>QXCR01000041.1:0-344798 GCA_004380135.1 Stemphylium vesicarium | reverse complement strand
TAGCTATTTCGACACTTTTGTGCGCGCAGCCGAGCTACATGGTCCTATCGACAGCTATATTGAGCTCAAACTCAAGGAGCACAGTGCCGCAACGGCACCATCACGACGCCGGAAGAACCGCGAGCAGCTGCCTGCTGCGCAGCCGCGACTATATGTACGCGAGGGCGGCCTAAGCGGCAAGGATTGGGCGACAATTACGGAGTATATTCAACTCCTCGAGCCATTTGCGGAAGCTACACGGCTGCTTAAAGGCCGCGGCCGACATGGCCGCCACGGCGCTATATAGGAGGTTCTAGTAACGTTTAAATAGCTACTTAACTAGCTTAAGGCTCTTAAGGACCGCCTTAAGGATATAAACTACGAAGACCCTAACGCGCCTAAAGACTATCTTATTACGCACGTTAACCTTGCATATAATAAGCTTACTAAATACTACGAAAAATTTAATAACGCGCTTATTTACTACGCTGCTATAGTCCTCTACCCGCACTATAAGAACTACCTCGCGGCGCTCTAGAAGGTGCCTAACACCTATATCACCGCCCATAACGGCGTCTACTATCGCGACGGCTAGCTTAATAATAACTATTAGGCGTTTCTGCGAATGTGGCAGGAGCGAAGCAACGCTGCGGTCGACATAGCCGACGTAGTAACGCCGCCGCAAAAGAAGCCCTAGCTAGGGTTATCAGCGTCGCGATTAGCCTTTCTATAGTCGTCGATTAAGACTAATCTATAGTAGGTAGAAGTAAGTCTAAAGGAGAATAAATATAAGATTTATGTTATACGAGGTTCGGCGATACTTCTCTGTTCCTGGTCCGTACTAAGGCAGGCGAGGTATTGTATGGCGGTAGGCCCGTAGAGTTATCTAGCGACTAAGTAGGATAGTAAGTATTTAAGTAAAGATAATTTAATTTTATATAAGTAATAGAATAACTAATTAATAATCTAAGTAAGAGATATAACTATAAGAGTTAACTATAATAAGAGAAATAATAAAACCTTTCTATTCTTATATCCTTCTCGCTAAGTCTATTACTATCCTATCTATCCTATTCTCTAGGGATAGTTAGGATATCCTGCTATCCTAAGGACCTCTACTATCCTAGATAGCGAGCCTTAGCGGGATAGCACGTCACGTAATCTACGTGCCTCTCGCTAATTATTATTCTTCGTTTCGTGCGACAGCTAGCCTCTAGCTTCGCTTTCTCTAACTAAAGAATTTAACCTACTATTATCTATAATATTATTCTCCCTCTTAGGGTAATTATTCTAATTCTCTAGGTTATTATTTTCCTATACTAAGGAGGTAGGTCGCATATATAGTAGCGGCGTCTCTACGCCTATTTTTTTATTCTTAAGCCTTCTTAACTATGCCTAAGATCTCTTTAACTTATTATAATCGCGCGTAAACTTTAACTTCTAAACATCACTTCTATACTAATTATATAAAAGAGGAGGGTCTTAAAATAATATTCTAGTATAAGCGTTATAAGAAGAAGAATCTTTATTACTTTATAGATACTAAGTCTAGTTATTATACTAGCTATATTTCTATAAAAGCGGAGTATAGTCTTTTTATTTTTAAAGAAGAGTAGGAGAAGGTTTAGTAAGATAAGCGTAAGAAGAAGCTAGAGCTAGCTTAGGCTAAGGAGGCTATAGCTTATCTTTGTTAGGAGCTTCTAGAGGTAGAGGCGCGAAAGTATTCTTATACTAATTATAACCTCGCGATCCTAAATCTTTAGGAACGTACTAAAGAGGAGGCTAAGGGGAATTCTACCTCTAATATAGAGCTTCCTACTATTAAACTATTACTACCTAAACTATTAGCTAATCTAGACTAATTATAGGCTAATATCTTTAATCTCTCTTTTAATTACTTCTTCTTTTTTATAGATATAATCCTAATTCCTTTAAGAACTTTTAGTAGTACTTCTATACTAGTAACTTATAATTTATTAGATTTTCTTTAAATTCTTAAGTATTATAGCTTTTAAGCTATCTTTTTTATTTAATTAAGTACTTCTAATAACCTCTAAACTTCTATAGATTCTTAATTTCTTTAACTTTATACTTATTATCTTTAAGCTCTATATCTATTATTAGTTTAGCGTTTAGAGATGCTAGTTCTAATAGTTTCTTATAGAAGATAAAGTAGATGCGTATACTTAGTAGTAACTAGAGTTTATAGTTTACTAAGCTTATTACTTTTAGAATTTTAAAGAGTTCTATTTAGAGGTTATTTAATTTTCTATATAGCCTTTTAACTTTTAAATTTTATCTTAATAAGAGGACTTTATCTCTCTTCTTAAAGATTAGTTTCTTAATTCTTTACTTATTTACGCTCTTAGATATTATAAGGTTCCTCTAAGCTATATTCTTACTTAGTTCTTTATAGAGTTCTTATATAAGATAGGCTTTATTATCTACGCCTACTATAATACTTTCTATATTCTTTAGATCTTAATAAGTAACTAGCTTATATTTATAATTTATATAGTATAGTAAGTGCTTTATAGTTGCTAATTTTATGCTATTATAGGCTAATTAAGTTATTAGTAAGAGTTTAACCTAGTTATCTTATAGCTTATTAGCGTATATTCTTAGATACTATTCTAGTGTCTAGTTTGTTTATTCTGTCTAGCTATCTATTTTAGGGTAGAAGCTAGTTAATAGCTTCTTCTTTATACCTAATTTTGCTAAGAATATGTCCTAATACTTAGACGTAAATAGTTTATTATAATTAGTAATAAACTCTTTAGGTATCCTATACTCTAATACTAGTGCCTTAGTAACTTTATACGCGCATTCTTCTACTATAATAGTCTCTTCTATAGGCACAAACTTTATTACTTTAGTTAATTAGTTAATAATAACTAGTACTATATTATAGAGTCTTACTAATTTTAGTTCTAATAATTTTAGGAGCTTTATAATAAAGTCTATTATTATACTAGTCTATAGTTATTCTAGTAGCTATAAAGGTTATAGTAGGCTATAGAGCTTATATCTCTTAGGCTTATTCTAGTAATATACTAAATAGTTACCTAGAATATCCTACACCTATGCTTATAAGCGTGGTATAGCGAATACCTTTACTAGTTATCTAACTATTTCTTCTAATTCTATATATCTATATTCTAGGGACTTATATAGTTCTATAATAAGGTCTCTTCCTATATATAGGGGTATATAGGTTCGTTCTTTTAAAACTATATCTTAGTACTCTTTTTCGTCTTGTAATAGTTCGTTAGAGCCGTTTGCCTTAGGCTCGAACTGCTAGTTAGCTGCTTCCTGCTGCCAATGTTGTTGTAGCGTCTCTACTTGCGCGGTCACTTTAGCTATTCTGGCCAGTTCTAGTTAGTTATACTTAAGACTGCCGTTAGGCATTTTCTTAAGTACTGCGTTATATAGTTTCTTATAACCTTCTTCTCGTAGATCTAATCTTTAGCTTAAAGCGTCTACTACTCTATTAAGTAATCTAGCTTAGTAAATAATCTTAAAGTTAAACTAAGAGAGTATCTTAGCTTATTAGACTTATCTTCTATTAAGCTTCTTAGTTATTATAAAGCTTATTAGGTTCTAGTAATTAGAAAATACTTTAATCTAGTCTAGAAGTTCTAATAAGTATACTTCTTATTATTTAAAGGCGTTAACTACTCTAAATAGCTTCTTATTATAAATATTATAATTAAGTTCTACTCTAGAGAACTTTCTAGAATAGTAGAATACTAGTCTCTATTTCCTATTATTATATAGCTATAATAGTATAGCGCTAAGTGCATAATCTAACGCGTTAGTCTCAACTCGCGTCTTACGTCTAAGGTTATATATCTTAAGTATAGAGGCTTTAAAGAATATCTACTTTAGTTAGTTAAAAGCCTCTTAGTATTCCTTTTCTTATTTAAACTCTACTTCTTTCTTTATAATCTCTATAAGTAGTGTTATAATCTAGAAGTAGTTTCTAATAAACTTTCTATAAAAGTTCGCAAATTCTAGAAAGAATTATATATTCTTAACTATTTTAGAAGTTAGCTAGAAGTAGTTTCTAATAAACTTTCTATAAAAGTTCGCAAATTCTAGAAAGAATTATATATTCTTAACTATTTTAGAAGTTAGCTACTCCTATATAGTCTAGATCTTCTTTAAATTTATTTTTATACCTTCTATTAAGATAATAAACTCTAGGAATTCTATTTCCTTTATATAGAATTCACACTTCGTAGGTTATAGATATAGCTTATATTACTTAAGCTTCTATAGTATCTTCTTTATATATTCTATATATTCTTCTAGCGTGCCTTTAGAATATACTAGTATATCATCTAAGTAGGCGGCTATAAAGATTCTTAGATACTTATAGAGTGCCTTATTAATAACTACCTAAAAGGTTACTAGCGCGTTTATTAAACTAAATAGTATAACTATATACTTATATAGTCTATACTTTATCTTAAAGGCGGTCTTCTACTTATATCTTTTAGTAATTTAAATATAGTAAAATCCTTCTTAAATATTAAATTTAGTAAACTACTTTACTCCTTAGAGTTAATCTATAAGCTCTATTATTAGTAGTAGTAGATATTAATTCTTTATTATGCTACTATTTACTCTTTAGTAGTTAATATATAGTTGCTACTTTCTATTAGCCTTCTTAATAAATAGTATAGGCGAAGCTATTAGGCTTTTACTTTCGCGGATAAATTATTTACTTAGGTTCTTTCTAAGGTATTCGCGTAACTCTAGCTTATACTTAGGCGCGATTAGGTATATTAGTCCTAAGATAAGCTTAGCTCCTTCTTAGATATAGATCTCGTAATCTTACTTTTAGTAATCTACTAACTTAGTTACTTCTATTTTCTTAAATAGTTCTCTAAACTCGCTCGTATTATATTTCTTTAAAATATTTAGTAGTATAGGCTCTTTCTTTATAGTTATAGTATATTTTAACTATATAACTCTTATTCTCTTAGAGTCCTTCTTATAGATTCTTATAATCTTATAAAGTAAGATCTTACTAATCCTCCTATTCTTAGATAAGCTCTAGACTATTAGGCATTTCTCTTTCTATACTCTAGCAACCTTACGCGTAGGTTCTTAGCTAAGTATTATCTTCTTTAGCTAATTAATAGCTAGATCATACTTAATTAACTAATTATAGCTAATTAATATATCTTCTTCTCTAAGATCTATAATATTAATATTTATCTAGTCTCTTATCTCTACTACGTCTAGTAATATTAGTTAGGTCTCTAGTCTTATTATGCCACCCCTATATCTTATAGGGTTATTATTAGCTAATACTACTTATACTAACTATTTCTTAGCTTAGTAGAGTATATTATATCTTTCTACTACTTATAATAAGATAATTATTTAGATAGTACTATTATTAATAGTTACTATTATTTTATATCTATATATTAAGACTTCTATTCTTAATCTAAGGTTCTATAGATTTATATCTTATATATTATAGAGGGTCGTTTTAGGACTACTTATACTAGCGTGACTCTATCCCTAGTAGCATCCTAGTTTTTTAACTACCTACCTTTCCTCTTCCTAGGAAAGTAGCCTACGCCGTACTTGGCGTCGTAGTAGGTTCTATAGTTATTCTTATAGTAGAATATCTAATATAAGTAGTTATAGGGTATAGGTCCCTAGCCCGTTAGCACGTTCTTTATATACTATTTATCCTTAACTAGTCTATTCTTACTTATATCTTTCTAGGCTTAATTCTTTCTATAAGTCTACTAAGGTTCTTTCTTTAGTTTAGAGAGTTCTTCGTCTTCTTCTATAATAACTTCTTTAAAGTATAGTTATTTATTAAAAGCTTCTTTTATTACTTTCTTAACTTCTAGGCTAGTAATAGTAATTTGTCCTCTATAGCTATATTTATTTACTAGGTGCGAGTTCTAGCCGCATTTCTAGTATTATTAGTCTTATAGGCGCTATTATAACGTAACTATATAGACTTTTAAGTTAGTAGGCTAGACTTTATCCTAACCTATTATATCTTTAGCCTTAACTACTTAGAGGAGGAGCTTATATATAGCGTTATCTAATAGCTAAGCTTTCTTATATAGTTCTATATTACTAACGTTGCTATTAGTAGACTATTCTCTAGAGTAGGGTGTACCTTATCTAATTATTCTAATCTTAATAGCTTCTTATTACTCTTTATTATTCTCTAGGTAGTCTCTATAGAAGTATTCTTCCTTTCTATATTAGAGATATACTTTATTATTATAGCGTTTCTAACGCTCTTTCTTAGAAAGTCTATTATAGTATCTTCTCTTAGGCTTTTAATTCTTAGCTTATACTTAGTCTATTATAATAATATCCTCTTCTTTATTAATCTAAATATTTTTGTAGAACTTCTTCGTATTAGCTAGAATAAAGGTATTTTATACCTTCTACTAGTTGCGTTCCTATAGCCTATTATTAATATAAGTAGCTAGTTCTACTAACGCGTATAGATCCGCTAGCTTATTATAGTATACTAAGCTATTCTTAATTAAGTTCTTTAGACTATTCTCGTATACTATTTAAAGTACTACGTTATTCTAGTTAATATATAACTATAGCTACTTAAACTTAGTAGTATATAAGGATACTAACTTAGTCTACTTTAGGCGAGTAATCGCTTTCTCTACTTAGTTCTAGTTGTCTACTTCTCTAAAGATGCGTCTTATTTCCTCTTTAAAGTTAGTCTAGCTAGCGAATAGTTATTATATTTCCTTCTTCTTACCTTCTAGGTAGGGGTTTTTAAGGTAGTCGTCTATAAAGAGCTATATCTAGCTAGCTGCTTTTCCTTTTATATATATGCTAGCTATAAGGATCTTTCCTTAATTATCTAATGCGCTATTAAACTTATAGTATAGTTTAATATTTATAAGAAATATATAAAGTTTAGCTTATCTACTATTATACTTCTTAGATACTACTATCTTAGGTTTTAAGTATAGGTATTTATTTAGCGTAGCTATAACTTATACTATAAGCTAGTTTACTAGCTTTATTAGAGTAGTAGTCTACTTTACCTAAGCTCTAAGCTAACGCTTAAGATCTCTAACTAACTTTATCTAAGTATTATTATTATTCTTAGACTTAGAGTTCTTAAGTATTTTATTATTAGTAGGTAAGTAGGTCTTACTAGAACTAGATACCGCGGCTAGCGTAGCTAGTGCGTATTTTCTATTAGCTACTAATATAATAGCTCTTCTTAATCTTCTTAAAGCGTTCTAGTTAGTAAATACTTTCTATAGAGTCTATAGGTAGTTAAAGTATTATATAAAATTTAGTAATACTTCTCTATTTCTAGTCTATACTAAGGTAGGTAAAGTATTATATAGTAGTAGGCCTATAGAGTTATCTAGTAACTAAGTAAGATAGTAGATATTTAGGTAAAAATAATTTAATTCTATATAAGTAATAGAATAACTAGTTAATAATCTAAGTAAGAGATATAACTATAAGAGTTAACTATAATAAGAGAAATAATAAAACCTTTCTATTCTTATATCCTTCTTACTAAGTCTATTACTATCCTATCTATTCTATTCCCTAGGGATAGTTAGGATGTCCTGCTATCTTAAGGACCTCTGCTATCCTAAATAGCGAGCCTTAGCGGGATGGCATGTCACGTGATCTGCGTGCCCCTCGCTAATCATTATCCTTCGTTTCGTGCGACAGCTGGCCTCCAGCTTCGCTTTCCCTGACCGAAGGATTCGACCTGCTGTTATCTGTAACAATTTAGAGGCGGCAACTAGCGTTAGCTAAGAAGGATTAGCTCTCGCTTAACCCGCTACTCTACTAGAAGTTAGTTACTAGACAGTTTCTAGTACTCTCTAAGTTTGCTATTAATATACTTATAATACTAGCAGCGGTAGTAGACTGCGAGCGGACATTTAGCGAGCTTAGCGATATATTAGGCACGCGGAGACTCCAAATAAAGCTAGAGCTTATCGCAGCTTTATAGAGTTTAAAGAGCTAGAAGAGGCTTAGTATACGGCCAGTAACCACCTCTACTTATAGGCTAGCACGTGTACTATTAGAGGAAGAAATTTTAAGAATATAAGAGTAGCTATCCTAATTCGACATTAGTTAATCTAGTTTAGGTTAGTCTAGGTTAGTCTAGGTTAGTCTAGTTAGTCCGCAGTAGCAGCAATGTCACGGCGCTGGCTCAGATAGCTAATGAGAGCGCGCCAAGCTGCTAAGCGAGCAGCTGCGCGATCACTGAAATTCCTGCGCGAACACGCCCCGTCGTACGCTCCTTGAGCTACGTCCTTGTCTTAGCCT
This sequence comes from Stemphylium vesicarium, assembly GCA_004380135.1. NCBI lineage: Eukaryota > Fungi > Ascomycota > Dothideomycetes > Pleosporales > Pleosporaceae > Stemphylium > Stemphylium vesicarium. The sequence goes on along the minus strand of QXCR01000041.1, from coordinate 336,500 downwards.
GACCCTGTACTGTCAGTGTTACGTAGTGAATACACCGATCACGTGCACCTATCTTTTCTGCCTGCCGACCCCGTGACAAGCAACGTTAGTTTAGTTTAGTTAGTTTTAATTTACCTAAAAAGTCTTAGCAGTTAGTTCAGTCTAGTTTAGTGACCTTCAAACATCAGTTCAGTCAGTCCGGAGGCCTCCGGACTGACTGAACTGACTGATAGCAAGTCTGGTACTAGGTATCTGCGGAAGGACGGAGACCTATATAATGGTTCAATAGTATGCCAGATCCAGAAGGCCTTCAATACCTTCGGAACTTGCGTGCACGTTGGTGAAGTGGACTCTAGGAGGCCTTCAGTACCGTCAAGAGCTGTGTGCGCACTGGTGATGTGGAGTCCAGGATGTATACAGTAATAGGTAGAGGTTACTCTTAGCATAGCACACGACAAGGCAGCGAATGCCTCCAGGCCTATGTTTGATAGTTAATTGGTGTAATCTCGCAGCGCTCCCCTAAAGCGCGGTACTGGCGCATTCTTTTGTATAATCAACGTGTCCTTCAGTGCCAATGTTCTAGAGAAAAAGGGCTGAGTATCTGGCCTTTGCCCTTTCAAATTTTTCTTTAATCCTTTACAAGGAGCCCAAATCCTGTCTCCTCTTCCCTTCTTTAGCAATCAACTCTCATATTGCTCAACGTCCAAGAACCAAAGAATATTTCACAATCCACCACCAAAACCAACATCAACAAGAAGACAAAGGCACACAATAAGCCTTTTCAACATCCAGATCAACATCACCACCACATCAGCATGTCTTCCCAGCCCGCCTACCGCAGCAGGGCCATTTCCGAGGAGAGCGGCCTAGAGCCCTCCCTCCAAGCACCACACACCGCAGAAATCTGCACAATCTGTCGAGAAGACCTCGCTTGCGAGGCCTCGGGGGCTGACCACAAGCCCCTGAGCGAAGCCGAAAAAACATTCCTAGAAGGCGTCCACCCCCAAACCAACCTCCTCAGCATTCTCGAGCTAAAGGACGTCAACACCGCCAAATTCCTCAGCGAGGCTTAGAGGACCTTCCTAGATGGCATCCTTTTGGGGGCGGACTCCATGAGTATTCTTCAAAAATCGAAGAATGCTCAGCCTGAACCCGCAGTCCACTGCCATGTGGATGCCGCTTCAGAGTCTGGTTTGAGGCTGGTGGCTTGCGGGCATGTTTTTGGCTGCAGGTGCATCAGAACTTGGCTGCAGGAGAAGAGTTCCTGCCCAATGTGCAGGACGCAGTTGTTTCCCCGGAGTTACTGGTTTTAGGGGATAGAGCAGGGTGGCGGCCTATGGGAGTGGGGGTTTGAGGCACCAGCATGCTGATTTTGAAGTATGCGAAAACCTCCTGGCTGTGCTATTGGGGTTTCGGTTTCTGAGTTCTGGGTCGGTGAAGTCCTCCGCGCTTCGTTTTCGATTCGTTTGGGTTTGTCGGGTTCCGCGCATGTAGTTGTCCATCACATTGCTATTTACACTTCGTCTCTCCTGAGTGGTCATCTGCTGTGACTGTATTGTGCCATGATATGCATGTGTTGGTTTTGGCCACTCTGACTATCGATTTAGTAATGTCATCGGCGCCACTACGGTATTCGCCAAGCACCTGTTATACTAGCCTACGCTAAGTGACAGCTACGCCGAACGTTGACACCACAGTCCGCGCCTTACCCGGCACGAAATGAACTCTCGATCACCAAGTCTTTTCCCCTACGCTCAAGCCGACAGATCGATCATCGCACGTACTTCCGTCCCGACATAGTTTCGGACCTAGCTCTCGACCACCATACTAAGCCCCTGCGTTGAGTGCAATCAAAGTATGTTCAGGCGCGACTGGTACCTGGCTTTCTACCACTAGGCACGCGATGCAGATCAGATGTGCAGACGCGGTCCAGACAACGTCCCCAGACGCTGAAACGTGGGAAAGTGAGCCGATTGCAGCACCGAGACGAACGGGCAAAGTCCTTAATGTGAGCGCAAGCAGTCCAGCTTACCTGCCTACTCTGTGCAAGGGCCGCATTCTTTCACAGATGCATTGTTCAGGGCATATAGGGCCAGGAAACGAAAAAGCAGTCGAGGAGGATACAGCTTACGACTCCATACATACAACTGTCCAAGCGGGTAAATAACGGCTTGAAGTGTGAATGGCAATGACGACATGTAGCTCCATATTCTGCCGCAACCCCACGTACTCGTGCATGTAAATCATACAGAGTGGGCTCATTTTCACATGCAGCGGAAGTCGGGCTGCAAAGACGGGGGAGCGACAAGCGTCCGTGGGATACGTCAGACCTACCTGTTGTAGAGCGTGATACAGCAAGACGTCGGCGCAACTACTCGGTACACACGGTATAACATCGGAGATTTGTCTGACTGAGTGCGATCTGGATTTTGAAGGATTGCTCGCACAACGTGCTTGCCACGTGTGTATGGAGCGTTGTGGTGGAGGACTAACGGGATAACGGTTAGCTGATGGGCGCCTTATTCATCTCATAGGTGTCGCAGAAGTGAGAGGCTTGAAAAGAAAGTGTGCAACAGACTCGACCATGACTCGGGCGCGTGTTCTAGGCTGGGGTAGAAAGACGCCACTTCGCTTGCAGCAGGAACCCATGTTCTGGGTGCCTTAAGGCGGAAGGCCGCTCGTTTCAGTTTTCGGTGTTGAGCCCGGGACGGCGTGTTCGATAGGAGAATGAGGCCGTCGCCCTGAGCTGTTAGTTCCAACCTTTTCGGCGTGCCCGCAGCGATGATGCATACATGTGCGCGCATCACCAGTAGCAGAGCACCACTCGCTCTGCCGGTCGCCTCGACCACAGTGAAACCCCTGGTTGAACCTAGTGAGGACCAGGACCAAAGACCAAAAGGAATGTTTCTTTTTCGTTCTTCGGTAGCGCATCTAACGCGTATCACATTCTGTGAGTGCAAAACCCCCATGCGCGGAGGCTGCATTGGTGGGTGTTTGTCACCCTACGTGATTGGGTTGGGGACATTTGGCGACCAGGGTGCACGCAGGTTAGCCGTGTTCCGCGTCGGTCCGCATGATGTGCGACAAATCAGCGGCGCACACCACGTCCCCCCGCTACGCCAACTTTGACTCCCGAAGAGCCGTCAGCACATGTCGCATGGGCGGCAGGGTCAGAGCACCCTTGGTGACACGAGATAGGCGTTGACGGTAGTCCTAATGGGCATGGCGCATAACACTGCGGTGGTCCCGACCAGGGAACTGGGAGGATCCTCATTTTGGCTTTATCTTCGTCGAGTCGCTCCTTCAGTGGGGTCTATAATCCTGGTTCCCGCTACGACCCCTTCTCGACGACTTCGAAAAACGCTCGGCATGCGGTAAAGACGAGAAGTGGATTACAATCATCATGGCGCGAACGACTAGCACTGATCGTTTTGACATTGTCAATGGAAAGCAACTCGCGTTGCTGATCGCCCCTCTGATTTGTTTCGTTGCAGCGTCGGCTGCCGTAGCGGCGAGATGGTACACCAGGAGCGTGCGAAGAATCAATACTCTGACCGAGGATGCCCTCATGTTGGCTGCTCTGGTAGGGCTGTTTGACTGGCAGATGCGACACTAGGCTGACACTCCAAAAGGCTATGAGCTTCGTCGTGGTCACCATGGTTTACGTCTTAGTATTCCTAGGTGGTGAGGGCTTGACGAGCGATCAGATCAAGGCGGATCCAACCAAGAACTTCGAGGTCGTGGAGCGATTCTGGCTGCGAGTACGTTTGGAAAGGGTTGAACCAGCAGAAGGAAAAAATGCTAACATATCATCCAAGATACAATTCGCACTCGACATATGCTGGGCCACGTCCATCGCAACCGTCCAGATCGCTTTCGCAAAGTCCTATGTCCGTCTGTACGAGAGAAAGCGCACCGCTCAAATCGCCTGTTGGGTCTCAATAGGGCTCATCGCAATCTGGTACATTTGGTCGTTGGCAGGTTGGATCAGCATGTGCCATCCGCCGGGAACATGTGAGTTGCAGAGCAAGAAGTCGTGCATCATCATCGGATCGCTCCACGTGTTTTTCAACAGTGTTATACTCTTCGCTCCGGTACCGGCCATTCTGGCAGCAGAGCTTTCGGCGAAGAAGAGGTGGTCCGTCATGGTTTTATTCCTCCTTGGATGCTTGTAAGTGACCGCGTGCAGCGTTTCTTGGTAAAATTTATTGACCTTGCACAGCTGCACCATCCTCGCCGTCCTGCGCATAGATTGCGCAATCAACGTCTTTGGCGATGTGGAAGAGGATGCAATCGGCGCGTCATGGTGGCGCATCTGTTTCTCGCCCATCGAGGTTGCTGTCGGCATCATCTGCTGCTGTGTTCCAAACGTTCGTTCATTGCCATCGTGGCGTAGGAATTCTCCAATCGTGCCCAACGAGTGCCACGGCCTCCGTAGGCTGAAGTTCCGGACAACGAGCAGCGGCTCTTCGACATCAAATCTGAATGAGCCTTCGCAGTGGATGCCGTCTTCCGCGAAACCACAGGTGGCTGCCTTTGTTACGTTGACCAACGAGTCGGAGAACCTAGAGAGGGTGGGATCATTGGGTGCAAACGAAATCAAGGTCACCAAGGAGTATAATCTGGATCGGTTGTGAATGTAGGATAATGCGTCAAATCGAGACGGCTACTGCAGGACGCTCTCGTTTTTTCGACCGAAAAAAAAGCATGCCTTCTGGAAGCGTGTCGCACCCGCACGACGTGTCTAGAAAGGTAGTTTTTGGCTGCTATGGTCGCTGAGCACTGAGACGTGAGGATGACGTCAGGGCGAATCGCGACTTCCCCAACAGCGCATTTCCGCTGACGATTACCTCCTCCACAGGCGCCTGACAGACGGAAGCCATGGCGCCCAGACCGAATGCCCGCATTGGCACCCTCCTTCGCTACACCTACCAGGTGAATGTGGTCTTCTTCGCCGGATATACGGCGTGGTACTTGTTGAGAGAGCCAGAGATGGACGTAGCAGACACTACGCACGACCAGAACAGGATGAGACAGACGGGAACGAAGCATTGAGGTTGATATGGCGGATGACATGCGGAGCCGATGGGAAGAAGATTATGGAGCAGAAAGAGTATGTCGGATCAGACGCTCCAGAGGGACGGGTAAAGCAGGAACTCGGACAAGAGTGGTCGTGCGCAAGAAACATAGTTTCGATGGGGCCAAATGGTACGCACTCAGTCTTCATCACCAAGACTTATAGCTAACAGCTATGAAGTTTCAAGACAGCGACATTCTATAATTTAAGAATTTTTAGTTTTAATGTAAAACGCTCGACGCACCTGTTTGGTCTACGGCAGCCAAATATTATCTCCACGTGTTCTTGACACGCCGACCGACTCAAGATCCAGGCAGATCCCCAGGCGAAGTGTATTTCGACATAGGTATGCGATGAGGCTGGCATGAGTGCCTGCACTATGCCTGGGAGAAGCTTCTGCATTTCGATGGGCTGATCAAGCCGCCGCACGCAAAGGGTTCAACGCGGCATTGTGCGCTGCTATCTGGTGCGGTCTCTACTCACATCCCAATGGCCGCATATTGGCGCACTACTATTAATTACACAGTTCACGAAAATACCCGATTCTTATGGCGGTTCGAGACAACATTTGATCAGGTCAAGAGTTAGTGCTCGGTTGAGGCCATTTGCGCAACTTTGGAACCCACATGTTCGCCTGGGCAAACAATTGGGCGTATCAGAAACGAGCACGCTAAACCACGCTTGTACATTGCACCACCTTCTCCACGCCAGAGGCAGCTGTTCGTTCGTAGGATCCAAGGCCATCCTCCGCTTGTAATCAATATTCAGCACATCTGAAGCGGTCAAGCGTGCGTTCTTTTAGTGCAGTCGACATCTTCTCTCCTCAAATCGACATGAGAGCTCTCTACTGCATAATACACTCCCCGAATTTTCCACAGTGATTCTGCAACAAGTGTCATTGCTCGTCGTTACCATGCTTCGTATATCGTACCTTCTATTTCTGTGCGCCATGTTGATCGAGCTCGTCCTAGCTCTAGTGCTTCTCTCCCTCTTCGCAACCGCATACCCAGATCGTTTCCGTACCAACCTTTGGCGAAATGGTGGTACTCTGGGCTGGAACTCCGACTCACAACAGCGGGTATATGACTATGCGAATTATCGCAAGTCGCCGCCCGTACCTTTGATCTGGGATGAGAGGTACGTCTCGTTGCACTAGTTGCAGCCATAGTAGACCAACCCGACTCTGACATAGTGTACATTTAGCTCTACATTGGGCAATCTAGCCATCGCTATCGTAACACTGTTCGTTTGGATTGTGCGCCTTCAAGTCAACTGCCTCAATGGACATAGCCTGGATCTCTATGCGACAATTACAATCAATGCAATGTACGACATTCTCCTCGCCGGACTATGGGTATGCAGCGCGGTGCTCCAGAACTCGGGAGACTTTTCCGATCCTAAGCATATCAGTATGAGGCCATGGTACCTGGAACGGGGATGTGAGGATGCGTGGCCGTGGACTGTAGGGGGTTGCCAGGTTATGAGAATATCGTATGGACTGTCCATTCTAACAGCGTAAGCCATCTTTATGATCTTTCTTTGCAGTGGGAGCTTTGCTCACAGAACCTTGGCTAATTTGTATTGCTATCAGATCATGGTTTTGCCTCCGGTTCATAGCTACATGCCTTTACCGTGCCTACTTGCTTGGCAGAGAGCATGAGCTTCAAGATATGCTATGTAGCTACGACGACCTCATAGTGTATTAATACCCGATAAACTTTTCCGATTTCGCAGTTCACTAAACGTCATCATGGAGTCAGCCAGCAACAGGAAAGGCACCTTGATGCTTAGTGGACGCAATGCGACAGGGGCGCTACATACAGTGTGCGCGACTGCACATTGAAGCAACACAAAAACCAAGAGCTAACGAGAAGAAATTCCAAGTGATACGCCATTGTTCTATCGTCTTCGTGTCCAGGCGAGATATGGTCACGGCTACGATAACCCCGATGTCCGCTCGCATTTGGTCGTAGAGGCAGACAGCGCAAAGTGTACCGAGCCTCACAAACCAGATTTTGGATATTGTACTCGAGTAGTATTTTTTTAAAAGAATAAAGGCGCGCGCGTGCGACTGTGCAAAGTCCGTCAGGCTTGTGTTGGGAATGAGGGTAGGGGTCAGGAAAACAGGGTGAGCAGGTCTACAGACAGCAGTGCTCGACGCAAGCTTCTAGGATTGAGCGGTCGCCCCAGAGGAATGGTGAGTCTTTCTGATATTCTTTATTAGAGTGATCCCACCCTTCACTTGGTTCAATGACTGTCTTGGAAGGAGTGAAAGAGCACGGAGAGTTGCGCCATCGGCTCAGCTGCGTCACGTGCTGGACCCTGTTACGGAGCCCCGCTCGTTGCGCCTCCTAGTATTTATACCCCTGACGCCTACTCTTACACTATCCTTCAGCGCAGTCAACCTCAACCACTGATTTTCCAGACCGATTGTCATTAAACCCCTTCGACCAATTTTGAGCTCTACCACTATTCACTGCGCCGATGTAAGTGGCATTCGAGGTCAAAACCGAAACACTCACCCTCAGAAGTGAGCTCTCGCTATCATTGTACCTTGCACCTGCGATGCTAAACCCGTAGACTCTCATAGACACTTACATTGTAACAAACCTTCGCATTCGGGGCTATTAGCTTACATTATTGAATAGCTTCGACGCGCCATCAGAAAGTCATCTCACCCAAGAGTAAAGCATTACAACTTATCACAGCTTCCGCCATGGCTTCAAATATCACGACCCACCAGCGCCAAGTATCTGCCAGAAGAATCCACAAAGTGCTTAAAGAGTGCTATGAGAAGATTTCCAAGGACTGTGCCAAGACCGAGCTTATCTTCACTGAATCGGTGTTCCTCCCTGACAGACGTGCGGTCGAGCAAAGCGTCTTGAAGTCTGCTGAGGACCTTACCGACTACGAACAAAAGGCCCAACAACTCATCGAACAATACGAAACGCTTCAGGATAGTCTTCCCGATGTATGGGAAGGCTGGGAACGGTTTTTTACACAGCATACCAACTATCCAAACAAGGAAGAAGACACAGTCGTTAGGAAGAAGCCTGCAAGAGTCTCCAGAGAAGCCTCCGCTGCCTTGATGAAAGTGGTTGGCGCTTCCCCTCAGCAGCCGGCTTCTGTGTCTCGACCACCCTCGGTCAACCCTACTCTACTGGCTACAGACAAGACTGAGAACGATGGAAGCGCTACTTCCGATCAGGTAGTCTCAACAGGATCTGAACAAAAACCATCCAAAGACGTCAATTCTGGAAGCACACAACCCCAGACCGCATCTACTTTCACTTTACCAGGAATAACTGGTATCTTTGCCGCACCTGCTGGTTCCACTTTTAGTGTACCCCTACCGATAACGAACATGTCCGATATTGCTCCCACCTCCAAGACTTCCGTGACAACATCGAAGTCTGGATCAGATACACCTCTTGTGGGCGCCTTTGGATTAGCAGCAACCAGCAAAACAGGCACAATCTTCCAAGGGTTCTTGCAGCCGCCTCCCAAAATGCCCAGCGGTACGTCAACAACTGATGAGGGATCAAAGTTTGGCGAGAAGCCTGACACCTTTGGTGTGAAAACCCCCGGATTGAAGGCTCTGGGATCGCCCCAGAATTCCAACTCGTCACTGTTTGGAAAACTCGGGTCGGGCTTCGGTCCCCAGCCCTTCGCGTTCGGCCAAGCGACTGCATCGAATCAAGTTCAAGGCGAGGGTGAGACCTCAAAGTCCAAGTTCATGCCCCCACCAGAAGCCGCTGCTACCAAAATAGCTGTTCATTCCTCTTCTGAGCTAAACCACGGTTCAAACTCTTTATTTCCCAAACCGAAAGAGAAGGTATCTACTTTCAATTTTGATGAGCCAATTACGGGGCCTTCAGCAGCTAAGCCGGTGTTCATTGGCAGACTTGTCAGTAAGCAAAAAACCTGATGGCTTTTGCTTGTTTTGATTGCTTGTTGTCAAGTCAATCAAGCCAATTGCCGCCCTAGGTAATTAGCAATCAAGTCAAGCTGCACTTAGAATCTTGATTGATTTGATTGAATAATTAATAAGTTAGCTAGAAGAATCCTTAGATTATTTTAGGCTACTTTTAGCAAGGCTATTAAGTTTAATATATAAGTAATCTAATAAGAGTTCTATAGTATTAGGTTTTAAGGTTGTTTAATTAAAGTCTTATAGTAAGGGCACACGTAGCTCTTATTATAAAAAGGCACTTATTTATATAAGATTGTGAAGGTCCGTCCTTAGAGGGTCCTAGGGTTAGTTCTTGGGAATGAGCTAGGCGCGTAATAAATAGGGTTATACTAGCACGATTAGAGGATCGATATAATAGTATAAGGTAAGTAAGTATAATTAGAAGATTAATATAATTACTTAAGGTCTTTAAGAATTAAGTACTAATCCTTAGATTTTAAAGTTAAATATAGCGACTATAAGAGTGCGCTATCTAGTAGCTATATACTTAATAAATGTAGGTTGCTTAGTTGCTTAGTTCTGCTAAGAGATACTAATCACTAAGCACTGCTCAGTTCTGCTTAGTGTGCTAAGGCTACTAAGCACTTCAAGCAGTCACGTGACATGCGGCGTGGTAACCGCGCCGCACGTCCTACTAACGCGGAAAGTCATACCGATGACTGGCTCTGGTTGCTTCGAGGTGATCTGGTGCGGCTGGGCCGTAACAAAGAGTTACACAAAGTTTATAGTCATCTAGGCCTTACTAGGGCTTCTTCCTAAAGAAAAAGTAAAAATATATAATAGCGGGGATTCGCTAGTGATCACCTACCTAACTACTAATTCGCTAGTACATGTCACGATATTCCAACGCCATAGGTCTTAGCCACAGGCAGGCAAGCCACCGGGGACCCTTCGGGCCACCGTCGGCCCTCACTAGCCGCAGTCACGTGCTATAGGTATATATCATCCCTCTGGAAGCCTCGACAGCTCCTCAAGGATTCGTCTCAATACAAGACTATACCCATATTTCAGCACCTGTTCAAGAACTCCTTACAATAATATTAGGAACTAGAGATATTCCGATCTGATCTAACTCATATGATGTGGAGCCACTAGGCTATATATATAGACAAGACATCAGGTTGCAACCATAGCAAGCTCAGTGATTACGAGCTGGTTGGGATCTATGATATATGCGGCTGTGGTCAGACGCTTAGTTATAAGTATTAGAGTTAAGCTTCTTAGTATTAAGTTATTGATTAATCAATCAATTTGCAATCAAAATGCGACCCCAAGTGCTATCAAGTTAATCAAGTCAATGCTATTAGTATATTGGGATCAATCAATTCAAGTTGACCTGCAAATTTTGATTGTTTTGCTTGTTGACAACTCTGCCCGCAAGGCTGAGGTCGAAGCTGAAACCGCTCTGCACAAGCCAGCTCACGACACCAAGTCAAGCACTGACGCCACTGGGCAGAAGCAAGCAAGCAATGTTAGGGAGAATGCACTTGCGGGGCGTGAGAGTAGGCTCACTGCACGAGAGAAGAAGTGTCTGGAGAATGAGCAGGGTGTGACCGCAAGAGCTGGCCAGCTCCTGCAAGATAAGAGGGAGCTTGAGGCGGAATTCAGGGAGAAGGAGCGGGCTCTATTGGAGTCTGTAGAGGACAAGCCGGCTACGGATATAACTCTAACCACAGCTATGGGCACAGTCAAGGAAGAAGAAGGATCCAAGGCCGCACCAAGCACGCAAGTCGAAAATCCAGCCTTCCTAAAGCCCGAGCAGGTGAACGTCACGGCACCACTAGCCTCAGACCCTGAGGGCACCAACAAGATGGTGAAGGCGGTCGAGAGCCTGATCTCTCGTGACGAAGAGCTTCTCGTCATTGACCAACTCCAGAGCGGTGTTCTTGTAATCCACGACGTGTTCGAGTTCGATCCCAAAGACCTTCGAGACCATATCGAGAAGGTACTGACGATGTCAGACATCCCACGGTCGAACCGCAGTCGACACGCGGCTAAGCTAGTTAGCCTCCTCGACTTCGCTGATGTTATCGATAGCCCCGAGGACATTCGGTTTCTTGACCTCGCCCCTACGATCAAGGAAGCAGCCGTCTCTTTCAGAGATGCTGACCTGAGGTCCCATTTATTCGCGGGCTACAGATGGCTGAAGCTCAAAACGGTCGACAGCGCGTACAAACACATGCAAGAGATCAAGCTCATCAACAACGAGAAGAACTGTTTGAGTGTCATGAATATGAAGTTGAAGAAGATCCAGACGAAGCCCGACACGCCAGAGAGCAAACGCGCCCTCCTGCCTTGGGTTGTTAAACAGTACCACGGTATCTTCCAAGCCTACGGACTCGCCCTATACGAGTCCCTAAACGCAATGCTAACTGCCCACCCATCATACGCGGCACTCCGGGCTTACTACGACAAAGAGAGACAGACCCTTCACTAGGGAATGAACCAGGCGAAACGCGTGTACGACATCAAGGACTCAGTAAGTTGCCAGCCGCTATACCCCAACCCAGGCATCAAATACTAACACGATGCAGATGCAAGCCACGGACAACCATGGGCTATCGCGCCGAGATGGAGCATTATTTGCACATCTTGGACGAAAGCTGCAAGGGTCCGCTGCATTTGGATAGTACATCGAACGACATGTCGCGCGGCGATATGGCACATCATTTGCACGTCCTAGGCCCGCGCCACATGGCGAAACGGAATGTACCACCGGATAAGGAAATGAAAAGAAATAAGGTTGATCTTCGAATGAGGGGTAGCACAAAGCGGGCGTTTCGACTTGGACGCTGCGACACCAAAGCAGCAGTCCAGCGAAACGTCCAAGGAGGAAAAACAAAATATGGACACGCTACCTCTCTCTACAGCGAAGGACAGATCATGGCAGAAAGGAGGGAAAGGATTTGAAAACAACGGAAGTATGACTGAAAACGGGATAAACGGCAACGGGTGTACACGCTTGATCCGGCGCGATCAAGCTATTGACAGACTATTTGATTTTTTTTAGCAGACATGGGTATCATGACCTATACTTGAGTTTAATAATGAGAGGGATTTTTTTAACAACGAAAGAAACAGAAATACATTGACAACAGTAGCACAAAGTACGGGACACAAGAACAGGATACCCTCTGGGTAAACCATTGCGTAAGTTATGACGTGATGTGTCTTTGGAAGGATGTAACTCGGCCCTTCTTCAGGCACTGATACAGGGTTCCGGGATAGAAAGCACTGCCACCCCCGATAAGACCTAGACCGCATTCATGCCTGTAAGTAGCACAGTTGATGTGGAGACCCTTTACAACTCAACAGTATCGCTTATAATCCCGCGCCGCAGCAACGCCGGTAGTGACCCGCTATTTTTCTTTTCTTCTCTGCAAGTGCCGAGCGGCATACCGGCATGCGACTACTGACTACTCGTGCTCATAACTTTGCGTCAAAGCAGATGCAACAGGATGAACCCAACACATGCACACGCACTCATACACATACGCGTACGCATAAGCTCGCACAAGATCCAGATGAGGCATTGTTGAGTGAAAAGTAAAGACGAAGTTGAAGTAAAGCTCTATGTGGTATCTGCCCTATTCCGTAATCCGAGTCCAGTACCCCTCCCCCCATTCATTACATCAATCGCATCGCGTGAGAGAGAAAAGCGGAAAAGAAAGAAAAGTCGCGGAGAAGCGGGGTGTGTAAGAGTAAAAGGGTATTAGGTGTTGTTGTTGCTGCGCAAAGGAATCAACCATGGCTTAAAACACTACATACGTGATGGAAAAAGAGATGTCAAAAGAAATCAGAACAAATTGCAAGAAAACGCTGCATGTATGGGGTATAATCCTCTCCTCCTCTTCTCTTCTCTTCTTCTCCTCTCTCGCTTTCCTCTGACCCCGATCAAAAATCTATCTCGCTGATAGATAGTGAAAACACAAACAAAAAAGGAAAAAGACATGGGTGTTATGGTGTTGCGTATACGTAAGGAAAAGGTCGAGCCGAATAGCTGCTACTAGGTGGGGAATGTTGGCTCCGTTGAGGTGACATGTAGCTCGTTTCGATGGCGTCGGAGCGAGGTTCGGAGTCACCTTGTTCGCGGTGATTTATTTGGTTTTTTGTTCTTTCTAAGGAGGGTGGAAGTGCCGGATGCCGGACCAGCCGGTAGTGGCAAGCTTGATGAGATGATCCTGTATATTGGCCTCCCAGGTTTAACCCCAGGTTAGCTCGTCGCCCCATGTACCGCCCATGTCACGGTGTGATACCATGCTATGTTGCGAAATGTTGCTAGGACGGCGCCTCATTATTAACCGCGAGAACCGGTTTTGTTGGTGCTCGTCTTTGGGCGGTGGGGGTGGTGGCTGCTCCATTTGGACACCTCGATGGCTCGAGTTGTTTGAGATATTAATCAGCCTTGGAACGTAACGCCGCGATGTCGGCGTACTGGGAGCTTGCGGCTGTTGCTGCTGCTGGAGGAAATTTGGTGGAAGGCTTTGCCGCGGGTAGTGTGCAAAGTTGGCGTACTGCGAAGTTGGTACGGAAACAATCTCCTTAGGCTGCTGAAAGTCCATGTATGGCGCTGGTTGCTGGTAGTTGAGCAGGTCAGGTGTCGATGCAAAGCCTGCATTTGGCCAGCCTTGCGGTTGTGGTTGGAAACTCTGGGCCATTGGTTGCGAGAAGTCTGTTGGCATGGACGTCATGCTTGTGTCGAAAGCACTGAATCCGCCCATGCCCGTCGCCGCGCTCATACTGTTGTGAGACATGTCTGTAGTAACAGGCCATTGTGGTTGCGGCATGTCTTGATGATGCATTGGCTGCGGAGGTTCTACCGAGTCAATGTCCATCATCATATGCTCTTGCGAAAGACCATGCGAGCTATGGAGGCGGTGATCGGCCCCAAAGTCAGACGTTAGGTCGGACGCTTCCAACTTGAACTCGACCATTTCGCCTTGGCTGTTGTCGTTGGGCTCGGAGACCTCAGGGGTAGCTTCATTATTTGACTCGACGTCTTTGGCCTCAATCTCCGCCAAGTCGAAAGTGTCCTGCACCAGCTTGTCGGTGTCGAACACGCGCGTGTCCCATTTTGTCTCAAGCTTGTACCGTAGACGGTTGCACTTCTTGGACTCCCACGCTAAAGATGGCCAGTTCTGTTCATCCCCATATCGATCTATCATCATCTGGTTCCACGCGCTCGATACCTCTGGCTGCTTGAGCAGACCGAGGACGACATTAGTGAAGTTCCATTTTGATGATCCCTTCTCTTCGAAGTGAAGTGCAATGTGCTCGCATCGCTCTTCCCAAGTGGTCAGAAGAGCAGCACAGAAACCACATCCCCATGCATCCTTGTCATGCATGACAATCTCGTATTTCTTGACACATGGCGATGCTTTCCTGCTTGTCGGTTGCCCGCTTTCTCTTGGTTGTTTGCAATGTTCACAGCCCTACTCAGTGTTAGCCAACGGGATTTCAGTTGATCTCACTGAACGTACATGTAACTTCGTGTGGTGCTCACGGAAGCGCTTTCCGGCGTGGAATATTTGCTCGCAGTCGGGGCATCTCCATGTGAGTCTTTGCTCATGAAACTCCTCCTCGTGCGACTTCCAGTACGGCTTCGATTTGAGTGCCTTGTCGCAGAATGTACACGCGAAGTTCTTGGGCGCGGGCGTTGAGGCAGTGGAGATTGTGGAAAGACGGGAGGATGCGGTCGATAGACGCGAAGAGGCAGCGCTATAGTGGGTGAAGGACGAGTCGGTAGATGCGATAGATGAACGTGGATCCGAGAGCATGCTGGGTACTCTGCTGGACGGTACGCTCAGGTAAGACGACGCACGGCTTCCAACGGTCGACATGGACGACCTGTCGGCGCCTGAGCGACGCATGCCATCTGGAGACGCGTGAGCATAGGGCGCGCTACCATAGATGCGACTCGACCTACCTCCATTGCGCGCAGCAGATAGTAGCTGCAATATCTGTTGGTCGTCGAGGTGCTTCAGCGCATTGATGTGGTCAAAGAGCTGCGGTGCGAATTGGTTCTGTCCTGAGTGACGGGGCGACGAGGTTACGCTCTCGGTGACGCTGCTCAAGGGCGTTGTACTTTGGAGACTGCGGCGCGGTCGTTTGAATGAGTTGCTCTGCTGAGGAGTGCTGAATTGGTATAGTTGAGCCTCGTCGGTCTCCATGTTATCCAAGTTTGCGCGCAGAAGCCAGTATCATGCCGGAGATTTGGGGTTCACGGGCCGTGTTGGGCGGGAAGAGCAGTATTGTACTACGAAAGGGGAGGCGAGTGCGCGCGAAATGGAAGCGTTCGAGAAGCTTTTGACGATATACAGATGGGTATAAGCTCGGATCTTAGGCCGTCAGGAAGACATTGATCGTCCAATTTCCCGGGCGGAGACGGATGGCTCTTGTTTAGAAGAGCAACATCCGTGGTCTGTTTCACGGGTTTCAAGAGGGCACTAGGAGACTGCCTTGGCACATGCAGGCACACATTCCCAGGGCTGCAGCCCGCTTTCTTACACGAGGATTTTCGCTGCAGCCGATAGTCTCGCTCGTTGCTCGGCGGATCCCCCAGGCTGTTGATGACGACCTCATCAGCGTTGCTTTGCTGCCTCGCAGGCCTGAACGGGCGACGCGTCAAGCGCCAGATGGTCCTAAGGGAGATCGTCGCGACGGCGCTGCAGGGACCCCAGCGCTACCAGCTTAGGGCAACATTCTCAGGGGTAATTTAGCAGGCAACGTGAAACGCGCATCTGCTCGCCATCTGGGAGCTGTTGTACCGTCCAACCTTGCTCTCTGTCTGTCGAACGCGTAAAGAGAATCTGGAGCCGTCGCTTGCATCACGCATGCCCTAAGCCCAACTCACCCCACCATCAATGATCCATCGTGCTGTAAGAGAAGTGCATACTCGGACATTGGTCCGAGGCCCGTCTCAGCGTGCCCGTCTGCAAAATGCAAAATGTGGTTCCAGTGGCAGTGCAGCGCGAGAGGGAGGGTTGACTGCTGCTCAGGAGAGACCTCACGATGCTTCGCACAGCAGAACAAATACGCCACACGTCCATTGCTTTGCGATAGTATCACCGAGTGCTTTGACGACAACAGTCGGCGATGCGCGCTTCTGGCCGCTGCAGCACATCGCGTTCACTTTCGGCTGAAAGCGTCAATGGCGTCGACGCGTCGGCGCTTGCCCCTCGCCAGGACTGTCGTCATCATTTGAACGCGAGATAGGGCAAGGACTTCTGCAGATCGGCACAACGTCGAATGATCGCTCGTGCCCGTCGTTGCGACCTTTGACGATGAAGTGTTCCTTGCACGATCTGCTTGGCTAGCAACGGTCTTTCTGGGGTACTGCTGCCGACGAGGGGACGGGTGCTATTTTGGGTGGAACGCAATGGCCCGGTTGCAGCAGGTAAGACGTCTGTAAAACTTCGATTGCCGGCCTGCTTTGACCAGCAGCCTGCATAAGTCGAAACGCGCCCGCTGTGAAGAAGGCCGACGGCCGCTCTATCAGTCTTGATATGAGCTGACACCATGCGGAAGTTCTGCGGCGCAGCATCGTACATCTGCGGCGCGTGCCCCAACGCTTCCGCCCGGACAGTGTCAGAGTTCATGCGGAGGAATCGCTGAACCCCACCTTTTTACTCAGCGTCAAGTTGAGGCGTGAGAGGTTGGCGGTAGGCGAGGGAGCTGCACATGGCCCGATGCGTAGGGTGCACAGTGCCTTGTCAGCGAGGAACCGTCATGTTTCATGGAACAACTCTATGCTTCTATCAGGAGCTGCTGCAACTCAAGATGCACAGCGGAGGGGTAAAGAAATTACATGGAGGTTTGCATTCATGCTGAGCCCATGATGAAGTGGGCACCCGTTCCTGCTGGGTGAAAAGACAGGTGTAGGCGTAGGGCTGAGGTGACCTTTCACGTAGAGTTGCGCGAATAAGACGCCCAATCCGTTCGCAAGAAGCCGTTCCGTTTCTTGCTTCCGGACACGGCTGACGGGAGCTGGGTTGACGACAGAAATTTTGGATAAATAGATAAAACAAAAACTTGGGGATGTGGGAGGGCGAGCCAAGGGATGCGTCTCCTGTATACGGAGCTTGCCGACACCGACCTATGCAGCTTGCTGACACAAAACGTGCGATGATCAGTTCAGTAGCAATGTATCATGTATGGTGGTGAGCGAGTTGGAGCTGGTGTCCCACAGAAGGAGTGAAAGGATCAGACAAAAGTTTTATCACATGAGTGATGGGCGTTTCTTGAAGTAGGATCTGACATAGTGAGACTGTCACGGTTTGGGGTCTCTACTGCTCCTGCTCTTCACCTACTCGCGACTACTCACCTTAGCGAGCTATGCCTATCTAGGCTAGCCTTGTTTACGGTCACTCACCTACATAAACTTTCCACAGCATCTGCAATACAACCTCAGTTCAATCCTTCAATTCTTCCTGCACGCAATCCCTAACAGAAACAGAGTAAAGCAAACATCATGCGACGGCATTTCTATACTTCGTTATTTTATGAGCAGGTATAGATAAGGCGTACCAAGATCGCTAACGACTGTGTATACAGTCAGCCCGATAATGCTAAATCTTTCGAGAGTGTTCGAGTATCATTAAGGTGCATTGCACCTCATTGGGCAGCCTCTGCCAGTTGCTGCTCAAATTGCTTGGCCAGAGTTAGCGTCGTCAATACCGTGCTGACTCACAAGATGAGCCACCCCACCAGCGTGAGCAGAAGTCTGAAAATGAGGCTGTACAGCCACCCACAGTAGCTTTAATTATAGAAATTTATGGGATTATGGTAGATAGATGCTTGTGATCAACTCATACTATCTATATTCTGATGGGAGGTTGACGTTGCGGCCACGTGATGTGAGCTTTGGTGGAGGAGCTGGAGGCTCTTCTTGAACTTGAGCACCAGCGCGAGCAGCCCCAACCCGTTTTTGACGCTTGTTGCTCGATGAGATAGCTGCTGAAGCTCTCCTCTTTCCCTTTTGGGGTAGTTGTATAGCTTTAGCAGCGTCTCTCTCCTCTGGCGCGCGCGCTCAGCTGCTTTCTCAGCTCGCTCAAGCTCCCTCATCTCCTTGAGTCTCTGCCTCTCCACACGCTTCTCCTCGAGCTCAACTTGACGCTGCAGTCGAGCCTCCTCGCGCTGCTTCTTAGCCCATGCTTTTTGGAGTTTCTCCTCCATCTCATCTCGCTCCCGTACTGCTTCTCTAGCTCGAGCCTCACGCAGCTTGCGAGGAGACCAGTGGACCGCGTCACCGTGATACTCCTGGCGCTGTTGAAGGTCAAGGGCTTTGCCCTTCTTCTTATGCTTTTTCTTATGTTGAAGAGCCTCCTTTAAGCCCTCGTTCTTATGCTGTACAAGCTTATACTGCATAAAGAGATGGTGAACGCTTGAGCGCAGCTTTCTTGCCTTATATGTAACACCCAGGCCGAAGGCCTGCAGTTGGGCGGATTCGGTCCCAACATGTTTGCTTCTTGCACTCGCGCCTTGGCGAAGATACCTGCTTTTAATCTGCGCTTCGCGCAGGGGAAGACGGGCAAGAATTATTCTCCTTACTACCACCTCCTTAGTGTAGTAATACAGAGCCATCCCCCACTATTCCATTGCAGTGTGAAGCAAATACTATTGCCTATAACTGCGCCTTACAACAGCCCAGCGTACGACTACACAGTACGCCCATTTAGCCAAAAGGCTGGCACAAGACAACAAAGCATAGGCGTTGTCTTGGTGTAGTCAGTACTTATCATCGTCATCTGAGGTCTCTTGACTCTCAGGCCTTAGCGTAGCCCCACTTGGGCGTAGCGTACTCTTTTTAGGGCGCAGCCCATCATAAATATCCTCTACCTAACTTAATCGTATAGCTCCTTTTTTAGCTACGTAAACAAGGCTTAGAGGTAGCGAGCTCCTATTAGCGTAGTAGTAGGCTAGGACTATTAGAAACTTGCGTAATATATCCTAGAGAGATACTTAAACCTCCTTCTTCTCCTATTAACGCCTACTAAAGATCCTCTTACTTCTACCTATTAAGCGAATTAAGAAGCCTTTCTTATCTATATTATATATATCTCGAGCCTCGAGGTGGTATTCGGGGATCTTTCGATGTAGCAACTCGGAGTAGAGTCTATACTTTGACTTAGAGTCAGCTAGGTGGCGCGTGCGATCTATAACGGTGGTCCACTTTGAGACAAGATCGAGTTCGTGTTGGTTGAAGAAGCGAGTAACCTAGCTCTCGCTAAGCTGCTGATGGGCTACTTCTGATGAAAAAATCCTGATCATCTCTCTGGTAGGAGGTAGGCCTTGCTTAGTGAGCTTAGTGATATATCGTACAAGCTCTATCTCCTGTTGTGGGCTGAGTTTGAGCTGATGAGTTGCCTGGATCTCTCGAGGACCCTAAAGACCCTAGTGCCTTCGGGACAGCGTAACTCTATGTACACTATACTTATTAGCTATTGCTTAGTATAAAACCTTTTCTCCTAGATCTAGGGATTCGATTTCTTTAATTGCCTCCTCAATTGCTCCTATATTGACAGAGTTACGACGCGTCAAAATTGGTGGCTGCTTTGGTGTTTTGTGAACCGTCCCAACTTCAACGCGTCATAACTCCACGACCATGAGCCAAATCTGAGAAACGATTGAATATGTTGAATCGCGAGAACCAGGAGAATAATTCTCTTATCGTGAAGTCGCGAAGAAATTCAATGTTGACCGAACGACGTTGTCACGGCGGGACCAAGGCAAACAGCGTTCTAATGCAACCTACGGCGTTGACACGCACCTACTCAACCCACAACAGGAGCACGAACTCGTGCTGTAAATAGAAATATGCACAAGAAGAGGCTTGCCACCAACGCACGAGATGGTACAAAATTTCGCTTCAACGATTACAAAGTGGGAGGTTTCCCAAAGCTGGGTTACTCGGTTTCTCCATCGTCACGCTGACAAACTTACCATCAAATGGAGCCCCAGAATCGATCGCGACAGGCATAAAGCCGACTCAGCATACAATTATAAGCTCTACTTCTACTTGTCACATTCAAAGATACGAGAACACGACGTTGAGGCGCACAACACGTACAATATGGATAAGAAGGGCTTCTACGCTGGGGTCGCAAAACGCGGCAAAAGAGTCTTCACAAAGGCGTCTTTGGCCTCAAAGCAGTCTGTATCAGCTGTATAAGATGGTAACCGTGAATGGATAACGCTGTTAGCTTGCGTGTGCGCTTCTGGTGGGTCATTGCCGCCTGCTCTTCGGGCCTCTTTCGCAATACTACACTCAAGAACTCGACCGCCACCTCCAGCGATCGCAAGACATCACAAAGGTCACGAAACGCGACTTCTTCAGCAACTTTTGGCCCGCCTGGAGCTCTACAATGAGGCCGGAGCTTACATTGAAGAGTTTTCAAGCTACAGGCGTGTGGCCGATGGATGCGGACGCTGTACTAAAACGCTTCAACAACCACACTTTAGAGCAAGACAAGGCTTCAGAACTTGGTCAGCACGGCGACGGCGATAGCTGGAGAGAGCAGCGAAAACTTTACGACGCTGCAGTACCTGACAAGTCAAAATTTGAAGCCCGGGAGCTTAAGGCGTCACTACACTTCCACCTACTTGTTCAGTTCTTTAGGCTTGTTATCATTAGGATGATTGCCCGCATCTCTGTACTCATCTTAGCACTGTACCCACATCTCCAACCTTCTTGGAGGGCCTTGGTGTAAAGGATTGGCTGCATGAAAACACCAGAGTGGAATTTTAAGACCATTGAGAATCTAACGAAGCGGCCATGTGAAGGAATAGAAAGTAATATGTTTCTGCAAGTTAACGTTAGTCTAGCTTGTACATAACCGAGACAGCATGCGCGTCTTCCCACCTGCGCCCACTTTGTTCGTAGCGTTTACGACCAAGCGCAAAATCTTTTCTCAGGCCTTGAAGCCGTAGAGAACTATCGAATGATCTAGTATGGACGGCTCACGCTGGTACATTCCCCGCAATGACACCTGCAGCTCCGTTTGCGCGATCGAGTGGGTTGGACAGTAAACTAGGAAAAGACGACAGTTCCATCAGACAAACCGATCAGGCATCGAATGACACTCATGGTTCCTGCTGACCCTCACCATGTGCTGTGCCAAACTAGCTCGATGTGGCAGAATCGCGCCAAGCGGGCTAACAGTGAGCAGGATGTAAGGTCAAAGCGATGTGCGTGCGTGTACGAAGCAATCTGCAAGGCCGGATGAAGCAAAGAAACTCGTTTCAGACAGAGCACGCTGCACTTCCAGGCCGCAGGCGAGTCACCTCCTCAACATCGACGTGGACGTGAAGCACCAAGCAAAATACATTGTTTCGCAGCGCAACTAGCTACTATGCTGTCCACCAACCCACCTCCACCAACCCACCTCCACAGAACAGCCGCAGCAGACAGTCGTTCTCGACCCTCCTACCATACAGTTACACTAGTGGACAGAGCCCGTGGAATTCCGCTCTCGAGCCAGCTCATCCTTCGCCAGCGCTGCAACGAACTGCTGAGAGTACGCTGACTCGACAAACTCATCGAACTTAGTGACCTCCGTGCCATCTTCTGTAAAGGTTAGAGGCAACGCATACTCGTTCCCATACAGCCCGATGCTCGTCTGTGCCGTACTCGACGCATGTATGATACAAGTGTGCGCCCTCGCATCGTGTGTCTCTTCCATGACAACGACCTGCAACTGTGTTAGTCGTCTCACACTATGCTCACACGGGACGTACTGACGGTAAAGTTCGAGTACAGGGGCATGATTGTGTTGAGGTAGGCGCGGTATTCGTCGTTGCTCTTCGCGGCCCAGTTCATAGAGGCGGACAGCACGCGATGCTTGCAATCAGGGGATCGATAAGCCATAATGGCGTCAACATCCCAGGCATTCCAAGCATCTATGACCGCCCGAGCTGTGTCCTGCTGTGCTGCCAGGCTGTGCGTGTTAGGAGTGAAGTACAACTATGCCATTGGCCTGGCGAGTGCGGAGCTTATACCATCGAGGATGCACTGGCGGAAAGGACGTACTTAGACGAGGGGGTGTTGCTGGTATCGACAAGACACTGATCCAAGTTCAAGCCGATCCAGATATCGCTCGACTTTGCACTGAGACTTGCAAGCGGCTGCGAAGCGACAAGGAGGGATAGCGTGGTAGCAACAAGGTTGACGAGCTTTATAATGGCTGGTATGTGTGACTGAACGTGCGATACAGAAGTGCACCTAGGTTGCGCAGAAGACGCACTGTTATATGGGGCACGTGAGCCGCGCAACGTTAGTGACAGAGAGAAGGATGGCCGTGTTGCATAGCGTCGCCATGCCTTTTGGCGTGCTAGTTACTGCAAGTGTTAAGGTTCCATTTCTGCGCACAAGACATGACATTCCATCTATGCTCGAAGTAGGTTGTTCTTAGATGGTTAGGACCGCCGCTACCGATCAACGGCCCATTACGTGCATCACATCGAGAGTTCTTCCGAAGTCTTACTGTTTGCCATACAATGCTGTAATTACGTACGCTCACGCATGGAGTCCACGCGTAGCTTGATGTCGCCAGGCAGTTAAGCCAAGTAGTCCGGACCTGCCAAGGCACTCGGCATCACCGAAGGAGCTGTGCCCGAGTGGCGCGACGGCTCACCACCAGTCGCGCAAGCTGTGTCAGTGGCACTAGGATAGAACATGTGGTGAATCGTGTTGTGTATTGTGCTACGGGAACTGAGATCTATATCTCTGCCGGCTAGCGCTGTGTGCGCTAAGCCTTGTGCGTACTAGCCTGTGAGTGATTGAGAGATGGGATAGAACCTAGGTCATATACCCTAAGGCCCACACTGTGGCTGACAAGCTGCTTTGCCTCGAGCGCACTTCAGTAGGCGCGCCAGCGTTCGCAACGTGCCGTAAGAGAAAATGGCACGGAGTCATGCTCGCTACGGCAGTCCAGCAGACTGGCTACCAGTCAGTCTTCGTTCCGTCCGGTGTCGCACGGTAGGGTGCGGGTCTTGTGGACAGAAAAACTAGGAAAGAGTGCATGTTGTATTGAATGTAGCATCCTAGCTGAGCATATATAAAGGTCATCGCGCGGCGTTATTAGTAACAAGGTTTCCGACAGCGCTTGGCCTGCGACATCCGGATATCAGTTCAGTCAGTCCGGAGGCCTCCGGACTGACTGAACTGACTGATAGCAAGTCTGCAGTCCAGTACCTATAACGTACATTGACAACTCATTCGGCAGTCGTGGTCGAAATCGTGAGTCGTGCGTTGAGATGCTCGTAGAAAGACTCAGCGAGAGAGCGGCATGAGGGATAGACTTTACTCACAATCTCATACTAAGACGATCGAGAGAACAGACTCGATCTGAAGAACATGCCCGAGCAGTTTTCAAAAGTAGTCTAAACTTGAGGAGTGAATAAGCTACTTCAATCATCGCGGTCCTCAAATGACGCTTCCAGCGGAGGCGCCTTCGTTCTCCATCTTGCAATGGAATCTGATAGCTTTTTACACTCGAACGACTCGATCCGGGAGTTGACTGTTCGCGCTCACAGGATCTGCCGCGTTGATTACAATGGTGATGAACAATGAAACTCAGAACGCCATCCTCATCTTGAGCTTGTCTTCAGCAACGATCTCGTCCTTCTTTGCCAAGAGCTCATTCATATCCCACGGACAATCTAAATACCGTCCACCCAGCCATTCTCTCCGCTCAGCGGTCAGCCACACAATCGTGTCGCCTGCTATTTCTGGACGGTTAGGGAAGGCGTTTCTAACTGCTTCAGGCGCAGTCTTGGTGATCTCTGTCTTGATTGCTCCCGGATTGACACAAAAAGTCAGAACGCCTTGGTGCACATACTCCAAATGTAGGGTTTCGGTCCATCTCAGAATTGCTAGCTTCGAGCTGCGGTAGCTTCCACTGCCAGGGCGAGCGGTCAAAGCGCCCGAAGACGCTACGTTTATCATCGTACACAGACTATCGTCATAGCTGCGACTCGACAACAACATGGGAAGGAAGCTGCGTGCCATGTTGAACAGCCCTCGAACGTTGACTTCGTATGTTTGCCAGTATACGTCCGGATCTGTATCTAGGAACGATTGGTAGGGTTCCATGTGGGCTGCGTTGTTTACGACGACGTCGAGACGCCCGTCAAAAGTCTCTACTACTTGATCGTACATTGCTTTAACGCTGTCTAAGTGCGCAATATCGACTCTGCAGCATATGACTGTAGGCTCCGCACGTCCAGCTTCTACTGCAGCTGACTTAAGTCTCGCAGCAAGCTCATCCGAAACACTATGCTTGTCAGCTATTGCAATTGCAGTCACTCCTGCTCGCGCAAAAGCAGTAGCTGTAGCATATCCAACGCCGTCTTCGAAAGCTGCACCGGTGACCAGGACATGTTTCCCAGTAAGGTCCAGCTTTAAAGGTGATATGTAGTCGTAGGTTGTTGGATGTCGTTTAGTTGTGAAGCTACCGCCGGACACAGAAATTCGATCAGACATAGCGAACGACTTTGCTTCCTTAAACGTAGTAGAAAAGATAGATGTAAGGCTGTTTAAATTTTTGATCTGTCCGTAGAGGCGAACCTTATATTCGTTTTAACTAGTATTTCCGATTACTCATCATCAAGGATTGCAGGAGATCATGCTAGTCTGGTGACGTTCCAGGCTCCGAAAATACCCGCCCCTAGCGGCGACTGTCAAGAATGTGGATCATCGTTCTTGGCATGACTTCGCAGTGCAATCGCTTTACGTCACGCTGAAAAACACGGCAACAGCGAGAATTTCACTTTTTAAATTTGACGTAGCTTAACGCACGTAAATGTCTACAAGAGACGGCACTTAACTAGCTAACACTTAGAAGCAGCGCCCACTACCGCTGAGGCGCCGTAGTGACATTGTGTCAAGGGGAGCGGTGGGCAGATAAGATAGATGCACGTAATCAGTATTGTTCGATAGCCCTAAGGTTCCTGCTCCTATGAGCGTGTACTTGGCTATCTAGCCTATTTGGGCTTAGCCTGTTTCCATCTCAAGATGCTCTTACTCTGTACCGTAGCAAACAACAATGAAACAAGTGCTTCACCTACCATATTACATGGAAGCTTCTACTGTACAGTCTATCAAGTATTTTCACTATGTATAGCTGACTGTACAGGGTCAGATGAAGGACAGGACGTAGCTCAAGGAGCTACTATCACATAGGTCTCGAAGGTTTTGTTCACAGACGCCGGGTGCGCTAGCGCATTGCCAGCCAGCGCCGTGACAGTACTCCACTCCTCAAGCAGAGCTCCGTCGACGCGGCTACCTTGGCTTGCCTGGGTAACGGCGGTGGAAGTTTACAACAATCTCGCGAGCGTTCTCTAGGTAGTCAGCCGGGACCTCAGTTGGCTCATCATAGCCAGCCCACTTTACCATATACTTCAGTCAGGGCCGGCCTCCCGGCCGCGGCGGTCCCAGCGGGCATCCAGGATATCCTCGACCTCCTATTCCTCCACTCCCTCGACTTCTACGGGAGGAGGCAGGTCTTATCGCTATCTAAGTAGCAGGTTAGTAGCAGCGGGGTGGAGCAGGCTAACATAGAATATAGGGTAAATCTTTATTAAAGCGGGTAACTCTAGGTAGTAGGTGTAACGGGCTGAGCCCGAGGTCACATGACTAGGCTGCCGGCCCAGTCGCTTCCTTCCCTTCGGTCCCTCACCTTGCCTCAGCAGCACATGGACCGTGCGCGAACACAAACAACATGAGATGGCGGACCACCTATCTCACTTTCTCCTTATCTTGACTGTAAATAGCATCTGGGTTAGGTAGCTGGAATACAGTGCCTACAGACCGTTCACAGTAGGTATACTGTAACGACGCAGGCAAGACAAGAGATCCGAACTCGGCGTGGTCTCACTCAGAGGCATATAGGAGTGCGTAGGAGAACTATAACCTAAGATCTATTAACACCTATAAGTCTTATATAAAAGAATTATAGAAAACTATCTATCTATATTTAAGAAATAGTAGGCTTAAATATATATAGGCTAGAGAAAGCTAAGTTAGAACTAAATTAGAATTAGGTTTAAAGCGACTTAGGGTTAACTCTAAGTCTAGTCTTAGCTATAGCTATAATAAGAGAGGTAGCCTTATTATATTACCCCCCTCTATAGAAAATAAATATTCTTATTTATTTAATATTATTTTAGTAGAGGTTATTCTTTAATTATTATATATTAAGTCTATATATAGTTTAATGCCTTAAAGAGCTAGTATTTAGCTAAAATCTAAGTAAAGGTAGTATTAAATATCTAAGTAAAGACGGCGTTAAATATTAAGGTAAAGGCAGCGTTAAATATTAAGGTAAAGGCGGTATTAAATATTAATTATCCTACAACTTAGCTACTTCTATATTCTTCTCTCTATTCTTAAGCCCTTCTTTCTTTATCCTTTATAATAATAACATATGTACGTTCTTTTACTCTAATAGGTTTTGGTTACTCACTCTGTATAGATCTCACACCACCACAACACACACACACACTATGCCTGTGCGCTGCCCTGTCGGAGCGCTGCCGGCGGCCCACCGGGTCATGTGCCTTCGGGCGGCCAAGGCCATGGCGAGAGGCCATATTGTCGAGTATCGGTTTGCCTCGCGGGGATCCAAGAAGTGCGCGTACTACACTAAGCAGAAGGGTTCGTGTAACTTAGTAAGTATTTAGTACTAGTCTATAGGGCTTTAGCTTACTTACTCTAGATTCTAATTTATATTAGTAAGAAGTTTATAGTCCTACTTTAAAAACTAAAGGTATACTAAGAACTTTCTAATAGTAATAATAAGTAGATAGTAGGTTTAGTAGAGATTTTAGAGATAGCTAAGTCGCTAAGTCTATGCGTTTAAGTAACTTAGGCTTAAAAAAAAGACCTAGGTACTTTAGAGTTATTAACTATAAGTTATTATTTTCTAGAATAGATTCTTAAGTAGGTCTCTATTCTAAATAGCTAGGTCGCCTTCTTAGAGACGCGAGTGAAGCGCGGAGGTGGAGGCTATAGTAGAAGCTAGAAGAAGAAAGAGAGAAAGGAAACGGTGGTAGGTGTAGAGTTGGAGAGTGACCTCTCTAATTTGGGCGCGGAGGTGGTCTAGGGTGGGGATAGCGACTAAGGCGTTTAAGTAGTAAGGGCGGACGATCGGATGTGGATAGCTGGGGAGGAGGGAGGATTCTTTTTTTTTTTATATTATACTATAGTACTAACGTCCTTCTATGCTAACTAGTTAACTCGATCGTCCTCTAAGTAATCTATATTCTCTATACCTTTCTCTTAAGCTTTAATCTATTTATTAAGCGCTTATAGGGGGCCTAGCTAGTCTAGATAACTTTTATAAAACTCTTATAACTTATAAGAAGACCTTATAAAGTTAGAGGCCTTATACTAAATAGAATCTAAATTATATCTAATCTACTTAACACGATACTTAAGTTTAGAGTAGTATAGCTTACTAGCTAGTATCTCTTCTACCTCCTACTCTTCTACGCTATTAATTAGAGTTCTAGGTAGTTTTAGAGGTTCTTATCCTAGTAAAGAATTCTAAGAATCTTTATATAGTAGATTAGGTGCGAAGACGTTATAAATCTAAAAACTAGATAGTAGATCTAGTTAATAGAAGTGCCCTACCTATTTAGTAACCTTAAATAGGCTAGTCTACTTATTAGATAGCTTTTAGCTTAGATAGAGGGATAATAAGTTTTAGATATTAAAGTAGATTATATCTTCTACGCTCTAATCTACTAGGCGCTAGTGCTAATTAATAGTAGACTTTATCTAGTCCTATACCTTCTCTATATTAATTTTAGTAACCTTCTAAGTATTATATATTCTAGTAGTAAGGGCTAGGGCGTCTTTATAGTTTACCTTATTAGTAATTATTTAATACTTAGAAGTAGTAGGCTAATTCTAACTTTACTATAGCTTACTTCTATATAGTATCTAGTATAGAGATATACTAATAGTAGAGTATAGTAAGAATATCTAAGCTCTATTAATTAAGAATAGAAGCGTACTCTAATTTTCTTAATAGAAGAATACGAAGGGTTATAGCCTCTAATTAATATACTTATTTATAATCTTAGTTTATCTATTAGTTTCCTTATAGTAGGCGGTTAATAGCTTAACTTTTACGCCTAGAATCTAATAGAACTTAGACTAGAAACTAGACACGAACTAAGGACCTCTATCTAAGATAATAGTTTTAGGCGTATAGCTAAATTAGTACACCTATTAAATAAATAAGTTAGCTATACCTCTAGCGTCGATAGTCTTATAGTAAGGTATAGAGATAGCTTATTTTAATAGTTAGTTAATAACAACTATAATCTAGTTATAACTAGATTTATTCTTAGGAAATTCCTTAAAATTAATATAAAGGTATTGCATTAGTCTTTTAGGAATTAGTAGTAGGTAAATTAACCTATAGGTATAGGTCTATCTTGGGTGCGCTCTATAGTAGGCACTATAGTTGCGTATATAGCGTTTATAAGTGGCTTCTGTACCCTTCTAATAATACTTTTAGGCTAGTAACTAGTACGTTTTAATAGCGCTTAGGTAGGCGGACGAAACCTGGTCGTGTACCTCGCGGATAAGATAGGTGTATAAGGGGGAGTTAGTAGTAATATATAAGTAGTCGCTAAAGAGTAATATGTTACAGATAACAGCAGGTCGAATCCTTCGGTCAGGGAAAGCGAAGCTGGAGGCCAGCTGTCGCACGAAACGAAGGATAATGATTAGCGAGGGGCACGCAGATCACGTGACGTGCTATCCCGCCAAGGCTCGCTATCTAGAATAGTAGAGGTCCTTAGAATAGTAGGATATCCTAACTATCTCTAGGGAATAGAATAGATAGGATAGTAATAAACTTAGTAAGAAAGATATAAGAATAGAAAGGTTTTATTATTTCTCTTATTATAGTTAACTCTTATAGTTATATCTCTTATTTAGATTACTAATTAGTTATTCTATTACTTATATAAAATTAAATTATCTTTACTTAAATATTTACTATTCTACTTAGTCGCTAGATAACTCTATAGGCCTACTACTATATAATATCTCGCCTACCTTAGTATAGACTAGGAATAGAGAAGTATTACTAAACCTTATATAATACTTTAACTACCTATAGACTCTATAGAAGATATTTACTAACTAGAACGCTTTAAGAAGATTAAGAAGAGCTATTATATTAGTAGCTAATAGAAGACACGCACTAGCTACGCTAGCCGTAGTGCCTAGTCCTAGTAAGACCTACCTACCTACTAATAATAAAATGCTTAAGAACTCTAAGTCTAAGAATAATAATAATACCTAGATAGAGTTAGTTAGAGATCTTAAGCGTTAGCTTAGAGCTTAGGTAAAGTAGACTATTACTCTAATAGAGCTAGTAAACTAACTTATAGTATAAGTTATAGCTACGCTAAATAAACGCCTATACTTAAAACCTAAGATAGTAGTATTTAAGAAATATAATAGTAGATAAGCTAAACTTTATATATTTCTTATAAATATTAAACTATACTATAAGTTTAATAGCGTACTAGATAATTAAGGAAAGATCCTTATAGCTAGCATATATATAAAAGGAAAAGCGGCTAGCTAGATATAGCCCTTTATAGACGACTACCTTAAAAACCCCCGCCTAAGAGGCGAGAAGAAGAAAATATAATAACTATTCGCTAGCTAGACTAACTTTAAAGAGGAAATAGGACGTATCTTTAGGGAAGTAGATAACTAGAACTAGATAGAGAAAGTAATTACTTGCCTAAAGTAGACTAAGTTAGTATCCTTATATACTACTAAGTTTAAGTAGCTATAGTTACGTATTAACTAGAATAACGCAGTACTTTAAATAGTATACGAGAACAGTCTAAAGGACTTAATTAAAGACGGCTTAGTATACTATAATAAGCTAGCGGATCTACACGCGTTAGTAGAACTAGCTACCTATATTAATAATAGGCTATAGGAACGCAACTAGTAGAAAGCACAAAATATCTTTATCCTAGCTAATATAAAGAAGTTCCGCTAGAATATTTAGATTAATAAAGAAGAGGATATTATTATAATAGACTAAGTATAAGCTAAGAATTAAAAGCCTAAGAGAAGATACTATAATAGACTTTCTAAAGAAGAGTATTAGAAATACTATAATAATAAAGTATATCTCTAATATAGAAAGAAAGGACACTTCTATAGAGACTACCTAGAGAGCGATAAAGGATAATAAGAAGCTATTAAGATTAGAATAATTAGATAAGGTACGCCCTACTCTAAAGAATAATCTACTAATAGTAATATTAGCGATATAGAACTATATAAGGAAGCTTAGCTATTAGATAACGCTATATATAAGCTCCTCCTTTAAGTAGTTAAGGCTAAAGACGTAATAGGTTAGAATAAAGTCTAGCCTACTAATTTAAAAGTCTATATAGTTACGTTATAATAGCGCCTATAAGACTAATAATGCTAGAAATATAGCTAGAACTTACACCTAGTAAATAAATATAGCTATAGAGGATAAATTGCTATTACTAGCCTAGAAGCTAAGAAAATAATAAAAGAAGCCTTTAATAAGTAACTATACTTTAAAGAAGTTATTATAGAAGAAGATAAAGAATCCTCTAAACTAGAGAAGGAACTCTAGCTAATTTATAGAAAAAACTAAGCCTAGGAAGATATAAGTAAGAATAGACTAGTTAAAGATAAATAGTATATAAAGAACGTGCCTATAGGCTAGGGACTTATTTCTTATAACCTCTTATATTAGATATTCTACTAAAGGGATAGATACTATATCTATAAGTTAGGAAGGGAAGAAGCCTATTAGGAGCTTCTATAAAAGCACTACTAATATAGATACCCCTTCTATTAATAATAAATAGAGAATACTCGTAGGGTAGACGACCCTTATTATAGTACTCTATTATTAAAGATTTATAAGGTAGCTAATTACCTAATTTATAAAGCAAAGAAATAAGCACTAAAGCCACGAAGCTAGAGACTAGAATTAATTCCTTACTAGAATATTTACTAGAGCTTCTACCACGATGATAGATGCACTATTCACTATGACGCTAAGTACGGCGCAGGCTACTTTCCTAAGAAGAGAAAAGATAAGCAGTTAAAAAACTAGGATGCCACTAGGGATAGAGTCACGCTAGTATAGGTAGTCCTAAAATAACCCTTTATAACGTATAAGACACGAATCTATAGAATCTTAGGTTAAGAATAGAAGTCTTAGTATATAGATATAAGATAATAGCAACTATTAATAGTAGTATTATCTAGATAATTATCTCGTTATAAGTAGTAGAAAGATATAATATACCCTACTAGGCTAAGAAATAGCTAGTATAAGTAGTATTAGCTAATAATAACCCTATAGGATATAGAGGCGGCATAATAAGGCTAAAGACCTAACTAGTATTACTAGACGTAGTAAAGATAAGAGACTAGACGAATATTAATATTATAGATCTTAGAGAAGAAGACATATTAATTAGTTATAATTAGTTAATTAAGTATAATCTAGCTATTAATTAGCTAAAGAAGATAATACTTAGCTAAGAACTTACGCGTAAGGTTACTAGAGTATAGAAAGAGAAATGCCTAATAGTCTAGAGCTTACCTAAGAATAGAAGAATTAGTAAGATCTTACCTTATAAGATCGCAAGAATTTATAAGAAGGACCCTAAGAGAATAAGAGTTATATAGTTAAAACGCGCCGCGACTATAAAGAAAGGGCTTATACTACTAGATATTCTAAAGGAATATAATATAAGTAAGTTTAGAGAACTATTTAAGAAAATAGAAGTAACTAAGTTAGTAGATTACTAAAAGTAGAATTACGAGATCTATATCTAAGAAGAAGCTAAGCTTATCCTAAGACTAATATACTTAATCGCGCCTAAGTATAAGCTAGAGTTACGCGAATACCTTAGAAAGAACTTAAGTAAATAATTTATCCATAAAAGCGAAAGCCTAATAGCTTCGCCTATACTATTTATTAAGAAGGCTAATAGAAAGTAGCGACTATATATTAACTACTAAAGGGTAAATAGTAGTATAATAAAGAATTAATATCTACTACTACTAATAATAAAGCTTATAGATTAACTCTAAAGAGTAAAGTAGTTTACTAAATTTAATATTTAGAAAAGATTTTACTATATTTAAATTACTAAAGGATATAAGTAGAAGACCGCCTTTAAGACAAAGTATAGACTATATAAGTATATAGTTATACTATTTAGTTTAATAAACGCGCTAGTAACCTTTTAGGTAGTTATTAATAAGGTACTCTATAAGTATCTAAGAATCTTTATAGCTACTTACCTAGACAATATACTAGTATATTCTAAAGGCACGCTAAAAGAATATATAAAATATATAAAGAAGGTACTATAGAAGCTTAAGTAATATAAGCTATACCTATAACTTATAAAGTATAAATTCTATATAAAGGAAATAGAATTCCTAGGGTTTATTATCTTAATAGAAGGTATAAAAATAAATCTAAAGAAGATCTAGACTATATAAAAGTAGCTAACTTCTAAAATAGTTAAGAATATATAATCTTTTCTAGAATTTATAAACTTTTATAGAAAGTTTATTAAAAATTACTCTTAAATTATAATACTACTTATAGAGATTATAAAGAAAGAAGTAAGATTTAAATAAGAAAAGGAATATTAAGAGGCTTTTAACTAACTAAAGTAGGTATTCCTTAAAGCCCCCATACTTAAGATATACGACCCTAGACGTAAGACGCAAGTTAAGACTAACGCGTTAGATTATACACTTAGCGCTATACTATTATAGCTATATAATAATAAGAAATAGAGACTAGTATTCTACTATTCTAGAAAGTTCTTTAGAGTAGAACTTAACTATAATATTTATAATAAGAAGCTACTTAGAGTAGTTAACGCCTTTAAATAATAGGAAGTATACTTATTAGAACTTCTAGACTAGATTAAAGTATTTTCTAATTACTAGAACCTAATAAGCTTTATAATAACTAAGAAGCTTAATAGAAGATAAGTCTAATAGGCTAAGATACTCTCTTAGTTTAACTTTAAGATTACTTACTAAGCTAGATTACTTAATAGAGTAGTAGACACTTTAAGCTAAAGATTAGATCTATGAGAAGAAGGTTATAAGGAACCATATAACGCAGTACTTAAGAAAATGCCTAACGGCAGTCTTAAGTACAACCAACTAGAACTAGCTAGAATAGCCAAAGTGACCGCGCAAGTAGAGACGCTACAACAACATTAGTAGCAGGAAGCAGCCAACTAGCAGTTCGAGCCTGAGGCAAACGGCTCTAACAAACTATTGCAAGACAAAAAAGAGTACTAAGATATAGTTTTAAAAGAACGAACCTATATATCTTTATATATAAGAAGAGACCTTATTATAGAACTATATAAGTCCCTAGAATATAGATATATAAGATTAGAAGAAATAGTTAGATAACTAGTAAAGATATTTACTATATTACGCTTATAAGTATAGGTGTAGAATATTCTAGGTAACTATTTAGTATATTACTAGAATAAGCTTAAGAGATATAAGCCCTATAGCCTACTATAACCCTTATAGCTACTAGAATAACTATAGACTAGTATAATAATAGACTTTATTATAAAGCTCCTAAAATTATTAGAACTAGAATTAGTAAGACTCTATAATATAGTACTAGTTATTATTAACTAATTAACTAAAGTAATAAAGTTTGTGCCTATAGAAGAGACTATTATAGTAGAAGAATGCGCGTATAAAGTTACTAAGGTACTAGTATTAGAGTATAGGATATCTAAAGAGTTTATTACTAATTATAATAAACTATTTATGTCTAAGTATTAGGACATATTCTTAGCAAAATTAGGTATAAAGAAGAAGCTATTAACTAGCTTCTACCCTAAAACAGATAGCTAGACAGAACGAACGAACTAGACACTAGAATAGTATCTAAGGATATACGCTAATAAGCTATAAGATAACTAGGTTAAACTCTTACTAATAGCTTAATTAGCCTATAATAGCATAAAATTAGCGACTATAAAGTACTCGCCGTACTATATAAATTATAGATATAAGCTAGTTACTTATTAAGATCTAAAGGATATAGAAAGTATTATAGTAGGCGTAGATAATAAAGCCTACTTTATATAAGAACTCTATAAAGAACTAAGTAAGAATATAGCTTAGAGAAACCTTATAATATCTAAGAGCGCGAATAAGTAAAGAATTAAGAGACTAACTTTTAAGAAGAGAGATAAAGTCCTTTTATTAAGATAAAATTTAAAAGTTAAAAGACTATATAAAAAATTAGATAACCTCTAAATAGGACCTTTTAAAGTTCTAGAGGTAATAGGCTTAGTAAACTATAAACTCTAGTTACTACTAAATATACGCATCTACTCTATCTTTTATAAGAAACTACTAAAACTAATACTTCTAAATACTAAGCTAGTAATAGATATAAAGCTTAAAGATAATAAGTATAAAGTTAAAGAAATTAAGAATTTATAGAAGTTTAAAAATTAGTAGAAGTACTTAGTTAAGTAGAAAAGATAATCTAAGAGCTATAATACTTAGAAACTTAAAGAAAATCTAATAAACTATAAGTTACTAGTATAGAAGTACTACTAAAAGTTTCTAAAGAAATTAGAATTATATCTATAAAAAGAAAGAAGTAATTAAAAGAGAGATTAAAGATATTAGCTTATAACTAGCCTAGATTAGCTAATAGTTTAAGTAGTAATAGTTTAATAGTAGGAAGCTCTATACTAGGGGTAGAATTCCTCTTAGCCTCCTCTTTAGTACGTTTCTAAAGATTTAGGATCGTAAGGTTATAATTAGTATAAGAATACTTTTGCGCCTCTATCTCTAAGAGCTCCTAATAAAGACGAGCTATAGCCTTCTTAGTCTAAGCTAGCTCTAGCTTCTTCTTACGCTTATTCTACTAAACCTTCTCTTACTCTTCCTTAGAAATAAAAAGACTATACTCTACTTTTATAGAAATATAGCTAGTATAACAACTAGACTTAGTATCTATAAAGTAATAAAGATTCTTCTTCTTATAACACTTATACTAGAACGTTATTTTAAGACCCTTCTCTTTTATATAATTAGTATAGGAGCGATATTTAGAAGTTAAAGTTTACGCGCGATTATAATAAGTTAAAGAGATCTTAGGTATAGTTAAGAAGGCTTAAGAATAAAAAAATAGGCGTAGAGACGCTACTACTATATATGCGACCTACCTCCTTAGTATAGGAAAATAATAACCTAGAGAATTAAGATAATTACCCTAAGAAAGAGAATAATATTATAGATAATAGTAGGTTAAATCCTTTAGTTAGGGAAAGCGAAGCTAGAGGCTAGCTATCGCACGAAACGAAGGATAATAATTAGCGAGGGGCACGTAGATCACGTGACGTGCTATCCCGCTAAGGCTCGCTATCTAGGATAGTAGAGGTCCTTAGGATAGCAGGACATCCTAATTATCTCTAGAGAATAGAATAGATAGGATAGTAATAGACTTAGTAAGAAGGATATAAGAATAAAAAAGTTTTATTATTTTTCTTATTATAGTTAACTCTTATAGTTATATCTCTTATTTAAATTATTAACTAGTTATTCTATTACTTATATAGAATTAAATTATCTTTACCTAAATACTTACTATTCTACCTAGTCGCTAGACAACTCTACGGGCCTACCGCCATACAATACCTCGCCTGCCTTAGTACGGACCAGGAATAGAGAAGTATCGCCGAACCTCGTATAACATAATAGGCCGTTATATATCTAGTACTGCGTTAGTAGTAGTAATTATTCTTAGATAAATAATATCTAATTCTTCTAGAGTAGGGCTTCTACTAGTTATAAGGAATTAAGAGATATTACTTTATTAATAGACTCTATAACGTTTAGACTAATAATTTAAACTATAGTATAGGTAATATAAACTATAGCTAGTTTAGCGTTAATTTAAGAATATAATTAGTGCGGTCCTAAAAGAACCTATAATTAGTTATTAACTTAGGCTATTCTTAAGTTCTCTATATTCTATTTATAACGGCTTAGAATATTAGTGTCAGGCGGGCGGATTTGAACGGCCCTCGCTGAGTCAGCAAGGGCTATATAGGCTTACTCTTCGCTATCGTGGCTCGATAGCGAATCGTCTCTAGTCAATGCAGACCATTACAAGCCGTACTATGTGACATTGGGTGTATCCAGTATCGATCTATTTATATTCCTAACAATTAGCTTAGGCATTATCTTTACTAGAGATATAGGTAATCTAGAAATTAAACTAAGTAAGCTCTTTAGCCTATTAAATTTATTAAGAGTTAAGTACTTTTATAGTTATAAAGTACTCTAGAGATTAATAGTCTAAAAGTACTTTAATTTAAGTTTATATTAAAACTAATTCTACTTTCTACTTAGTAAACGTAGTTATAATTATAAAGAGTTCTTTATTATATATCTCCTAATTAAGTTTAGCTCCTATTAGGTAATAGCTATAAAAAGCTATAAGATACTAACTACTATTAAGCTACTTTTAAGAGAAGACTCTAGTAATTACACTATCTAATATATTAGTCTCTAGTCTCGTATCTAGTTTAGAGTAGAAGTAGTATAAGGTTAGAATAGTAAGTAAGGCTTCTCTTATCTTATTAAACGCTTATTAATACTCTAAACTCTATATAAATAGTTTTAAAAGACTCTATAATATAATAAGTAGTTTAGCTACGCGTAAGAATTCTAATACAAATTATTAATAAAATCTAGTAAATTCTAGAAATAACTTTATACTAGTAATAGTTATTAGTAGCTTCTAATTCTATAGAATAGACACCTTATTAGAATTAACCTTAAGACCTTAACTTATTAGGACGTATTCTAAGTATTTTATCTAATTTATATAGAATTCGCTTTTCTTAATATCTATATAAAGTCCTACTTAGCGTAGTCGTTCTAGTACCTATTTAACGTAGAGGGTATAAGTAACCTCGTCTTTAGAGTAGATAAGGATATCGTCTAGGTAGGCGATATAGAAGTCGTTAAGGTAATTAACTAGTACGTCGTTTATATACTATTAGTAGGTAGCTAGGCCGTTATATAGGCTAAATAGAAGGACCTTATATTTATACGTTCTATAGTAGGTTTAGAAGGTAGTATACTCTTCTAAATTAGGGTCTATTTAAATCTAGTTAAAAGTAGCTTAGATATTAAACTTAGTAAAGAACTTAGCTTTAGTAGGTTAAGATAATAGCTTATTAATATAGGGTATTAGATAGGCGTCCTTATAAGTAAAAGCGTTAAATTTCTAATAGTTTATATAGACTCTAAGGTTACTATTTACTTTATAAATATAAAGGATAGGGGACGCGAATAGCTACTAACTATACTTAATAAATTCTTTCTCTAAGTTATCCTATAGATATTTCTTAGTTACTTCTAGCTCTTTAATACTTTATTTATATAAGGCACTATAAGCGTTTAGTAAAGATTCTATTAAGATAATCTTATAGTTATAGAATTAATACTTAGAGAGTTAGTTAGCGGCAGCCTTACTAAAGACGTCTTAGTACTCCTCGTAAATAGGTGGTAATTAGTCGCGAAGTAAGTTTATATTGTTAGGATTATCTCTAAGAGAGCGTTTATACTCTAATACGCGGTCTATTTTATATAACGTAGTAGTAAAGAACTTATTTTCTTTTTACTTTATATTAAAGTGTAATCTATTAGCTAAGATAAAAGTAATGTGATAATGTCTAGAGGTTTAGGGCAGAACTAAGGCAACGGCGGGTTTAGTAGAAAGTAGAGGATTAGTAGAGTTAGTAAGATAAGAAATAATATCTCTTAGCTTAGGTACTCTTAGAATTCCTTAAATCTAGTTAATTAATAGACTTTAATTCCTACGTGCCTCGTCTTGTTCCTATAAGGCGTCGCGGCGAGCGATATCTAGTTCTATATTCTAGCTAAACTTTAGTTATACTAGGGTTATAAGAAGGGGCGGGGCTATATTATAAGTAGCAGGGTATTTATTTAACTAGAGGAAATAATTCTAATATATATTAAGCTAAAGTTAGAATTATCTAAGCTACTTAATACTAATAATATAATCCTATAAACCTAGGTCTATAATAATAAATAGGTAATTATAGATAGTTTAGCTATTAATTCTTATATAAAGTTAGATATAGCTATCTATAGGTATCTAGATCTAATCTTAAAAACCTTTAACTAGGATTTTAAATAGAAGACGTTAAATTAGTACTTAGAGAGATTTAGATAAGAGCTAAGTAATAGATAAGTTTAAGAATAGGAATCCTTATGCGCCTATATTAATAAGAGAGTTTAACTTAATACTATAGCTACGCGAGTAGAGTATAGTTAAGGTATAAAAATACTTTCCTCTAAATAAGTTTAATAAGTTTATTTTAGCTAGGTTATACTTATTCTAGCCTAAGATAGAGAGTTTTCTTAGGCGTCTCTATTTCCTAACTAGTTAGTATCTAGAGCGAACTTAGTTACGTCTATAAACTTTTACTCTTTAACTTCTATTCTAATCTCCTTTATATAAGGCGTAGAGTAATTCTTAGAGAAGTAACTAGTCTTCTTATAGTTATAGTAAGCACCCAATAATAGAGGTAATTAAGAAGTAGGAGTACGTAAGGGAGCTCTATTAATACTTGGGGAGGCTTGGAACGGTGTCGTACGCAATCCTGTGGTCGGTAGTCGGGGCTGTG
The DNA here is from genome assembly GCA_004380135.1 of Stemphylium vesicarium. NCBI lineage: Eukaryota > Fungi > Ascomycota > Dothideomycetes > Pleosporales > Pleosporaceae > Stemphylium > Stemphylium vesicarium. The sequence goes on along the minus strand of QXCR01000041.1, from coordinate 297,693 downwards.
TGAAGGTCCGTCCTTAGAGGGTCCTAGGGTTGGTTCTCGGGAATGAGCTAGGCGCGTGATAGACGAGATAAGTTAAGTATAATATAAAGATTAATAAATAACTTAAAAGTTTAAGAATTAAGTACTAATTCTTAGATTTTAAAGTTAAATATAGCGACTATAAGGGTGCGCTATCTAGTAGCTATATACTTATATAATAGTTATAGTAACTCCTAATAATAGTAGGGCCTAACTCTTAGCGATAGTTATAATAGTCGTGATTACTCCTAGTAATAGTTGTGGTAGTCGTGATCGCTCCTAGCGATAGTCCTTGGCGCAGTGATCGGTCACGTGACTGCTGACAGTCAGCGTTTTGCAGGATCGCTATCCTGGTCTTGCTCGTGCGGCGCGGTTGCGGCGTGGTTGCGGCGTGGTTGCGGCGTGGTCGTAAGCGTTTTGACTTCGGGTCGTAACAGGCTGCTTCGTCGCTTGTACCGCGGATTGGGTCGATAGTGGTGTCGGTCTCTTTTTGGAGCCTTGGCGGTGAGGGGTTGTCTTACTATAATCTAAAGTAGTAGTAGGTGGGGTATTACGTCGCTCTATATTAAAGGCGGTAAAGTACTCTACTATTAGTATAAATTCATTTTTCTAGGAGCGTTAGAAGTCTAAGTTAGGTACCTATAGTAAAGGTATAATCTTTTCCTAAAAGTAGAAGGACTACTCTAATTTATATATAGATCTCTTAATAGCTATACTAAGAAACTTTGCCTTAAAGGAGGTAAAGATTTCTCCTTTTTCTATCTATAAATAATAGAATACTAATCTACTTTCTACTTACTTATTTCTAGAGATAAAGAATAACTTAAGTAAGTTAATTATTTCTTTAGCGTCTTTAAACTATTAATTATCTAATTTAGATAAGTATTAGGGCTCTAGGTACTCTTTTACTAGACTAGACGTATATCTCTAAACTAAAGCTATTTTAGCTCGTTTACTCTAGTAGTAGTCTAAGTTAATATCTAATTAATCCTTAATTAAGGCCTACTATTAGCAGAAAGTAGGTTCCTTCTTATTAGTAAGGTAGTTAATTATTAGTATATATTTAGATAGTTTTACTTTAGATAGTAAGAGGGACTTAGACTAGAATCTTACTCTAGAGGTATTATAAGATTATTAAGCAATTATTAGGGCTAATTTAATAGTAGGTAAGATAGAACGTTCTTATATTAAATAACTAACTTAAGCTTAGAGCCTTTTAATTTCTTTAAGTAGCTTATTAGTATTATTAGTTATTTTAGTTTCTTCTTTCTAGCTTACCTCTAAATTAGAGGTAGGATTAGTAGGGACTATAGCTAACGCTTTAGCTTAGTTCTTTCTAGAGATAGTTCTCTAAACTAAATTTTTAGTAGATCTCGCTAGACCTAATAGTTTTATTAGGTTACTAGATATTAGTAGTTAGCTCTAATCCTAGTAGGTTATTAATAGTCTCTAAGTTTCTATTTTAGCGTAATCTACGCGGCTTTTCTAAAGGCAATACTATCGCGAGGGGATAGCAAGTTCTAAACCTAAAGACTTTAGTTGATAGGAGGTCGATGGAATCCTATCTACGCTGAATAGTCGGTGGTGGTAACCGTGTTTACCTCTGAACTGAATCGGAGGCGTATCGGGACTAGGCTGGTAAATGGGTCTCCACATCGGGATCTAAAAAGCTGCAATATCTCTACAGGCTCTAACCCAATTTAGACGATTGATAGCTTATTTTATAGCCTAAATATAGGCCTGTATTTTGTATATAGAAAGCATCTAGCTAGCTATAGTACCTAGCTAGATATCTTAGTTCGGAGCAAAATGTGGAGACCCAACTCTTGGCAACGTGGGTTGGCTAATAACCTTTTTATTATTAGCTTAAGAGAAAGACTTTCTACATACAAAATCTAGATGTAGATTTAGGCTATGGAATAAGCTATCGATTGTCTATATCGGGTTATTATGTATAGAGATATCGCGGATTTGAGTTCCCAATAAGGAGACCCATTTGCCAGCCTAATCGGAACGAAACAAACAGTAGTGCGATATTATTAAGAGGCCGTCACCGGCTAGGACGAGTTTTCTGCAATAATATAACGACGTAGGCATGATAAGAGATCTAAACTTGGCGTAGTCTTACTTAGAGGCATATAGAAGTGCGTAAAAGAACTATAACTTAAGATCTATTAACACCTATAAGTCTTATATAAAAGAATTATAGAAAACTACCTATCTATATCTAGAGAATAGTAGGCTTAAATATATATAGGCTAGGGAGGGCTAAGTTAGAACTGAGTTAGGATTAGATCCGAAGCGACTCGGGGTTGACTCCGAGTCTGGTCTTGGCTATAGCTGTAACGAGGGAGGTAGCCTCGTTACATATACGGGCTAACGACCTTAGTAACCTTATAGGGCCCTAGGAACTTCCAGTCTAGCTTCTTCTGCGGGCGGGCAGTCTTAATATTCTAGGCGTCTAACTAGGCTAGGTCGTTCTCGAAGAACCGGCGGGCGGGCTTGCGCTTCCTGTTAACGTACTTCTCATGCTGGGCTTGTGCGACGCAGATATCTGAGCGCAGATACTCGTGGATGGTCTTCATCTTTAGCGCGAGGTCTTCAGCGTGTCGGGCAGCAGGCTGTCGGCCAGGCTCAATAGGCTCGAACCCTAGGCGGGGGTGGAAGCCGTAGTTCGCGAAGAACAGCGTCGTGCGGGTACTCTCATTATTAGCGTTGTTTACTGCAAACTCAGCCAGCGATAGCCATCTTGCCTAGTCGTCTGCAGGTACGAGACCTGGCTTCGCAGGTACTATTCTAGGAAGGAGTTTGCTCTCTCTATCTGTCTATCAGTCTAGCATACCGGGCCAGTAGTACTCTCGGGACAGGAGTGGGCAGCGTTAAGAAAGATGGCATGTGTTCCGTGGAGCATACATGTATCGTGTTGCAATGAGTTGTGCAAGCGACAACATGATGATCATAATGGTGTTGAAGTTGTGCGAGACTGAAAAGGGTATAGCGCCACTTAAGAGCCACATGTGGCAGGCGCAAGTCGCGTCGCGTGTCGCGACGTCCAAAATCATACGCGTAGTCCAAGCTTCTTCCATCAACGCTGGATCCCCGCCATGTGCCTTTGCAATTGACGATACCAGACGCCGCAAATAGCCATTTTATTCTTTGTTGTACATCTCCGGCAATCGAAGTGGGCGATACCATCTGTTGCTGCATAGACCGGTCTAGGACATCGCGCATCACAACTTCCACGAGCCTCTCCGCGGTCGACATTTCCTCCCAAAACACCCTTTACGAATCACGACCCCGCATCCAGGACGCGGGCTTGTAATCACACCACAAACCAACATGGGTTCCAGACAGCAATCGCCAGCGGCAGCAGCAACATCGATGACGTCTTCTCCAGCACGCGCAACAGACGCGTCCGCGAAACCCCGAACAAAGCTCTTGGCAGCGCTGCGGAAACCGGCGGCGGATTCTTCAGAAAGCGAAGCCGAATCTGAGAATGGAAACTCAGCATCCGAAGACGAGGCACCCGTTCCTGCCGCCGTATCAAAACCCTTCACAACAACACGACCGCAACTGGACACAGACCAACCCGACCAAGAGGAAGAGAGCGACGGAGAAGATGCATACGAGCTCATGAAGAAACGATTGGCCGCCAGCAAGAGCTCAGAAGCCACACAGTCGGCGCCACAACAAGCACAGCAAGAAGCCCCCATCGTCGCTACCATCGAAAGCAGCGAAGATGAGGACGCGATGCCAGTGCGAGCCAATGGGCGCAAATCAATCGCCATGAGAACAAAGACAGCAACTTCTCGTGCGTCACCAACGCCCAGCGTACGGTCGCGACCAGCATCGCCGGGCCTATTCGTCACCCCAGACCCTTCACCAGCCAAGAATCGATCCCGACCCTTAGCAGATGCTGGCTCCGATTCGGAATCATCACAACCCACACACAATGCTGACGTGCAAGAGCGGGTACAGCGTATTCGGCAGGAGCGGCTGGCAAAGCAACAAGAGGCGGAAGCGCAGCAGACGAAGCCAAAGAAAAGCATACGACGGCGGGCCGACGAGGGCTCCGGCAGCGATTCTGACGGAGAAAGCGGTCGACGGTTTACCCAACAAGCCAAGCCGACACGAAGGGCAGGCAAGAAGGCCATGGAAGCAATGGCCCGCGACCAGCAGCGTATCAGCCGCAACATGCAGCTCACGCACCAGGCCAAGACGAAGAAACGCTTCACCACCCAGGATCTATTCAAGAAGTTCAATTTCCAAGCCCCCAACGCCGATGTGGCAGCACTTCCGACTCCTGAGCCGAGCTCAGCGTTGGCTTCCTCTGACGCCGAAGCAAATCAGGTGCGCCAAATCCCACCTATCAGCCCATCAAGGCAAGAAGACGGTTCAGAGAAGCAACCTACACCGAGGGTCCAGCAAACGTCTGCCCCAATACCAGAAGCACAAGAAGGTCTTGACCCTCTAGAATCTACCAAGGTCGACAAAGGCAAAGGAAGAGCGCCCGAGTTCCAACATCTTCCTGAGCATCCTTGGATGAAACAGAAAGAGGCCGTCACTGTGCAGAATGCTTCAGTAGATACGAAGGATGCGCCTGATCGCGCTATGGTGGAGCTCTCTGACTCGGATGATGACCAGGGCACGCAGAAGCCAAAGAGTAGATTCCCCGTCTTCGACAGGCTACCCACGAAGAAGCAGCACGAAGCTGGCTCACTTGTACACTTGCGTGCTCTCGCTCAGTTGACGAGATCCCCACCCAAAGCTAAGAAGGGGCGGAAATCTGTCACTCGTGGTGAGATGGAAATGTTGCTGGCGCAAAAGGCGCGCCAACAGACTGCGAAAGCACGAGAGGAGAGGATTGCTGATCTCATCAAACGCGGACACAACCCTGAAACCGAGGAGGAGAGAGAGAAGCGCCAAGTAGAGATCGATGACATGGTAGCATTGCTTGAGAAGCAGAGACAGGAAGATCTTGCACTCGCCAAAATGGAAAGAAAGGAGGCAAAGAAGAACGGTGAGACTATAGATGATCTGCCATCAAGCGACGAAGAAGATGGCGACTATGTCGGAAGCGGAGAAGAGGACGCAGACCAGGATGGAGACGAGAATCAAGAAGAGGAAGAGGAAGAAGCAGAGGTCGAAATTTCTGGCTCCGAGGATGAAGAAGCCGAAGGCAGTCAGGCGGATAACGCGAACGGCCTCATCGACGGAATAGCTGACGAGGACGAAGACACTGCTCAAGCACCCCATAATGGGGAAGACGTCAACATGGAAGATGATGATGTAGATGTGCCTGGCCGAAGACAAACTGTCAACAGAGCCCGCAATCGAGTCATCGACGATGACGATGAAAGTGACACAGAGACGGTCAAGAACGCCACACCAACGCAGCTAGCTACCCCAGACGACGCAATGGCTGCCTTTGGTTTCGGCAACGCCAACACAGGAGTAGGCCTTACACAAATGTTTGCTGGCACGATGGCAGAGCTGGCATCAGAATCTCAGCCTGCCGCTGCTGCGGAACCAGAACAGCATTCTTTGGACTTCTTGCGAAACCTGCCTGAAACCCAACCTGGCGCGAACTTCAGCCAGGCTGCTGACTTCATGGTCCCCAATAGTCAATCATTGATGTCTCCTCAGAAGGTATCGCAGACTGGTCCCGAGTCTCAGTTCAGCTTGGGTATCAGTCAGGTGGTCAAAACTTCGCCTACCTTATCGCGGACCCAGCTTGACGATTTCGAGCCTACCCAGGATGCAGGTTTCTCCTTCTCCCGTTCGCCAGCTGGTCTTGCTCCTCCACCATCGACAGTCGATACCGTCATGATGGCTGTCGCAGAGTCTCCCATCAAGCAGAAGAAGGGCAAGCTTCAACGTGGACGACGGGAGGCTGCTGTCGAGCTTTCTGACGTGGAAGAAGGCTTGGTTGACGCTGTAGAGGAAGAGAGTGAAGACGACATTCAGCGCCCTCCTAAGCCCAGCAAGGATGCTTTCAGGAAAATGCAGCAAGCTGTGAAGAAGTCAAAGGCGGCCGAAGAATTCAACAAGAAGAACAGCATGGCCAGGGAAGCTGTCATGGAGCAGGCCGAGGAATCCGAAGATGAATATGCTGGACTTGGAGGAGCCAGCGATGACGAAGAGGGCGAGGAAGACGAAGACCTCAAGGACATGATTGATCACAACGATGTCAAGGTCGACGAACGCCAAATCGCCGCTTTCTATGCGTAAGTTTGGTCCCATTGCTTCTCTTGGTAAATTAATACTAATTTGGTGCAGGGATAAAACAAAGAAGGAAGATGAGAAGCAACTTGCTGAGCTCTACAAGAAGATGCAAAGTAAGGGCGGTCTGCGCAGAAACGCTGGCGGCTACGATGGTTTCGACATGTCTGATTCTGAAGACGAGGCCGAGATGCGCCAACGCAGGAAACGCGCTGCGTTCCAAAAACAGACCAACGCGTTGCTGCAAGACCAAAAGGTCAAGGCGCTCGCCAATGACGACAAGAAGAAGGCCTTCTTCAACACACTCGCCGACTTTGCTGATGAAGGCGAATACGATTACCTCAACATGCCTGAAAAGGAGGCAGACGAGGACTCTTCGCAGTCTCAATCTCAACCACAAAATCAGGGCGATGATATCGCCATCCCAGACTCACAGAACTCCGCCACGGCATCCGGTAGTCCTCTCAAACGCAAAGCCCAAGATTCGCAAAAAGAGAACCGACCTCCACCAAACATGCGCCGAACAGCGGCATCCGACACATTAAGTCGGAAACCCCTTACCGCTGAAGACGTCAAGCATTCCATCTCAGAACTCATTGAAGATCCGCGCATCGTAATTCCCGACTCTCAACTCTCAGATGCAGAAGAAGACTACGACGACGAGCAAATACACTCAGCCAAACCCTCTTCTTACAGAAAGCCGATCATCGACCGCTTAACACTAAGCCGGCAATCGACAGTCGAAGAGTCGGTCGTATCTGCAGAGTCGAATCTCGCGTTTCACAACCCTACGCGTGCAGCTGCTGGACCGGGATTCCGCGTACCCTCTCTCATACGTCAGGCTACTAGTAATTTGTCTGTCAGTAGTGAGCGGTCTTCCGGTGGTGCCGCTGCTTCTGCGCAAAAAGAGGCGGGCGTCAGGAGAGGTGGCACCGGACGCAGCAATATTCATGCGCAAGCGAGAGAAGCGGAGCGCAGACAGCTACTAGAGAAGAAGGAGGTGAAGAGAAAAGAGGCGCTTAGGAAGAAGGTCGAGGGCGGTAGGAAGAAAGGAATGAGGAGTGTACTTAGTGGTCTAGGCGGCGGGTTTGAGTAATTTTATGCATCGTTTATGACATGGGTCTGGGACCACTGGGATTCAGTCTGGTCTGGCGTTGCAGCAAGCGCTTTGGGTGTTAGGTATAGGTAGCCATGAGCATTCGTATGATGATTTCTTACTAAAGGGTTGTTATGATAGTATTGAATCTATTCTCTTCGCGCCGAGCTCAAGAGCATATGGAACATCATCAATATCGTAGTGCTAGCAAACCAGGATCAATGGAGCTTTACCCAACAAGCAAGGAGCTTTACACGCTCAATAGCCCCGGTTGTTTGGATGTCCGCCAGTGCCGTTTTCGCCTGTATCCTGAAGATTCACTCACCACAACGGCAGCAGTGTGAGTCGAAGGGACAAAATTGCATCTCTCCAAAAGGACAGAACCGGTGGTAGAGTCGACAGACCCTGGCTAGGTGCCACGGCCGATCGTGTGGTGTAGGCAGATGGCACAGGTTGGAAGAGCCGCTGCCCAATCGTCTCAAAGTGATTACAGTCATCTTCACCGTCGAAAGGCGCAGCTGCCGCATGGGTTGCAGGGGCTTAGTCACTGGTGCGCTATCTCCAATGAGGTCAGTTCGGTGCGCAAACAAGCTTCCTACTACAATCACGACATCCTCGGACTATAACTAGCAGGACCTCACATACGCCTGTCTACATCAGTTCGACGAACGTCGGGACCCACTGCAGCCCACCGAGAGCTAGTGGTATACAATGACTTCCTCGTGATCCGAAACTTCGCTCTCGAGAATACACGTTACACAGGAGACGCCCTATTTCCGGCGGTATGGAGTATGCTAGAATTGCCAGCGCGGGTTGACGGCATGGAACATGGGTGAGGTTTAATGGGCATGATCGCGAACCATGGTCAAGTCGAGCGACCACCAGAATATCCGCATTGCCCGTATTTTTCCTCGCAAAAGCTATAAATGAGTCCACACTCTACTCATATGACGGAATAACTCACGCGAAAGAAACAGAATCTCCTGCGACAAAGAGTGACGACCGTGCGCTACTTCACCTCATAGGGTACGCATTCAGGGAAAGAACGACCCCCACTCTCACCCCACGGATTGCAACAAACTCGATTTCAACTCCTTGAATCTCCTCTCAAACCGCAATCAGCACGGGATCAAGCGCGAATCAAGTTACAATGACGGTCTTTTCCGGCAAAGAGGCATTCAAGTGTTTCGGTCTTGAGCCGATGAAGCCGTCGCATGCGCACGCTTCACAAGATTGCCCAATCTGCCTCGACCCTCTTGCGCTTCACCTCAATCAACCCCGCCAACCTCAATCAAAGCTCCATGCCGCCGTCCGAATCACCGCATGTGGCCACCTTGTCGGCAAAGAATGTCCGGACGCCTGGATCGACGTTGGTCACATTGATCTTTGAAGCCACTGGCGATCCAATTACGCAGGAGGATGTCAATAACGTCACTCAATCACTGGTTCCAGAGTATGTCGAGAGGGCAGTCATGATGGTCGTTGCACGCTTGATGGCGCATCAAGAGCGAGAACATGCACGACAGAAGCAGACACATAAGATCGAAATGGACAAGATGAGGACGAAGGAGAAACAGGTGAAAAATGATGGTTTCACACTCTCCGACAACGACTTCTATGATAGCGACGAGGACATGGACTTTGGCGAGGATGAAGACAAGGACGATGACTATGCTGAGGGAGAGGGGGAAGAGGAAGAAAAATAAGATACGTCAGGCTCCACGGATTAGTTGAACATGGGGTACGCAGACGATTACTACAGATTCTACATGACTGACACGTAGCAGATGGATATCTACGACAAAATCTCATCCTGGAAGTGCTATTGATTATGGTGTTGCTCAACGGTTGAATCTCGTAATATTCGATGGCGACATCTCGGGGTTTGATACTACGATAGGATTACAGGATTGTGCTGCTGGGGCCCAACCAGAGTCATTTCCTCTAGCCAAGGTAGCGATCCAAGCAGGTCGAGCCATGGTAATGCAAGTCATTTACATTGGTCCACATTATGGGTACAGCACCCTCCAGGTTGCCGCAGTTTTTCCTACCCCTGTTCAAAATCACATCATTTCATCTTTTCTCAATTGAACACCTTACGTATTTCGCTTCAGTTCTGTACAGGTATTTCTTCTACGATAATTGTTTTTTCCTTCATATACTCAACGAATATCGCTACATCTACCACCAACAAGACATGCGACTACCCTGCCGATCTACCTTCCTGCAAGAAGGCACAACACGCTCCACCACCTACGACGAGGAATGTGGCGTCTGCTGGGAAGCCATATCCCATGCCTCAAAACCTCACCCCCCCGTCACTCGAATTCTAAAGACCAAGCATGCGACCATGACTCTTCTCTTCTGTCCCGGAATCGGCAACGGGTTTCTCATGCCTCGCATCACGCCATCGCCTTACAACTGCATGTTACGGATAAATGCGTGTGGGCACTGCTTCTGCTACAATTGTCTGGGGCGGTGGCTAACGAAGCACAACACATGTCCGACATGCAGGGCCGTGCTCTTCGGAGAGCAATGCAAGAAGTACACGGATGAGGATATAGGGTCGTGGCTACTATCGACGGAATATCTGGACGTACGCGATATGGGAGAACCTGCTGCGCGAAGGATGCATGGCAACTCTCGCAACTGCAGTCTCCATGAACATGTGCGGGAGAACGCGCTACTTCCTGACATTGTCCAAGAGCGAGGTGATGAGGGTATGACTGGTCAGCCAGAGGGTACGATCGATATGTTGGGCGATTTTGATATTCCAATACAAAACTGAGAATCCGTTATGGAGTCGGCCGTGAAAAACGAGGACTCGAGTGAGAGAGAACTCGGGCATTTGGGGACATGCTCAGTATGACGTGTATGTAATGGTCATGGCAACAGCGCTCAGCACGGACAAGTAAGAAAGGAGGGAAGTGAATGGGGGTGTCAAAGAAGATGGAAGGGACGAGGCAGGGAGAAGGAGAGAGGGGAAAGGGGGGAGGGAAGAAAGAGAAAGGAAGAGAGGAGGAGGGAGAAAGGAAAGAACAGTAGAGACTGGATTTTAGCGCATAGTAGTGACTCCAAGTCAACGACGTTCAACCCCTATCAAGTTCTAAATCGCATAGTTCAAAAAAGGGGTTGACAAGTCGGTTGAAGGATTGATTGAGGGCTGCTCGTTATTGTCTGTAGCATGGCTTACACTCCTTAACAAGAACAATCATATTTTTCTTTCTTTGCATCGCCTAATGGCTTGTATTTCGTTAATTAATGTTACCTCTTGATGTTTGCATACTCAATAGTAAAAGCACTGAACTGGCAGATGGGGCTGAGAGAGAACACTGTGTGGACGGGTTGATGATGTTGAGGGAGGAAGGATGCGGCAGGGTCAGTGTCTTGCTTGTTGATCGGCATGGGTCGCGCACGCCGACATGCCGTCGTCGGCTTAGTCATACAACAATGCAGTTGGTAGTTTTTTCCCCCGGCGTCCGCGACCCTGATGGGCGATAGAGTTTGTTTCTTGGTTTACACGAAGCTTGGCCACGAGGCTTAAAGTTTGCATGACTCACCGAGGTAAAAGGTGTGGTATTGGGATGTGATGCTCTTATCAGTTGTACTACGGGAAGCGATTATAAATCGCATTGACGTGCGCTTGATATGATACGCATGAGCTTGGCCCTGCCTCTGCATACTTACCATTTCCATGTCAAATATATCAGTCTTACCGTCGTCTTCTACGGGTATCCCAGTATTAACAGAATACTGCCGAATGCTGCATGTCGGCTTTGCTGCCTAAAGTGCCTACACCAACACAAGATAAATCTGCAAGTGATGACAGAACCACGACACCGTCAAGAAAACTTTGTGAGTATTCTCGATGGGACAGAATCAACAAGTGCAATACAGACGCAAGCGCTGATGTTGACCGGAACCAAGGCCAGGCGTGTCTCGTTTCCGGTCAGCGCAATCGTGAGTCATAGGCGAGGGCCCACGCCACCCCAGAAACGCGCGCACCAGGCTGCACCTTTCCAACACCACCTGTCTCTACCAACAACCCCACGTCTTAGCCTGATTGCTGTTTGCTACATGGCCCCAAAGTAACCTGATCGTTGTCGCTATCGCGGAAAGTGTGGACGGCGTCGTTGGCGATGTTGAGAGAGGGTTGCACGCGCAGACAAAGCATGGGAGGCGCAGTCTGTCGCACCTGTCTCAGGGGGGTTGCGCAGATTGTCAAGGGCGGCAACTGAAGCAGCAAAAGCTGAGGAAACGTGTTGCTCAGAAAATTTCTTTCGTTTTCTGCGCCGTTGAAGGTGACGGTGGTGCGGCAAGTGAGGCGACGGGGTCGAGTGGACGGGCTGGATTTGGGTCTTCGCTCAATCCGGGTCAGTGCGTCGTCATCGCTGGTAATGAGGTAAGGCAGCGGCGACCTGCGATGATCAGTACGGCAGCAAACATCACGACGACTGCACCTTCCGGCATGAAAAAAGAGAGGGCTGCACTGCACGGCGCTGCGCTGCAAAGGACCGCCGCCACGGCAGCTACTTCACCGACTGGAAGGGTGCATATGCGAAGGGGGGAAAGCTGGGGAGTGAAGGGAAAGCGGTTGCGCACGATGCTGGAAGCCCCTTTTACTCACAGCAGAATCTTCTCGCTACCGAAACCGTGAAGCTAAGCCCCAATCGCCGCCCCATCCCTGCCACTTAGCGCCGCACTAGGAGCTTGGCACGCAGGCTCCAGCTACTATAAGTACTCGGCCTTCCCCCAACTTTTAGACGAGATTTCCGCCTTGCCCGCCGTTGTCGCAACACCTCAACCTCACCACACCTCGCCGCCGCAGATCGAACACACGTTTCAACTGCGCGCTCTCTAATACTGCGACTCCAAAATCTCGGTGTGACCTATACCGTGTGCCAAATTGCACATATCCGCTCTCTATTAGAGGTCACAGGCGATTACCATCGGCGCGCGCAGCCCCAAGGCAGTCGCAATATATCGACTTACCTACCCCGCCAAAGGCTTGCTGGCTACGCTTTTGGTCACTTAATCTCCACACTAACCCGGCCGTCGTACCCACGACAGCTCCCACTCGACGATACACTTGTCGGCGTTTGCGAGGGACACATTCGCTTGTAGCTCTCCTGCCTCCTCTCCACAAGCGTCTATCGCTCCAAATCCAATCAATAATCTCATCATGGACCCCAACTCTCTCACCTCCCATCCGTCCACCGCCGCCCAGGCTCAGACGGTAAGCTATTGTGATGTTTCCCGCTTGCCAAAAACTTGTTCTAACCTTCACTCCCAGTTCGTGGCTCCCGGCTCTCTCTCGTACCCGCAAGGCGCGAACTTGGAAATGACTGCACCTGCCACTGAGCAGAACACTCAGCAGGTTGCCGACAACGCGAACGGTGTTGCTACCCCCGCGGCTACTCCCGATACCCAGAACGGCCAAGTGCCCTCTGGTATTGTGCCAACTTTGCAGAACATTGTGGCTACCGTCAACCTCTCCGCTCGCCTAGACCTCAAGACCATCGCTCTCCACGCCCGCAATGCCGAGTACAACCCGAAGCGTTTCGCTGCCGTCATCATGCGTATTCGTGAGCCCAAGACGACGGCTTTGGTCTTTGCGAGTGGAAAGATGGTTGTGACCGGTGCCAAATCTGAAGATGACAGCCGCCTCGCTTCCCGCAAATATGCGCGGATTATTCAGAAGCTGGGGTTCAGTGCCAAGTTCACCGTATGTCGCGTCGGATCAAGTATTTAAGGCTCCGTGCTAACATCATTGTAGGACTTCAAGATCCAGAACATTGTCGGCTCCTGCGATATCCGCTTCCCCATTCGTCTCGAAGGTCTCGCATCTCGCCATCACACTTTCTCGTCTTACGAGCCTGAACTGTTCCCTGGTCTCATCTACCGTATGATGAAGCCTAGGATCGTTCTCTTGATCTTCGTCTCTGGCAAGATCGTCCTCACCGGTGCCAAGGTCCGTGAGGAGATCTACCAGGCCTTTGAGCTCATCTACCCAGTCTTGTCGGACTTCCGCAAGTCTTGAGCAACTTTACAGTCCCAGAATCCGCTTCAACCACGAGCCTTGACTTCACACCTTACATGGTGACATGGCTACCACTTGAGCGCTTCTCTTCTACCTTGTCATTTATTTGCGGCATTGCATGGTGTTAACGGTGGTCGGCTTTCCCTTAACTCAAACTTTCAAAACTCTACATCACACTCCCAGTCACGATTAGACATCTGTACATGGGCAGCCTTCGACTTCGCTTAATCATGGTAACGAAGGCTTTTCTTCTCTTCTCATTTTCTTCACGGGGTATGACTACGTCGGCGGGCGGCGTGTGGAGACGACAACCGAGATTGCTTTACTGGATGGAAGGTGGAACGCGAGGATGCGTTGATGAGTGCGACCGTAAAAGTTCGCACCGAGGGCTCGCAAGGGTCGACGATATGACGCCAGAGTTCCTCATCGATGGATGATGATCATTCATCGTATATGTGTACATGACCCTTGGCTTTGAGACAGGCTAGGCAGTAATGTCATCACGATATCATAACACTTGTCCGCGTTGCCATGCTAGTGATGTATATGAGATTGTTACTGACTGCCGGCCCATAATGCATGTCCGTCGCTGCCAATCACCCAGTCGTCCAAGATAAGGACGTTTGGCTCGCTGAACAGCAGGTAGAAGTACTTAAGCGTCCGTACCACCCTCGTAAACTCTTTGTCGTCTCCAACACTTTCGTCCTGTGCCTGCTCTAGCCTCTCCTTCACAGCCTGTTCAACACCCTCCCACATTTCCCACGCGACCTCCCTCCACCTCTCTTCCCCGGTAGCCCTATACAGCGTAAACAAACTCATGACGACCTCTGGTCTGATTACCACCACCCTCATCGCAGCCTCTTTCACCTCCTCGAAGCCCGGGTATTCTTGTCGCGGCCACACGGTCGGATTAAACGTACAATCCTCAGCACTATTCTTGAGATCGGCCGACGAACAAGCTAGCATGGAGAAGCTATCTGGCATTATATTCGTTTTCGTCGAAGAAGCGAAGGGTGAGTGCAGCGACGTCCATATACAGCCTTTCGCCACGAAGCGCGCGTAAGTGAGGTGTGTGGCATTACGGGTGAGAGCAGCGGAAAGGGCGAGAGTGCTACCGAGAGCACAGGAAGAGGCGAAGATGGCGTGTGTACGTGTTACATGGCCGTTTGGAGTCGTGTACGCGGCGCTAGCCATGAGGATAGAGGCGTTGTTGGGCGTGATGGGTCGGAAGAGCAGGTTTTTTATTATCGCGTCGATGGCGGTGGTGGATAGCATGGTGTAGGGCGACGTGGTGGGGGAGACGGCGAGGAGTTGGGGTAAAAGCAGAGGGTCAGCGTAGATGGAGAGGGACGCAGTGTCGAGGTTGAAAGTGTTGTTGGTTGCGAAGGCGAGAGTTTGCGGGTTCATGGAGGTGGGCCAGAGACCAGGGATTCTGGTGGTCGGTTGTTGGGTGGCTAGAGTGGTGGTGATGCGGGTTACGGCGTCGTGGTAGCGCATGTCGTTTGTGAGTTGGGATAGCCTGGTGAATGCAAGACTGTAGGAGATGAGATCAGCGGGTGTGGCATGCTGCGCTGCTGCTTGCTCCTCGCGATTCGCGGCTTTCGTTGCGTTCCAGGATGTGATTGGCATGCGGTTGGGCGTGTCGAAGAAGGTGTAGAGCATGTCGCCTAGTTCCATGGCTTTGTTTAGGAGGCGACCATCTTTGCATGGCGTGAGATCGTATGCTGCGAGTAGCGCGGACAACAACCGCGATGTTTGTGACAAGCTTAGTAACTGGTTGGTGGGCGCCAGATCCATTTCAACGACAATGGTCACAGCCTTTTCAAATTCAGCGGTGAGTCCCATGATCCAGAGGGTGTCAAGACTGCCAATGACCGCAGAACTGCGTTCTGTGAACATTATCTGTAGCTTCCCGTCCTCTACCACCCCTTGCTTGTAGGCTCTCCAATATCCTTCGAATGTTGCTTTTATGGCGGCTTGACGACGCTTGCGCACCACTATGCCTCGATAGGAAGGTTTGGCCATGCTGAAGTCATACTGTATTTTCAGTGAATGTTCTCGTGTGCGGGACGGAAGCCGTGTCAGTCTCTCCACGGGGTAGTGTTGAATGGTGGCAATTCTCCAGTTGAAGCTGTGATTAAGTGGGGTTACCAGAGAATAGTATGAAGGCGTATCAGGACAGGAAGGCGTAGGTGAGAGAGAAGGAATAGACCGAACGGAGAGATCGATGTGATAAAAGAACAAGACTGAGAGAGAAATGAAAAAGAGAAGTCCTAACCATTTTGTGCCCGTCCGCGACCTGGCGGGCCACACGCCCAGGCCAAAGGAGCCTTTGCGAGTATGCATGATGACGGAGAGTTTGAGAAGACCAAGGACAATACGCTTTGCGCAGTATACACGGAGATAAGTAGAAATTTGCGGTGGCGTGTCTGGAGCATGTCATGTTTCGGCCATTTCAATATTAGGCGTAAACTTTGTGGAGAAGACAATGCGCATCGTTGCGTGTATCAGTTGGCTGATGGTGGCACACGAGGCCAGCAACATCCTGTATTCCATGACGGTTTGTTTCGAAACGTTTCCAGGCCGATGCGTGATTGCTGTGTGAATATCGGCTATTGTTTCTATGGCGAGACGTTGGCGGACATGTGAAGCCTACACGTTAGATTGCCTGGAGCGTCTAGGCGGGAAGAGGGGTGAGCGGAGTGTGCAAAATGTACGAGATCAAAATTCCCAAAGCTGATCAAGAATGCCTAAGGAGATTTCGAGCATCACACGGAATTTTGTTGGTGCCCTCAAAACGGTGTGTGGGAAACAGGTGAACGAACATGTGGGGCGAATCTGCATGTCGGTAGTCGGTAGCTTGGCCCTGGCGCCTTCCTCCTTAATCACAAACACCATGATGGCATGACGCGATGCTCACTCTATCCTCTCGTCATGTAGCCACGACCACTTGTCACGTAGCGCTAATTTGTAATTATTTTCATCTCCATGCATACCTTCCTTACGCCCTCCTACTGCTATCGTCACCACGGCCGTCGCAGCCATGCGCATTCCCCTCTTCCGCATCTGGTACTCGACCACGTACACGGCGCTTCTCATAATCCTGATCCTATTCCTTGCAGTCACGCCCGCCGACACGATATACCAGTCCATCAAGTCGGATGAGATCCAGAAGCTCTTCGTTATTGGCGGCGTCTATCTGCTCACCAGTCTGATTGTGTTGTTGATCTACTCGACGCGCATCTACACGAATAGGACAGTGTTGTCGGCCATACCGAAAAGCTATGTGCCCGTCGAGGAGGGAGAAGTGGGAAAGGGAGTGAGGAGGATGGTGGTCAAGCATTTCAAGAGGAGTGCGATTATTGCGTGGGACAGCAGGCCGCGAGATGTTAGGGACGAGGTCGACGAGGAAGAGGAGCTTTTGTCGCGCCCAAACACGACCGAGAGCAAAAAGGACAAGGAAAAAGCGCACAAGAAAAAGGGCCATCACCACCACTACCACCATGCACCTAATGCGACCATCATCCCCGTCTCTGCAAAGTCGCCGCCGTGGGGCCATGTCTCGCATCCTGGCTGGGCCTCCCCTTCGTCGCCCGATCTCCCCAACCTGCAGTATTGGGGCGTCATCTGCGAACTTCCCAACCTCATCGAAGCGAAAGCCGTCTCCCTCGCGCCGCCCGACCCTGTTCTCGAAGAGAGCATGCAACAATACCCAGACAATGCACCACCTCTACCAGACGCGCGCATCGTCACCCTGCTCCAGCGCCCGCGCGCAATGGGCCTTCGCGAATACCTCTCACGCCTGGCAGAATTCGGACTGCTGAACCCGCCCTCACTGGGCGCTACCTTCCTCGCGCAATACGAGTACGCCCGCTTCTCGACCGCCAGCCTGACCGAGACGCAATTCCGCGACATCATGGCCATATTCGCCGAGATCCTAAACGGCATGACTGAAGTTGACGCAGCCGTCATCGAAGAAGCGCGCGCCCAGGACTTCGAATCAGACACGCGCAGTCTCGCGCCCACAGAGTCAAGCTCAGAATCAAGCGTGTCCTCGCACTCGCACATGCCCTACCGCACCCCGCAACTCGACCGCCAATCCTCGCTCTCCTCCTTCAACAGCTCCCTCTCTACACCCAGCAGCCGCGCCTCAACACCACACAGCCCGCAGACTGTCCGTACCGCCCCGTCCCGCCAGCAAGACTACACCTCGACAATCTACGGCACGCCGCGCACGCCCTCGCAACGCTCGCTTGCCCGCTCAGAGTCGGAAACTGGGTCCGTAGTCATCCACGACCGGGCGCGAAGAAGTCCCAGTACGATACTGCCAAACTCGAGCGAGAGTTCGCTGGGCACTGCGGGCAGCGTGATTAGATTGAATACGAATCCTAGTCTGGGTCAGTTGCCGTATCAGTATAATATCGATGCCGGGTGATGGGATTGGATATATTATACACAGGAACATACAGACATGTGCATCATATGTACATGCAGGGAAAACATGTAGCCGCAGTAGCCTTGAGCTATGATGGCGCTACTCGCCACGGGCGCCCTGAGGAAGTCAGAACCACGAGAAAGACAGGGAGGACAATGAGGAGTACATGAGCGCATGAAGTCAGTCGCGTCATGAGAGGAAAACACAAGATGCACCCCCTGTGCATGCTTGGAGCGATATACCCCGTGCAGGAAGGCGACAGGCGCACACATTGATACACGCAACAAATTTTCATTTCTATCTAGCTCTCGCACAGAAACAAGGGCTGTACGTTAGGAGCAATAGAGCTACATGACTATTACATATATACGCATTCGACCGTAAAATATATTGTACCAGTATTTCACATAAAAAGAAAACGACCGTAATGTCTCATCGTCATCAGAAGAAGATAATATATTCATTGCATATACATGATCATACAAACGAGCCAGAAGCCCATTTGAACAACAAGAAAAAAGAAAAAAAGGTCCTCCGACTAAATCTCTTTTTACTCTGCAACCCAGACAGCAGCCATACCCATACCAGTACCCACGCACATACTTGTAACACCAATGCTTGTCTTTGTCCTCCTAAGCTCCGTCAAGAGCGTGCTAACCTGCCTCGCACCAGTAACACCAAGCGGATGTCCAAACGCAATAGCACCACCCTTGGGGTTAACCTTCTTCATATCAAGACCGAGTTCGTTGATGCAGAACAGACACTGGCTAGCAAAAGCCTCGTTAATCTCGTAGATATCCACGTCATCCTTGTTGAGGCCCGTCTTCTCGAGGACAACAGGGATGGCAGCGGCGGGACCAACGCCCATCATGAGCGGCGGTACACCAACGATGGAAGCTTGGACGAACTTGCCGATGATCTTCTGGCCGAGACGCTGTGCTGTGCTGCGCTTCATGAGGAGAACGGCAGCCGCGCCGTCGGAGATCTGGGATGCGTTGCCCGCGTGGATGGAACCGTCCTTTGAGAAGGCAGGGCGGATCTTGCCTAGGGATTCGGCGGTGATGCCTTGTCTGACGCCGTCGTCCTTGTTCACGGTGATGGTTTCTTCCTTTTCCGTCTTGGGGTTCGTCCACTTGACCGTCAGGGGAGCGATTTCCTCGTCAAAGAGACCTTGCTTTTGGGCCTCGACGGCTTTTTGGAATGAAGATGCGGCAAAGGCGTCTTGGTCGGTTCGCGCGATGCCCTTGGCTTTGGCCATTTGCTCGGATAGCACGCCCATGGGCACCTTGCAGTTTGCGGCTTCCTTGTGGTTCTCGAGGAGCTCTGAGAACTCGCTGACGGCGCCCGGTCCGTATTGTGTGCTCATGCTCTCTGCGCCGGCGCCGATGCCGACTTCAATCATGCCGGACTTGATCGCGTTGGCGATGTCAACGCATGCTTGGAGACCGGACGAGCATTGCCTATTCAGACTCTTTGTTGCGGCTGTGGTAGGGAAACCGGCGGCAAGGGCTGCAGCGCGGAACTCGGTTGCGCCACCGCCTGGTGCCAGGACGGCGCCAACGGCGATGTCTTCAACGACGTTGGGGTCGATGCCGGAGCGCTCGATGAGGGCCTTGTAGGCGCCGTGGAGGAGGTCGGACGCTTGTGTGTCCTTGAAGCCGCCCTTTCCGCCCTTTGTGATGGCTGTGCGGAGCGCGCAAGTTACGACAATCTATCAACATGTCGTCAGCATACAGATTCTAGAAGGCGAATATTAAAGAGGAGCTGCAGTGTGCTCTACAGGCTGCATGACGTCCATGCTGGTCATGCTGAGAATTGGGTATAGTACTCACGTCGTCGGGGTTCTTCTCCAAGAGGCCCTTCTTTCCCTTGGATCCGGATGCGCTGGGGCTTCCAGAGCCACCGAGAAGATGGCCTTCGACCTGGGTCAGGCGTTCTTGAACTGTCCAGGCTGTTAGCATGTTGCGCCATGATGATTGCATGTTTCCATCTGCACCACGTACCTTTGTTGGGGGCTTGGTTCGCCATATTGAAGTCTGAAGCTGGTGTATATGAAGCAGATATAATCCAGAAGATGAAGAAGAAGGGTACCAGAGAAAGGCGAGAGAGAGCTAAGTAAAGATTAGAAGAAGAAGGCCGTGGTTAGTATTCTGGTCGGCCCAGGAATTAGGTCATTTGCCTCGCATCGCCGAGGTAACTTCTGCTTTGCGTTAGTGCGTTTGCGGGGCGCGTCATGCTTCCGGGGAACTAGCTTTCACATGCTGCCAGAGGCTGGAAGATGGCGGTCTGGGAATCCTTCACATGTCAGTCAGCGCATCTTGTCTGTCATGTGTTCGAGTACATTATCTCCTCAGGCTGCCGTCAGCGTAACGATGCCGAAGCTGAAGCGTTTCGTGGAAAGACATTCCAGACATCTCACGCTAATCAGTGGGCGTGGTTGAAGTACTAGAGACGTGCAGTGACAATTGAAGCCAACAAAATAGCGTCGGCTGTAGCTGTATTTCTCGAATATATCCAAGCGGAGTGGAGCAATAAAGGCGAGTTCATGATAACTCATCGCGGCCATGTGAAGCCGGTCCCCCAGAACGCCCTGCTCAAACACGCTGATACCTCATCAAATCAATCCCCGGCCTCATCGCTTGCTGTCCCCGTCCTGCCATGGGTTATCCCTCATCTGTCTCTCCAGCTCGTCCACAATACTGCTCCTCTGCACTTCTTCGTATCCTGGCGGCGGGTCCGATGGCGGCTCGAACCGATCTTGTGTCCGTGGACTGGACAACGGGCTCGATGCTTGTGGGCTGGAGGGCTCGGGCGCTGCTACGACCGGACCACCAGCACCCATACCACCACCCGCGGAGCTGTCCATGGGCGGGCTCGGTAGCGGATCGGGAACCCTGGTATGTTGCCGGCTTTCCTCGTATGCCGGCAGATCCTCCAGGTGCACGTTGTTCATGTTTACACCTCCGACGCCTCTGCTTCCATCCTGCACATCGCCACCGCTCTCTCGTGCTACCTCGACAGCCTGCCGTAACCGCTCCTTCAGCCTCTCGAATATGCTTGCAAAGTCGAATGCGCCACCTTCCTTGAACTCCATGACAAGGTCTAGTTCAGCGTGCTGTGGTGGTATGCCGCCGCCTTGGACGGGCTGTATGATGGCTTCCCATTTGTTTGCGCCGAACCATGGTGCTGTGACGCGCGAGTCGGACACGTTGAGGATGGGTACTGCGAATGATTGGAGTTGTGGTGTTGGGGTCACGGGTAGGTAGATCATCTATTGTTCAAGTCAGCCTATGAAGTTCACCTGATTACGCCTCGCATGTTGGAAACAGGAGAGCATATCGTACCCGTCGGTTGGTGAGAAAGACAACGCCAGACTTGCATTGCTGCGAATACGACTCGCTCGGATGGTGTCGATGGCTGGTCTGTAATGAGAGCGTGGTTCGAGGGGGAGACTGGTATAGTGTCTGCTCGCCAGGCAGAGGAGTGTAGCCGCCATCCTCGGCAAGCATGACCCAGCTGGTTTTGCGGTTAGACTTGGTCTTCTTCATCGTCTTTTCTGTCCTGAAGCCCATGTTGCTGTGCTAAAATGTCTCTTTGTGCCTTGGGTACACCCTGGTTCAAGCTGCATGTAGAGTCGTGGGGAAAGAGGGGCACGCGGTTTGCAGCAGCGACTTGGAGACGAGCAACAGCAGTAATAGCGGGAAGGGGAGAGAAAGAGAGGAGAGGTACTAACTTGACAGACATGGTTGAAACGGGTTCCTGCAAACTTGTTCACGGATAAAGCGTGAATAGTTCGCCCACACCAACTGTCAATGCAAGCCTTCGTGCCTACGGGACTGCACTAAGGGTGCCTGCGCGTGAA
Organism: Stemphylium vesicarium; assembly: GCA_004380135.1. Classification (NCBI taxonomy): domain Eukaryota; kingdom Fungi; phylum Ascomycota; class Dothideomycetes; order Pleosporales; family Pleosporaceae; genus Stemphylium; species Stemphylium vesicarium. Next base: position 276,020 of record QXCR01000041.1, on the reverse strand, counting down.
GCGCCCGCCTGTATGCCTATCGGCCCGACCGCCGTCACCAATCAGAAGCCGAGCTGCGGCTCCAGCACAAATGCGAGTGATCGGTTTAGCGGCTGGTGTGGGGACGAACGGTGGGGTTGATGAGGCCTCGAAGTTCGCCGGGGCTGCCTGTCGCGGCGAGCGCGGTTGTCGCGAATGGAAAATGTTAGGGGCTCGTTAGTTTGGTGGGCCTTGGGTGATGGGGAAGCAGCTGCAAACGTGGTGTTTTGAGCTCGAATGCAACTCCAAGACGGGAAATGCGTGGTCCGCCTGATTGCCATCATTCAGTCGGTGCCCAAGTGACGGTAATGCAACGCCTGCAGCTGGTCGTCATCTGGCGAGGCGAGCTTGCGTCACTACTAGGGGCCGACGTGGGCGCGACATGGGCTTTCAAGGCCTGGAAGCGCGACGCGCATCGGGTCAAGGCGATCGGGGCGGAACGCGTCCATCATCACCAAGGAACAGTGCATGTTTCTTACAAGGCTTCTCTTCTACTCGAGTGGAATATTCGTGTCTCAAGCATAGTCTTCGTACCTTGGCGCCGAAGGCTATACATCAAACGCCGCGCTCCAAGACCAACAAGAAATATTACGATACTACTAATGCCGCTCAACGCATGATAGCTAAACACGGAGTCCAGAACAGCAAGCCGAACAAAACACTCATCGCGCATCTTCCCTTTCCGTTACTGTCCATCTCCTCTTGGGTCCATGAGTATGCTCATACACATCGTCAAGTTTTGGTGGACCCCAAAGTCCGCTGCTGCTCTTGGACGGGGCTTTTGCACCCCAGAGCCCCGACGCATTCGGTGCACTCTGCTTTCGAGTAGGAGCGCTGATCAGGGGTGTGGATCTGTCGCCCACTTCTCTCTCTTCCTTGGAGTCCAATTTCGTGAGACTATTGCTCGTATCAACAGCGCCGTCTACTTGCGGGATGGACTTGCTGTCGTTCCTGGTAGAAGAAATCTTAGAGGTCGAAATGGAATGCGACTTTGGCTGCGGCTGTGAATTTGCAAAGCTGGGAACCACGTCGGCCTCCCCCACCGGAGTGCTTGTCCCTGACCATAAGCCTCCGGAAGGGGACGCAGTACCACTTGTCGTACTCTGCATGAATCTAGAGTTGGACCCCGAACTCATTGTCCGTCGCATGCTGCTCATGGAGCTATTCCAAGTTCTGTATGGGTCTCCGAGCGAAAACGGTGTTTCAGAAGGAGTGCTAGCATTCGAAGACCCTGTAAAACGTCGACGATAGTCTAGCGATGGGCTTGGCATGATAGCTGGCGACTGTGCTTGGGGTTGCGCAGACGGTGGTTTTGAGGGGTCGACACCGGGCCGTAGGTGGTCGACAGAAGCGGAGAGCTTCATCTCATAAGTGTCGGACATGCCGGGATCTGCGACTGAGAGCCGCCGCGCGTGTAGAGTTGTTGGCGCAGATGTCTTCCTAGGCTCATCTCTTCGTACTGCCATTGAGAGCGAGGCGAGACCAATGTCCATGAGTACGGGCTGGTTGGTCATGGCACCTATCAGAGCATTGCAGCCAGCGCCATGTGTTACCAGAACAAGCACAAGTTCCTCGTCGTCGTCCTCTCCCGCCAAGTCGTCGCTAAAGTTGGGGAAGGGGTCTGATTTTGTGTGCGACATAGGTGGCGGAGTCAGACGTAGCGGTTCTCTGAACATGAAACCCGGAAACTGGTTCTTGGGAGGCGCAGTGCCATGAGTACGATACCACTGCATCATACCAGCGAGTCCTTTCCTGAAACGCTTGTGCATTGTACTCCACTCATCACCGTACTCGCCGCCATCACCCCAGTCCTGAGGCGGGCGCATACTGTCCCATTGGAAGTCGACTTTTACGCAAGCTTCCTGTGCATGCGCAACATATCCGCGTGGTATAGGATCAGCTGGCGAGACGGAGTATGACGGATGAGGCGGCTCATAGAGGCGAGTTGATACGCTCGTAGGGACTGGCGTATGCACAGGTGTAGGCGCCGCAAGTGGTGAGACGGCTTCCCTTGAAATTGTTTTCTGTAGACCTAGCGGACCAGCATAGCTGCTTGAGCGTTCGCGCAGGGGCGCAACCTGAGCTAAGCTGCCCATGGCGGGGGAAGCTGCTCTACTAGCATTCTGTGTAGCACTGGCAGCCGCCTTGTTTCCCATCCAGCCACCCGGGAAGTTTCCCTTGCTGCTGTTGGGGTTGGGCTGCTCTTGAATGTAGTCGCCTCTCCGCAACAGATCTGCCTTTGCACCTGCTACCATCATGGTCGAATTCGGAGGCGCGGTAATGTCGGCGTAGTACTCTGGGGATAGCCACTCCCCCAAGAAAGCATCGATGCGCAGCAGGATTCGCTCGGGCCCAGTGTGAGGCCTCGGCAGTATCTCGAGGTTGGGGTCGGCGAGCGGTTCGAAGGTGCGAGGCTGGGCGGAGGTGGATTTGGTACGCGGCGGCTTGGGCGAAGAGCTGCCCAGCAAGCCACCATTCTCTCTGGAAGGCGTGGGTGTGCTGAGCTCTGGTGTCGTGGGCAACTGGTACTGCGAGATGCCGGCTGCCACGGCGGTGCTCGTCTGCACACATCTCAGGAAAGGACTCGAATGGATGATGATCTTGCGCTTCTTCTTTTTCTTCGGCTTGCTCTCTTTCGAAATGTCCAGCTTGCTAAAGTCGACATGTGCGGGGTCGTTGCTGGGGGAAGCCTTCGCCGCCTCGGCCTGCTGGTTGTCCCTCTCGTGGAGTAATGCGGCTATTCGCTGGCCGAGTGCCTTTGCCTGCGACCAGCCGCCGTATGTCAGTGGAGGGTCGTACGGCGTGGGTGAAGAGAGATGCCACGACTTGTCAGCAGCATCGAGGCGTGCGCCATGTCTACAAACGAATGTTAGCTACACGCTCGGAATGTGGAGCCGTGAAATCCGTGGAAACGGTACCTGGCGACAACTACAACTGCGGGACCTTTTGCCATGACCCGCTAAGGATGGGATGGTTTGTTGCGTGCAGCCGTGGTCAAGTCACAGCGACTATGGGAAACGCGTTGCAGTACTTGAAGAGAGTCAGGAGAAAAAAGTCTGGGATCAATGGGTTCGCGACAATTTCCGGACCAAGGTAAGCATTTAGCAGCGGCGTTTGGCCGAGTGATGATGCACGCGCTCCAGGGTCCAGCTGTGGGTTTGCGTCCCTGCAGTAGGCTATGACACCATCGCCGGTTCAAAGTTTCGCGCAGAGACAAAGTGCTTCGTGAGGGTCGTGTTATTGGTCTTCGGTATACATGTCCTTGGCAACCATGCATGTAGCCCGCAAATTTTAACCGGCCATCATGACTGCTTCAATACGCGTTGCGTGCACGTGGATGGTACAAAGACTGATAATCCTGTTGAATGTTTTGACTTTGTCTGCCGACACTGGGCGGAGTTAACGGGCAGCCGGTGGGGCCTAGAATGAGCTTTGACGGCGCGACTCTTGTCCCGTATGATCATTAATCTGACCCGACACATTGTAGCTATAATGTTTCTTCATACAACTATGTTCACTTGTGCACTAAAGAACTATTCAAGATACTCGCCATTCGTCTCCTTGTGGATAACATCAAACATCGGTTTCGCGCTGAACCATCCTGCCAGCGAACTTCCCACAGTCTTACGTGTGTAAACCGCGTCCTCCTCAGTAATCTTGACCGTCTCACTTCCACGCCCAGCTGCCGCAGCATCCGCCATTAGTTGCGCATGACAACACTTCTCCATGCTCACAAACCAAAACACCGCCTCCTCTACGCTCTTGCCGACAGTCAACAGGCCGTGGTTCTGTAGCAACGCGGCCTTCTTGTCACCGAGACACTTTGCAATGTTCTTGCCCTCCTCTTCAGCGAGCACAATGCCATTGAACGACTCGTAAATTACGTGGTCATTGTGAAAGGCGCATGAATCCTGCGTGATCGTGTCTAATTTGCGGCCAAGTGCGCAGAACGCGCGACCGTAGATCGAGTGCGAGTGTGCGGCGGCGACAACATCTGGGCGAGCCGAATGGACGGCATGGTGGATCATGTATGCTGCCGTGTTCAAAAGTCGGCATTCTCCGCCATCAATAACATCGCCTTTGGCATTTACGAGGATGAGGTCAGAGGACTTGATCATGCTAAATGCCACGCCGAAAGGGTTGACCCAAAAAGTAGTTGGGTCCACCGGATCCTTTACAGTATCAACATCTTTTGTTCTGCTACCAAGAGCTTGTAACTAACCCTGAGAGTGATGTGGCCTGCTACGCCTTCATCAAAGCCGTACTTGCCGAAGATGCGAAAAGCCGCGGCGAGACGACCCTTCAGATACGCACGCTCCTTGTATGGATCGTCAAACTTTGGCGGCCTAGGAAACTTGAGCATCTCTTGCTGTCCGTCTTTCTGGTTCAGGCCTGGCTCATTAGGCGCAACCGTGTTTGCCTTTGCCTCGTCGCCCGCCTGGGGCTCAGTTGCTGATGGAGGAGACATTTTGAGGGGCGCTGCACAAGATTGGCGGAGGTTCAATGCTGAAAGAAAATGGGCGAAGAGAAGAAAGCGACTGCAAATGCAGATGACTGTCAAAGAGTAAAAATAAGTCAAACTGTGATCAGTCACAGCCGCAAGGACGCTACCTCGGACTTCAATCATTTCCCCTTCCCGAGTGATGTAAGCCGAATTGTCGGAATCATTCCGACGCCTATCTTGCGAGTCTAGGGCGACAACATAGAATGCCGTGGTTGGCCAGGTCCTGATCTATACATGCTAGATGCGGGGCACATGGGCGGGGTAGTCAGCGTCTAGAGATAGGTGTTCGGCATTGAGCGACGCCACCGTCCATCAGTGCCTCACGCCAGTAAATAAAGGCACTTGTTGGGAATCACCACATACGATGTATATGCAGTGACTGAAGCACGAGAGATACACAAAGGTAAGAAAAATCATCTTTGTTGGGGTAAGCTGCGAAACGAGGCATCTAGGCTCCGGGTCCCTGCGTGTTGTCGTAGCGTTGCAACCAGCCAGCAGACCTGATGGATGGTGTCGCACATTCACGTTGCAGCAGAAAGAAAGACATGCCATTGTCAAAGGGTGTAGAGAATCGGCTTCCCCGCACTCGGGCGGTCGTCGAGGTTCCTCCGACGCATGCGTGGCAAGCGAATACGCACGGTGCATGCACAGCCGGAATAAGGTCAGGGTCCTTTGCCCATTTGAACCCGCATCATGCAAGCGTCGTGTCACCAGGAGAGGACGGCCACGTACGAGCAAGGTACAATGCAGGAGAGAACAATAGGAATACTCATCCAACCCTCGGGCGGGAGTACGACGAAGGCCGATTGAAAAGTAATCAGCGAAACTTGGTGGCGGCTTAGCCGCACAGTATACATGGGCCTGTAGGATGTCGCGTGAGAAGGTCAGGGTATATAAGGTGCATATCGTTTCGGTGAGTTGCAACAAATAACAAGCAAGTCTCAATCCCGAATGGTGTTCTGGTAACTTGTTCGAGACAGTCAGGACAAACAGAAAAGAGTGACGAGAGCATTGTTCTCCGCCATTGCGGCACTATGAATATGAGCAAAGGCAAATGATGGGTTGGGCTTTTGTGATATGTATGTCGGAGGAGCCGGGCTTTAGGCTGTGACTTCATAAAAAGAAAAGGTAGATGTATGGTTGCAAGGGGGCGTCGCTTTCAATCCAACAAGCAGTTGAGCGTACACAGTGAGAATCACATGGTATTCTTCTGCACTGACAGGCTGACATGTGCTTGAACTAGTGGTTGTAAATGCTTTGCCGGCGCCATAAAGCGATCATGTTGGCTGCCGCCGGATAAAACACCCGACTGCACACCTCCAACGGAGCTTTGCCTTTACGGGTCAGGACTGATGCCGTCTGCGCTACAAGATGTGTGTGAAGAGCCGAATTGACTGCACTGTTAGATCGGCACGGTGAAAGCAATGCACCATTTCATCATGTCACGTTCTGGAGTCGTTCCCACTTGTGTTGCAAGTGCTCAGCTGAAAGTGTGCTTCGTCAATGCTGATCATAGTGGATCAGCCTGATGTCCGACGCCATCAGGCAGTGCAGCAAAATGATCGCCCCACCCCGGTCAAGCAAACCAATTTCTATGCACCGGGGTGAGTGGCCAATCAATATGGCTAAGGGCTAGAAAACAAGAAGACGGAGCACCCGAGGAAGTGGGGACGGACTAATTGATCGCTGTAGGCAGGCTGCTCCCGAAGCATCTGCGGGCAAGCAAGCGCAAACTATCAACTCTGGCATGACACGGCAGGCTCCGCTTTCTATCAGGGTATACGATCACCCAACCAAAACAGATGGAAGCTCGGAAAGAGCGGAACTTTCTTGATCGTCGGCATGGATTTGTACGGTTAATTACTTGCGTGAGACATGTAAGGATGATGAAAGGTACGTGGTGTGACTATTCTTCCGTTAGCGTTAGTGACGACAGAAGAGAGCAAATTGATGGGACGAAGGGCGTGTGTCTTGATAGTCTAGCACCTCGATTCAATAGTTTACCTACCAAAGTACCGAATGTTCTCGTAGGATCGGAGGATATGAGACCACAAAATGTCCAGTTGAGGTAGACTAGCCTTGCACCGTCGCATTTGCACTAAGAAGAAACGAACTTTCCCGTTGATGGGCGTCCAAGGGTCACCGTTTGAAACGCAGCAGGCAGTACGCCAAAACAACTGCGTGTGTATGCTGAAGGGGGTCGGCTGGCGCAGGGTTGGGCTACGTCCAAGCTTCGATTCTGTGCGTGGGCTGTGCAGGGTACCTGAGTGTGGATGCCAAAAAGCAAGACACGATGAGTATTGGAAATGCCCCATGGCGGGCTGGAGATTTGTGTTGATGCGTAGGGACACGAGGCGGGTTCCGATGCTGCTGCCGGAAGGCCCGATGTTGCGATGCCAGTACGATTGTCGATCCAAACGTGGGCGGTGGCATTGATGGGGCTCCAAATGAGGAATGCTGCAGGGCTTGCTGTCCGCAAAGAGTCAAGGTAGGATGCGCGTTCGTCTAAAGTAACTATGTGAGATGCAGAAAGGCGGAGCTAAGTGGAGAGGTGGAGGCAGGGATCTGCAGCCAATGGTGCGGAGGACCTGCATGACGTAGCGATGAGTCTCGTCCAAAAGGAAGTTGCCAATGTCTGGTGGAGCAATCGCACAGCAAGGAGAGAGAAAAAGAAGCTGTCGTTGGGTGAAAGGCTGGCTGGCCATCAGCTTCACAGCGACCATCCCAGACCCCATTCACATGGTGCTTGGAAAATCCCCCGACCGGTGTACTGCCGGTGTCGTCCCAGCGCCGACGAGCATATCCCCGGACATGCTGCCGCGGGTCGATAAGCGAGCTCTCTGCGGTGGGAGCCAGCATCGTTGCGAGATGCTACATGGCAGATGGCGCAGACGACTCGGCCGCCGATAATCGAATCACAGGCACTGGCAACCTGCCCTTGTCGCTGAGCCTGGCTATTCCTCAGCTTAGCGGGCCGCCCATCGATGATGCCAGTCGCTGATCGTACCCGTGGCTTGCGCATGTCGGCGAGGATGTGACGCCAGTGGGCCGCTTAACCAAAAAGCGGGAGGACCGTTCCTCCACCCGCGCATCCACCACCTGTCCTTTGCTGAGATGCGCTACTTTTTGCCTACGACACCTTGCCCACGCTGTTGCGATTCGGCCACCCCCGCTTTCGACGGGGGATCTGTATCAACTTAGTGAGTCTCCCGCCTCGGCTTCGAACATGTGTGCTCGCCGACCACTGTGAACAGAACCCACCACCTGCCTCTCTTCGTCTAAAGAATCTTGTTAAAAGGACGCTTCCAGGTACCTGGGCTGCCTCCGCGGAGCTTGTTCCGAAGCTGTGCTTTTACTGCATTCTCACCGGCCATACTCTGGGGACCAAGGGCTGGACTCTCTCATTGTCTTTTTGTGGGAAATGCGTCATGGATGTGACTGACTAACTGACCCAACCCGCACTTCAATCTACCGCTACACTGCATATTGCTCTTGCATAACCTAGTCGTGTTGTAGATCCCAATCGGTTCCAACGAATGGGAAACGTTTAAGCCGCCTGTACACATTTGCTGATTGCGGCAGCATGCTCCATGTCCGCAATGCTTTGGATCAATCAGCTACTGGAAACCATAATCTAATCTTACAAGATCCTTTGATTGTCGGTATTAACAACTCTCTAGGCTCGTGCGTGTTTGAGCATCAGCTCTCAGGATTCATTTTCTATCTATCCTGGCATTTGGTGGCATCGCAATGACTACGGCGCTCCACAGCATTCTCCATCCCCCTTGCATCTCCAGTTGCTTTGCCTGGTTCAGCTGCCAACGGAACATGCGCCGCACCCCACGGCCACAATGTGGTGGACTCTATCAAATATGCGTGCGCGTTAGTGCGGTCACTTATGTCAGAGACCGAATTCCAAGCTTCTCGTCTCGATTCTGATGCATGATCGCCGACCTGCATTATCGGCCCAAACCACTTTTGGGGCTTCTGACATATCTTTATCCTGGCCTAGCTGATCTAGCTCATGTATGTACCAGCACGGATACATTGAGAATGCTCCGGCATCTGAAGGCTATGATGACAGCCCGACGATCGATACCATGCAGGCATACGCGCCCCGCTTCTGACCTGTGAGCTCGACCTCAATTGACCATAGCTTTGGAGGGTTTTATGATTTATAGACATGACCTGCACTGCATAGGTTCTGTATTCTTGCTGCCACATCCACATGCTGCATTTATTCAGTTGGTCAACCCACCACTTCGCACCTCACACATGCTAACAGCTAATTGCTAGAAAAACACAAGAAGAAGCGCTCCTCCCATACCAACGAAGACACTCAAGATACAGATAGACGCACCCCATCTATCTCTTCCATTGAGTCTAGCACCGCTTCATCACCTCCACCCATCAAGAAGCGCTTCTCCTTGTCACGTTCACCAGTGACTAAAGCTCGCCCATCCGCACCAGAAGTTAGCTACTCTTCACAAGCTACATCTACCGTGCAGACCCAGTCAGTCTCTGAGCCTCCGGCCAACACTCAGTCTGCGTCAAGCAACTCCAGGTCACTCCCCGCACCTGAGCTTATTGTTCCATCTGTATCTACAGGCGGCAACACCAGGCCTACCACTCCTCAGCCTACCCTCCCCGAAGGTTCCGGGTCTAGTAAGGATACTACCACTGGACTGCCCCATCTACCGGACAGCCCGCCATCTCCTACCCCTCAACGATACTCTGTCGTGTCCAATCTCTCGACACACTTCTCCATCACGCGCAGTACCCCACAACCCTCCCGACCAAGCGCAATGTCCGTCAGACTCTCTAACTCCGGACGCCTGAGCGGTCCGAACGGCCCGAACGGTGCCAATGCACTCTCCCCCTTGGATTCACCTGGGGCACTCTTCCGTTCCAAAGATCGCCTACCGTCCTTCGCATCTTCCCGCGCAACAAGCGGAAACTTCAGCATCATGAAATCGCCCAAGAAGCGTATGAATGGTGCTGGAAACTACCAGAATCTGTTTGTCCAGGATTCTGCTACTGCTCTGGCTGAGCGTAGCAAAAAGGCTCTTGGCGTCGCACATGAGAACATCCGCGATGTTACCTATGTCTCGTTTCTCGAGTGGATTAGATCAGAGCGCCTCACCACACTTCCTCACAAGGGAAGTCGGTGGGACAAAGTGCTCATCCGTGCGCTGTATTTCGCGGAGCAACTGCACAACTTTGAGCAAGCCATTCAGCCTTTTGCTCATAACAGCAGCTCTGCGGCCATTGTCGGTTACGGTCACGCCCAGCTGCTCCTTGAGCTCAGCCATCACAACTCCGAAGCTCTCGACAAGGCCTTCTCGATCTTTTACAAGTTCGCCATGTCGTTCCACTCGGTGTTGCACCGTTCAGAGCTCTTGGCCGCAAGTGCTGAGATCCGCGAGCAGATCTGTCTCTTGTACGCAGACCTCATCAGCCTCGTAGTCGACGTTGGCATCCAATTCTACTACGTTGCCAAGGGTATGTGCCAAAAATCCCCAAAGTCTTCTCCAATCCGTGTGCTAACTATTAAGGAATGTCAACTGGCTCTACTAGCTTGGATATCTTTGAACAGTTCGGCGAGACGATTGAGTCGTTCCGTACTCGTCAGAACACTGTGATTGAATTGATTTGGCAATCACAAATCGAGAACGAGGCTTTCGAAGAGGAAGAAGGCATTGATGTGCAACATCTCAGCCGGTGGTTGGCTTCTCAAGACCGAGTCATTGCTGCCATCACCAGAGACCACGAGACTTATGTCGATAACCAAGCGGTACGTTTGTGACTTGTTTCGTCAACAAGAAAACATGCGCTAACTCCATTACCCTCCAGGAATTTACTTGCTTGTGGTTTAATAAGCACCTCACCAAGTTTTTCCAAAGCGACAGTAGGATCTTCTTGGTGACTGGTCAGTCAGGCGCGGGCAAGACTACCCTTGCTGGTTCTATCGTTGAGCGTCTACAGCGGCCCATGAACCGCCAGCAATACGACACGCTCTTCTGTTCCTTGTCTCCAGACATTCCTACCGCCGCTACCTCCCTGGCAGTGGTGAAGTCTTTGCTATACCAACTGTTGAACCTCCGCGTCGGCAACATGAGCATGTATTGGGCATTGTTCCGAGCGTATAGCCAATGTCGAAGCTCAGAAGACATCAAGGCTTACGAAGAATGTCTCTGGCATGCCTTGGGAGAGACTCTCCAGAGCCCTGTTGCTGGTAGCAACGAGCTTGTCATTGTTGTCGATGGCCTTGACGAGATTGCAGACTCAAAGAGCGCATCTGTGCAAGCCATGGGCGGCTTCAGCTCTGCTGGCTTACTGGAGAAGCTGGCCAAGGTGACTCAGCAGGGCCGTGGCGTCAGGCTGGTCACGATGTCTTCTTCGATGAAGCTATCATCTCCGTCTATGGGCCTGCATCACGAAATCACGCGGGAGGATGTGCGAGATGATCTTCACGCCGTTGCCTTACGAGCCCTGATTCACAATCACCACTTCCACGGCCAGCGGGCTCTTGACCAAGAACAGCTACTGGATCGAATCATCAACATGGCCAACGGTTCCTTCCTGCGAATCACCTTGGTCTGTGAGCTGCTCAACGGCCAGAAGTCTCCCGAAGCATTCACTAAAACTTTGGAGAGCATTGAATCTTCTAAACCATCTGTATCCGACCTTGTCACCAGCCTTTTCAAGCAGCTGAACCCCTCCGACGAAGGAAAAACTTTGCTATCTTGGGTATTGGCTGCTGAACGACCTCTTACCATGGAGGAGATCCAGATCTTGTTTTCGGTTGATGTACAGCGTGGCACTGTTTCTGACAAGGGTGTCAACATCAACCAGATGTTCCGAACTCTGGAGCCGTTCTTCACATTACATCAGCGCATCGTTCGATTCAAGCACCCTGTCATCCACTCCACCCTGCATGACCTGGCATCTACTGGCAAGGTCCCCATCCCACTCAAGGACAGCGAGACAGACCTACTTCTCCGAGTCTTGGCTTATTCCAAGTCTGTCCTCAAGGATAGCAGGGCCGACCCAACGTTTGACACGTCCGATCCGTCCACCCCAGACAACTTGTTCAAACAGCACCGCTTCCTCGAGTACGCAGTGAGGTACTGGGCCCTGCATCTGCAGCAATCTCCTTTGGCTCCTAAGCCCTCTGGCGAGTTCAAGCCAACCACCGAGCTCCAAAAAGTCTTCCCCGAGACCACCATGCTTTCAATCCTTGAATCGAGCTGCTGGAACATGCAGTTGCCGGTTCCTCAGGCTTTGGAATTGCAGAAGCTGGTTGGAAAAGTTCGCGAGACGTTGTTCACGAAGAACCACCCGGCCGTTCTCCAGACGTACCTTTCCATCGCAACGAGCTACCTGATAGTGTCCAATACTACAGATGCCGCAAAGTATTTCCATATTTGCACCACCATCAGCAAGGAGGCTTTGTCGCCCATTCATCCTTTGACCATCGAATGTGCGACTCAGTTTTTGGAAATTACGAAGCATCATACTTCCACTACAAGGACTGAGATCATCACGCATCGCGAGCAGATCTTGTTGGTTCTGGTTACCTCATACGAGACCCAATACGGTAGTTCTTCTCAGCTGGTTGTTCAGACATATCAGCAGCTTCAGCAGCTGTATGAATCAATCAACGAGAAAGAGAACTCGTTGAAGATCTATCGCTTGATAGAGCGCATCTCTGGCGGACCGGGTTCATCGGGGCCACGCCCCGGCGACGACTCCTACTATGGAGGCGGCGAGATTGTATTCAAGCCTGTGGCGGGACGTGGAGATATCGAGCCCGGCTGGGGCTTTTCTTCCGGCGATGAAGTCGATGAGGAAGTTATCGGAGCGATTACTCTCTCGTGGGTTGAGACACAGCTTAGCAAGATCCAGGAATTTCTCCACCGTAAGGAATTTGACATGGTGGAACGCCTATATGTCGAGTTGTGGATGGAGGTTTCGTCCAAGTGCCGTACCGTCATGGCCATTGAGTGGCATGAGAAGAACATCGAGATTGCGACCGCTTTCTCACAGTTCAAGAAGAACCGTAACGAAAGGCGTGAGTCAGCGGCGATACTTTCTTCAGTCTGGCAGCAGTACGAGTCTCACCAGCTGTCTTTCTCGGAAAGCATTGTCTCTCGCCTCAGACAAGTCTCCAAGGAAATGCAGACGCATGACATGCTCGCACAGTCACTCTCTATCCTCAAGTTCGCAAATTCCTACTATCACAGCCACAACACGAGTAGGGAAGAGTCCCACTCATCCAGCGAGATCAGCAGGGAAATCTCTGAGACCTCCAAGCGCATCATAACCACCGGCACTGTTGAAATATCAGAGTCAACATACCAAGAAGTGTTACTGAACACTCTCTCTGCTTCTGAGACCCTCGAAGCGAGTACCGTTTCTAAGGTCAAGCAGCTCACGCTCGAGTACATCAAAAAGAAGAACTACACGGCTGCGATCTCTGTCATCCATGCTACACTACAACGCACCTGGTCTTCCTTCCTCGCGACTTCCATACACGATGTTACAATGGCTACATCCTTCACGCAAGAGTCGGTTGAACTCGTCGAGTACCTTGCGGAATGCTACTTGCAAATGCGACAGTTCGAAAAGGTCGACGATGTGTACAGCCGATTCTTCCGCGCCGTCCTTATCACCGAGAAGGTTGATAAAGCGATCTTCGACAAGTCGAAGAAGCTTCTGATCGACTTCTACGACAAGCATGGCTATGCGGACAAGGCCATCAGTACCTTTCAAGAAATCCTCGTCGTGTATCGTGCGCGATTGGGTCACACGCACGCTCTCACCATCGATACATTGTATGAGTTAGCTCGCAGATGCCGCAATCACCCCAGAAACCACGGATATTGGCTTGATTACTATCTCCAAATCCTGGTGGCCCTCAACAAGGATTCTGTTCTGTGCCACAAGGACGCGTTAGATGCTCTTCAGGTGGTCACTGTGACGTATTGGGAGGACCGCCGGTATGCTGAGGCTGTGACCTTCTACCGGACCCTTTGGCACACGTTCGTCAAGCAGACAAAGGAGCATACAACCTTCTCCGACACCAAGTACGTCGAGACCCTGTACGAGCGATACTACCAATGCCTCGAGGAGACGAAGGCTAGCTGGTCTGAGCTGTACAATGTCACCAAGGAATACCGCGAGACTTCCATTGCGGTGTTCGGCGCAGAATCAACCATCGCTGTCAACGCAACATTGTGTCTTGCTCAAGTCTCTGAGAGCAATGAGCAACACTTGTCGGAAGCCTATTCCCTCTACACAGCAGTGTCCCAATCGGGTAAGAAGACGTTGTCCACTACCACTATCACCGAGATCAACAACTCTTTGTCATCTCTCTACACCCAGCAAATGAAGTCGTCCCACAAGATGGAGGCTCAGACTATGAAGCACGCCGTGGAGAGGAGTGAATCTCACTTCGAAGAGTCTATCAAGAGTGGTTATCGCCATGAGTCTTCTCTTACAGCTCTACAACAGCTGGCGACTCTCTACTCGCGTCAAGATAAGAAGGACGTCGCGGTCCAGAAGATCACCAAGTTTGTCTCGGGATACGTTTCAGAGATTGAGACCAGTAAGGAAGTAACGTCGCAGCAGCAGATCGAATACGCTGCTTCGATCGCTTCCACTTTGCAGGCCATTGATCAGGTCAGCACTGCGCAAAGCATGGCTCAAGAACTTCACCGCCAGATCTGTGCCAAGGACTCCAGGAATGCATCCAAGTGGTCATTCGACTTGACCAAGACTGGACGCGCCACTCTTGCATTCCTCGCATCTCTTCAATACAATCTCCGCAAGGACCTCAGTATCACCTTCTCGGAGATCTATGCCGAGCTGACCATGGAGTACATCTACTGGGTGCAGTTCCACAAGACATTGAAGGACAACGAGAGCCTGACCAACATCCTGTTGGCGGCTGCCCCACTCAGGTACTTTTTGCGCCGCAATGGCCAAAAGGAGATGGTCTCCATCGTGGAAGATCAGTCTGTCGATCTCTTCGCCAAGCGCGATGCGGCGGACCTGAAGGATTTCAGCAAGGAATCTCCTCGTATCTTCATCATTGGCATCCTTGACTACCTCAGTCACGGTCGCAACAAGGATTTCATCCGCTCGGTCATCCTCTCAAGCAACCAGAGTGTCAGCAAGCTCGTCAAGGAGAAGAAGTTCCACGAGGCATACGATATCGCCAACCTGGGCTTCCTCTTCTCCAGCAAGCACGATGGTTACAACGGCCCACAAGCCATTGGCATGGGCTTCAAGCTTGCCTCCCTCCTTGTTGGTCGTGACCCCAGCGAGAAGTGTCCCGATGCTACCCTGCGCAAGAAGATGCTGGACTTGTCCAACCGCATCGTGAAGAAGATCTTCGAGATTTGCAAGAACCTCAAGATCAACTTTGCTCAGATCCAGCTGTACGACTTGAGCCAACTCTCCGCCCTCCTTGGCGAGCAGCAAGACTACGATACCCTCGAGTGGCTGCTCACCACCCTCTGGCAGACCCGCGACGCGCAGCGCACATGGCCCGCCGAAGTCCTTCTCAACCTCGGTCGCCGTCTCATCTGTGCTCGCTACCTCTCCGGCCACCCCGTCAAGGCTATCCGTCTCGCCGAAGACATTTCGTACAACATGCGCCGCGCCCACGGCCCACGTGCACCCGTCACCATCGAGGCGTACGAGCTTCTCGCGCAACTGTACACCTCTGCTGGCCAGACCTACCAGGCCCAGGCCGCCAAGGGCGAGAAGACTGCCGGCATGGCGCAAGACTACTTCAAGAAGGCCATCATGGTGCACGAGGATGTCCTTCGCGTCATCGTCAACAGCTCCGCCAACGCCAACACCAACGACGACGACGATGACGACGAGATGGACACCACCGCCCAGCTCCTCGCCCGAGAAGGCGTCAACGTCAAGAACGCGCCCAACGCACCCAGCGCCGAAGCCGTCGATGCAAACACCGTCGACCAATCTGCAACCGCGCTCAAGCACCTCCACCTCCTCAAGCTGGCCTACCAGCGCTACGGCGGCTGGCCCAAGTCGTACACCGAGTACGAGCGCCTCAACGCCCTGCTCTTCCGCGCTTTCGGCACTGAGGCCAAGTGGAAGGGCATCGAGGGAACTGAGAAGTGGGATGCTAAGGCTTTCGGTGCTGGCAAGGCTGAGTCTCAGGAGGGTGGCTTCCGTGGCGTGAGTGATTGGACTTTTGGCAGTGATGAGCTTGTTATGGGTCAGATGCAACAGCAGCATCAGCACCAGCACCAGCACCAGCATCACATGCAGGTTAGCACGCACAGTGTTAACAGCGTCCCCGTTCAGGCGCGATAGGTTGGCTGTCGTTGATGGGTTGAGGAGGACTGTTTCTGGCTAGTTTAGCGTTGCGATGTTTGAACTTGTTCAAAAGTTTGCTTAACCAAAAGTTTTCGAACTGGGGCGGTGGTGAGTGGATGCGCCACTGCCCTCATCTCTTTTACGTCTGTTTTCTTTGCACTTCATTACTCTACATTGAATAGTTGTAGTTTTTAATGCCACTGCTGCTTTCAAAGTTCACGGTGCCATTCACTGCCCCTTATGCACTTTGCTTATGCTTCCCCCCCGACCTGCTCGTGACTGCCATCTCGTAAGGCGAAAGGCATAGTAATCGTGTGCTTAATCGTTACCCTCTTATCCTCATTGCCCACCTCACAGAGCAGCACAAATGCCAGATCCAAGTACAAAATGTATACAACCTTGTATCATATCTCATCTAGTATGCAAAAACGTCTTCCTCGTTACAACGCTAAAGTATCATCAACAGCACTATCAAGCAACATAAAGTCTCTCTATCCATTCACCAACAGACATTAACCTCATACCTCAAAAACGTCGGTAACATCGCTCCAATCGCCCCTCTCCCTAGTCTCCCAGTACCCATCTTTACCACCCTTGAGCCTCCAGACCTCCTCATCGCCTAGCGCAGCCGCCTCAACAGCTCCAACCTGAGTAAACCACCGTGGCTTCCATTCATCGCCATGATCTTCCAGAACCTTCCTGCGGGACCTCTGGCGCTCTTCCAGACGCGCTTTGAGCGCCTCGGCCTTGTCTACGTCGCCGTCTTCCAAGGCGCGTTGATCAGGGCGGAGGCGCGAATCAGTAGGCGCAATGTGGTTTTCCTCAATGGGCGTGACTTGATTGAGGGCAGCGGCGAAAGTAGTAAGACCGTAATGCTTCTCTGCTTTATCGACGAGGTCGCCTACTTTCCAGATGGTCTTGCCAGTAGGCTGACCGTTGGATGTAAGTTGGAGATCTGACGTCCATTTGCCAGTTGCGCCCATAGGCAGAACAGAGCCTGTGTTGTCAAAGGCTTGGACTGAGACTTCTTCTGAGCGACCGGCGAACATGCCGCCGGCTTTGAAGGTGCATACGGCTTTTGCGCCGGTGGTTTCCGAGACGATCGTCATGGTGCCGGAGGGCTCGAGGTATTTTTCTCCTGCGATGACGTTGCGGAGGTAGGATGTGGCGAGGGTCCAAGAGTAGTGTTCGCCAGAGGCGTGTAGGAAAATGCGAACGCGCCCGTCTGTGTTGATCTCGGCGCTCTTTCCCCAGAACTTCTGCATGGGCGTGGGAGACTGGATGAAGGTCCATTCTTGCGCCTCGGCTTGGCAGGCCATACGGACTGGACGGTGAACAACCTTCTCGGCGAAGAAGCGGAAACCTTTGTCTTCCCGGACGAGTTCGTATGTCTCGCCAAGCATGGGGTTGAACGGTTTGCGGATTGCGCGGTCCTTGACACGTGCATTGCTGAATGCCGAGATTGCAAAAGCAGCCATGTAGACAAGGCGCTCGCCAGTGTCCGATTGAGCGTTGACGGCGGCGTCCAACAATTCGCTGTATTCCAGCTGCTCCGCCAGTCGCTGCAGGGCCGAAGTGGGCTCGTTGGCGGATACTGGCATCGCAATGGTTGACAAGTCTTTGCCTACATTTTTTCGGAAGAATGCGATCAGACTTGGTGGCTGAACCTTCGGTGCGGGAACGTTGGCGCGACGCTTGACGGGGCTGAGTGGAAGAGGCGTGAGTGAGGTGGGCTTTGTAGGAAATAGGGCTGGCGTCATTTCCCGTGACATTCGCGGTCGATCTGCCATGCCCTCGCTGCCGTTTTCTGAAGACGACTCGGATTCACCATCTGAGTCGTCGCCTGTGGCATGCACATGCTCAGGTTCGCGCTCATCGTCTCCGCTGTCGCGCCGAATGGTAAGAAGCTGCGACTTGCTTCCATCCCCATCGGGAGCGTCAAAGAACTCGTCGACGGACTCCGCAGTTGATTCAAAGCTGTGTCGTGATGTGACGGCAGACAATGGTGCGGGTGCAGATGTAAGGGTTCGTCGTTGTTTGCTTTCGCTAATGAGCGTAGAGAAGTCTTTGACGACGGAATCTAGGTCTTTTAGAAGAGCCATGCAGTTGTCGTGGAGGCTTTCCTCGGGCGTGTGAATGGAATGGTGGCTTATTGTGCTTGCACGACCATTGCGTTTCGGCACTGCGAGAGTGCCATTAGAGGAGGCATTTCCGGGCAGGGGAGGCACAGGTGGGACAGCTCCAGGTGAAGGAGCCCCAACTTGGGCAGAGACACTTCTTTTGAAAAGCCCCGGACTTGAAGCAGCAGAACTGCTTTGCTTGCGCTTCCAGAATGCGGTCTTCTCAGGCGCCTTTTGTTCTGGAAAATAGTCTCCCGACTCGGCATCTGAAGGCGTCGGTGACACGGCCTCGTTGGTCTTGGTGACGGTCAATGCGGTTGGTGCACCATATTTGGGGTCGGTGTCCTGAGCCAGTCTCCGCACCGCGTCTCTTGTGCCAGATACTCTTCCAACCAACGCCTCCACTCTAGCCCACTCATTCTCTTCGGCGGCATTGATGGCGTTGTTAAGGCCTTGGAACGGGGAATCTTGTATCTGTAGGGTTGGTGAGGCCACAGCCCCCCTGTCGGATGCTGTCCTTGATGCACGATCGAGCGCATTCTTCCACATCTGGAAGTCCTTCTCGTTGTTCGCGCGCAGCTGCCAGATCTCAGCCCCCGAGTCTACAGAGATCTCCCTAGTTTCTTCGTTTGCGCCGACAGCGGCGAGCGACAGGGGTATGGCACCACGCAGGGCGGATGAGTGATCGTTTCGGTAGTAGGAGAGGGTTGACGATGTAAAGTCCAGGGAGAAGAATCGCCTCGCATAGCCCTGGTTCCTCTTCCTCCTCTTCTTCTGCAGCACGCCTGTGAGAAACGAAGAGCCAGAAAGGCTTCCTTGTTTCTGCGCATATTGTGATTTCGGTCGGTCTCCAGTCGGCTGGGGCAAGGATTCCGAGGATTCGGCAGGGCCCATGGAAGGGCTCGATTTGGGGAGGCTGGTGGTGCTCACGCCCGCCATGGCCTGGGCATAGTGCATGTGGTGACCCGATTTTGGGGCTGCGTTGGTCGGGTAGGTCATGAGAACAAAGGTTGCCGTCTTGGAGACAGTCTTGGAGAAGGTATTGTCAAAGACCAGTCCGTACATGCCCCCCTCGCCAGGCGGTACGTCATACGTGCCCATGGAGACCAAATCGGCCTCGCATTTCCCATGCCAATGTACCTGCTTTAGGCCTATGGCCGACAGCTTCTCCAGGACAACCGTTCTATCGTTTCTCGACGTCGAGGCTCCGCGCCCGCGTGTGACAGGTGGTTCGAGGGTAGGGGTGCCTGGTCCGGCTTCGAAGGTGGCCGAAGGAGGCAGATGTGGAGCTGCGCCTGCCGCATTTCCAGGGTGTTTGAAGATTCCAAAGTTGATCGATTTCTTGTGTGGCTGTACGCTCCAGGATATCGTGTGTCCCGAGGAAACATTCACCCACCGCACGAGGTACGACTGGCTTCAATCAGCAACGGCGACTTGAGCATTCTGTGGGTGACGTACTTTGCTATGCACCTCGATATTCTCCATTCCCGCCATAGCTGTCGTATATTGCTATGTTCCCTGTATGTGCTGGTTGTTGCTGAGTCTCTATCAAAAGCAACTTGTAGGCGGGGCCGGCGTTAGATGGCGGTGCTCCTATAGATGCTCGGCGGTCAAGCAAATGCAGGGTGCGCTGGTGACGATGTCTCTTAGTGAGCGAGCATTTCGGACGACGACGGGACAATTAGGAGCCGAAGAGCGGGTTTTCGGTGGCCTTGTCAGCTACAGTGGTCGGCGTGGGCGAAGATGTTGGAAGAGAGTCGGCCTGCGGAAATGCTGCAAAGCCGAGTCAAGTCGTGCACGCGCAGAGACAATTTAGCTATGCGATTACTGTGAATTGCTGGACAAAGAACCAGGAAGACCCTGCTTTGCAGTAGCTAAATAAACAAGCGACAGAGTGAAAAAACCATGTTTGCATGCTTGGATGGCATGCTTCCACGCTACATGTTCCTGATACGCGGCGGCTGGGAGCATCACCAACGAGCCAGGGTATGCGTTGGTTCAGCCGCCATCAGCCTTACGCCAGCCTCAGCCACCGCAATTCTCCCCGTCTAGCACCTTCTGTGTGCCCGTACCTGAACATCCGTCACTCCCGCCACCTTCATCCGTCAGCGCGACTTTCTTGCTTTTGCACTCCCGCATCATCCGGCTCTTCCATCATGCCCTGCTACGGCCGAGTCACAATTGCCAGGTCTCTTCATTCCGTCACAAGCGGGCCCTAGACAGCCCGCTTGCTGATGCGACAGCTGCCGACCATCCGTATTGCTATACGAGCTACGTATGAAATACTTGTCACACGCCAAATCGTTCCAAAAGTACTGTTTAATACCCGTGGACGCTTCGCCAGCTCAACATCTGACACGTGACTTTTGAGCTGGTTATGTATGGTATCTAATTGTAGGTCCCCCCCTGGACTCTGAGAACTCTCACCGTCATGCTTGGCATATCCCACAGCTACCCTCCTGACGTGAACTGAGCTCCTTGACAACACGTCTAGATAGCCGTGGCTGCATCTGAACGAAACCGCTTGTCTAGTATAACGTGTATGTGGTGCCTTCGTCGCGACTCGCGACACATCCTATGGCTGCGCACCCCAATCTCGTGCCAATGGCGCCCGTGTCTGGCTGCCATCTATTGGCATTACAGGATAGCCTGCAAGCTCATTTCGAGATCGGTCCGGGCTGGAATAGACGCAGCACCAGCAGTAGCAGTAGTAGTAGTTTTCTGGCTGCACCTTCACTAGAGCTGCCTTTGTCCCCCAACGGGACCCCACGCCCTCTCCCGTATCTTCCAACTGCCGCAACTTCTCCTCACAGCTACCAGACTACCGCCTTCAGATGCGGAGTATGAATGCGACACGAGCAGTCAACACCATGCTAAAACGGCCGCGCCCTCCATTATACACGCTACATCTCACTATTCCCCTTTGGATGCGGAGCATTATGCCTGTTGAGCCCAATTCCGGACAAGCATTTCCAGCCACGCCCTCACGCGGAACCTCCTAGTCCACCCCAAACGCCTATCCACAATTTTTCCGTAACGATTCAGTGCAATATCCGCTCTATGTCCTAATTTATGAGCGTGCTCGCATACGTCAATCCATTACACTCTAATTTACCTCGTTCGCACCGACGTAGATCATCTGTTCCGTGAACCCGGATTAGTTTGGTACTTGATCAAATTTGTCCGCATCATACTTAAAATGTCGTTTCCCCCAGGTTTCAACGTCGCCCAGTTATTACTCTCGTCTTATCTCATTGCTTGTTCTTAGTCGACAATATGGTCAAGTCAATTGCTCTCGCCTTGTCTTTGGCAACCACTGGTTTCGCTGCGCCCTATGGAAACGGCTCGGCATGGTCTGGGTGGAAGAACGTGAAACACCTCTTCGTCTTTGGTGATTCCTACACGCAGACTGGCTTCGATGTAAAGGGTACCCAACCCACGCTCTCAAACACTTTCGGCAACCCACCGTACCCTGGCTGGACATCCTCAAACGGGCCCAACTGGGTCGGCTTCCTCTCAACAACCTACAATGCCAGCAATCTTCTGACATACAACATGGCATATGGTGGTGCTACTGTAGACTCTGCACTCGTCACTCCGTATGCGTCCACAGTCATCAGCATGAAGGAACAGGTGCAGACTCAATTCCTTCCCACCTATGGGTCCCATCCCGACGTTGCACCCTGGACGTCCGAATCGTCGCTCTTTGCCTTCTTCATCGGCATCAACGATATCGGAAACAGCTGGTGGTTGGGCAACGCCACCCTCTACGATGCCATCTTCTCTGTCTACGAGAAGCAGCTAGAAGACGTGTACGCGACCGGAGCACGCAACTTCCTCTTCCTCAGCGTCCCTCCCGTCAACCTTGCGCCGCAGACGCTGAACCAAGATGACGGCGGATATGCTGTAGAGAATGAGGGCAAGGCGATTGAGGACTGGAACAAGAGGCTTGACACCCTGGTCTCTACTTTCAAAGCCAATCACTCTGGTACCTCCATGTTCGTCCACGACACCTGGGGTCTGTTCAACAGCGTCATCAAGAACCCGGGCAGCTACGAGCAGACTGCTGGCTTGAAGAATGTCACGAATTTCTGCGCGGCGTACAAGAAGTAAGTATCGAGTCCAACTCCTTGTGCGAAGATGTGCTAACAACATGGTAGCGGAACACCGGACTGGTACACCAAGGATGCTAACTGCGAGTACCCTGTGAACGAGTACCTGTGGCTCAATGAATTGCATCCTACATTCCCCATCCACAATGCTACAGCTGCGTCTATTGCCAAGCTCCTGTCGGAGTAGGAGCAGCAAACCGTAGAGTGCGTCTTTTTACACAAGATGGGCTGTTAGCAGAGTTGGTTATGTTCATTGTATATATTTCTCATCATCACCAAAAAATGTTATGCATTCAAGTCAGAAATGTAGAGACAACACCCATACCCTGGTATGCGTCTGACTAAGTTCAGCCATCATCAATTCATGTCACGTCTAATATACAATATGCTACAGGATCAACAAGCATCATGTCTACAAGCGTTACATTACACCCGCTCACTCACCCAGATGGCGCCTCTACACCCACCCCTTATAACCTCTGTGAGAAGGTCGTATGGCTTCGCGCTCTTGGCATCATTCTCCACAGCATGATCCAGATGCTCCAGCTCCTCGTCTCGTATCCTTCGCAAGTCGACTACCAATTTGTCCAACTCGGGTCCTAGACTCTCTCCCCGCTCTTCGCATTTCTTGGCCCAATCTAACAGCACCCGCACCTGCTCATTGTAATGCGTCCCAATCTCGGTTTCTACAGCCTCTGTACACGCCATTGCCGCCTCGCGACCCATGACAGCCGTCGACCACCCCAGAAAGCTCGCGGCGGCGGTCCACACTGGTGTCATGGCGGTAGGGCGTATGCGGTGCTTTGAGATTACGTCGTTGAAGTAGTTGTAGTGGCCGGCCTCTTGGTCGTACATGTGCTTCATGAGCGGTCGCAGGTGGGGGTGTGACCGTGTTATGACGGGTGATTGGGCGGCGTAGATGAGGATGGCGGCGAGTTCACCGGTCTGGTTCACTCGCAATGCTGATGAGAGAAACTCTCGTTGCTCGGGCGTGAGCGGCCGTATTGGCTTGCCATTGTGGTGTGTTTGGGGTGAGGGCGGTGGTGATGTTGTGCTGGAGAAGCGTAGAGCCTGGCGTGATGCGCATGGTATAGTGTTTGGGGCAAGAAAATCGAGGACTGAATGTTGCAGGTTGCGGCCAATGCAGCGTGGTATTATTGATCGCGGTGAGAGAAGGGCACAAGACATGTCGAGTATCTGGTTATTACGCAATACAAGTAAAGGCAAGAATTTGCGATTGTTCTGGCGAGGAGTGAAGGGAGCGATGATGAGATGAGGCATGATACGCTCACAGCACGCTAAAACGACCCACTTTTAGGACGCGGCAAGGCCTAAGCTCAGAGCGTTTCCCCGACCTTTGGACTTCCCACGTTCCTCTTTCTTCCTCTTTTCCCCCTAACCGCGCCCAAATCTCCTCACGGCATCCCCAGCAAATCCCCGTTTTCGCCGCCATCGCCGCCCGTATCACCCAAAAACTTACCGCGAAACTCTGCCCAAACACGCCCACAATGTCGGCCGATGATATCGACGATGAACTCTTCGCCCTCGCTGGCGGTGACGAAGATGCAGACGTTGAAGAAGGCGAGGCGTGAGTACTTTTCCCTCACCCACCCCTCTCTTCTCATCTCCCGCCATTCCCTTCCATCGCTTCCTATGCCCTTGATCCTCCGCTCAATCCTCCACCGACCACTTCAACCCCTTTCCGCAATATGGCGCTGACTCGACCCAGCTCGTCGCCCGCAGCCTCATCGCCAAACTCGCTGGGATCCGATGCCATGGACGAGTCTGACTCGGATCGCGACGATGACGAGCCAGCGCACGCAGCCGAGGTCCCTTATCCCCTGGAGGGCAAATACATCGACGAGGCGGATAAGCGGCGGATCATGGGCTTGTCGCAACTGGAGCGCGAAGAGATCCTGGGACAGCGCGCTGAAGAGATGAGCAACGCCAACTTCAAGGCTGAGCTCGCGAGGCGCGCCGCCAATGTTCAGAACGACCGGAAGCGCAAGGCCGACTCGGAGGATCCCGACGATGCGATGCGCAAGAGCAGCCGGCCAAAGGTGCAGCCCCGTAAGAACGAGAAGTTGGAGGCATACAAGCGCGAGCGAGAGCAACGTGGTCAGCAAAGACAGCGCAACGACGACCGACGCGGTGGTCGCAGACGGTCTAGCTCGGCCGATAGGGATGCTGGCTCAGATCTCGATGCCGATGGCGAGAGCGATGTCGAGTGGGACGACAGGGTACCAGAGAAGGCGCGCGAGGAGTTGCCGGCAACACTTCGCGACTTCGAGTCCGTACGCGTCGGTAGAGGCTTCTTCTCAGAGGTCTGCTTCCACCCAGGTTTCGAAGAGGCCTTGACTGGCGCTTTCGGACGTGTAGGTGTGGGTCAGGATGCCCAACGGCGCACTCTCTACAAGATGGCGCAAATCAAGGGTAGGCAGGCCAACAATTGCGTTATTGACACTGCTAACTCATTACTCAGGATTTTCAGCAGGCAAGCCCTACGTCTTTGAGGGCAAGGACGGCAAACGTATTGCGACAGACCAATACGTCGTCGCGCAACACGGCTCTGTGAAGAAGGACTATCAATTCCAATTCATGTCGAACCAGCGCTTCACCGAAAGTGACCTCGACATCTACCGTCAATCCCTCACAGAGACAAACGCCAAAGTTCCCACACAATCCTTCCTCCAGCGGAAATACGACGATCTTAAGTCGCTCCAAAACCATTACTGGACAGAAGCCGATATTAGCTCACGCATCGCGAAGTCAAAGAAATACGAGCATCTTCTCCACCGCTCGAGCTCCGACACGCAACCCAAGATTGCCACACAATCCGAGACAGCCGCTGCCCGCGTTGCTGAACTTAACCGCAAGAACCGCATCCTAGAAGCCGAGCGCGTCCGCAAAGCCCAGCTCGACCAGCAGCGCCAAAAGAAGATTGAGCAGAGGAAGGAATTTGCCAGACGGAAAGCAGAAGAAGAGGCAAGGAAGGCGCAAGAAGAGGAGGCTCAGAAGAAGAAGGCCCTGGACATGGACGCTCTCTTCGACGGCGACGGTAGCTCAAGAGCAAGCACACCCAACCCCCAACAACCCAACAAGAAGAAGACGGAGCGGAAAGGCCTGCCGACGTTTAGGAAACCGAAGATGGACGATGACATCATCGCTAGTATGGACATTGGCATGGACATTGAGATTTGAGTTGTTTGGGTATGATTCATCTCGCTTTTGACCTTGTTCCGCCGGGTTTGCGTTCTTCTTCTTCTTCTTCTTTCTTGCTTTCGCTTCGATTCTTTCCTCTTTGTTAGCGATCTAGTCGGTCTTGTAGTAGCCTGGGCTGCGGTTCATATAAAAAGTTGATTAATGTTTTGCATCCATGGGGCATTGCGCGGGTGTCAAGAGGGTCGAAGACAGATATAAATGCTTTCTTCTTGTACAGATTTCTTATCATGGGAGGGTTCAAGTCATGGATGATCGGGCTGCGAGCGTTTGCGATGGTTCCGCGCTCGCATGTGGGTTTCTGGTATATAGGACACGCGCCAGACTCGGTTCGCATATCGCTAAAAAGATATGTTGTTCTTTGACTGTTTATGCTCTACACGTGTCAGTGGAGCTCATGCAATCAGATGCTTTCGAACGCTGGCTCGATTTGTTGTACAAGGCTGCCTTGGATGCGTAGTATTAAAAGCACTGTCTTTGGTCGAACCGTCTCTGGTCCATCTACATCCCCAGGCCAGGCAGCAGCCCAAGGTAGCCCTAGAGGAGGTTGCACAAACGTTAGCTAAGTTGATGCTAGCTCCAAGACACCTTCCATGTGTGGAACCGTCGACTCCCCCAGACCGGCAACCATGGGACTGTCAAAGGCCAGATATACAAGGCGCAGCGGTCGGTAATTTGAAGCTTGCACCGCTGCACTTCTGCTTCCACGTCACCACTCTCGGGACTACCGGCACTTCTCTTGCATGAAAACATGGGATCCGTGATCTCGATGGTTTCCTCTATAGCCAGCAATCAGCCCAGGTCGACCTTGGAAGATAGGGACTCTTACCTTTGCTTAATCTACCAGCCACAGCTCCATCTAAGTAAAGCCAAAGGCCATACATCCTTACACCATATCCGGGATGTCGCAAACGCCGCTCCGAGAACATCGCCTCCTTACTCAGGAGAAGAACAGTCAGCCGTCGAATTGTGGAGGAAGCACGTCAGTGAGCAAATCGACAGACGCATAGCTGCTTATTGGATTGGTGAACAAATTCCGACGCACGTGGCGAGTGGAGGGCGATCTTGCCGTCGTTCAGAACACAGTCTTTCACATTCCCGAACTACTAGATCTGATTCTCCAATTTGCGGGACCAGAAGCTCAGATGCGAGTGCTGCTTGTCTCGACCGCCTGGCGCTCTTCTGCAATCTCTGTAGTCAGCCATCCCAAGAACAGAGAGGGGTTCCGCTCCGTGCGGTTTTGCGCACCCGTTGGATACGCCACACGCATCGGAGAAAACTGTAGACCCATGCAAGAGTACAGCACTGAGAAGATTGGACAATTTGGCATACAAGTGGCTCGCAACATTGACAGGAGGGTCACAGCAGAAGGTCGCAAATACATCTACTTCCCAGCGAGCCTGGCCCAGCTACCTGATTTGCTAGCCACCGTCGCCCAGTCACTCAATCAGCTGGATATACACTAGTCTAGTACCTTCCACAACACTGTACAGTCGGTAAGCCGCGAAGAAGGAAACCTCTCTTGGCTTGATCTTAGCCAATTTCAAATCAATCCCTACTTCCACTTACTGTTCTCCGGAGACGATCGCATCGTACATCGCTTGGGTCGCTGGGAAATTAGCCTACGCGCTGCAGCAACGCTCGACACCCTTCTGGCCGATGACTCAGCTTCCACAGAGCTTCTTATCAAGGCTATCGGGTCCATGCAGGTTACATACCCTCCCTGTCAGAGTCTGGGGATCTACCATTACGAGGCGCTGTAACTTTTCTCAGCAGGGAAACCAGAGGCTTCTGAAGTGATTGTGCCAAGACAATGGGGTCCCTGTTTCAGACCTTCTACATGCATTACACGACGCATCCCCTGCCTTACTGTCAGAATGGATCCAGTACTCCGAATGGATGCGTGAGTTTCTGAGAGTTGCGCACTGGATAGACGATCTTTGGGGGCATCCTGCTACGCCCAGGTTTCGCATTTACTTGGACAATGCCGACATGTCAGATGATGTACCCGAGGCTCTGAATCGCTGGGAACCGATCTCGA
Organism: Stemphylium vesicarium; assembly: GCA_004380135.1. Classification (NCBI taxonomy): domain Eukaryota; kingdom Fungi; phylum Ascomycota; class Dothideomycetes; order Pleosporales; family Pleosporaceae; genus Stemphylium; species Stemphylium vesicarium. Next base: position 248,648 of record QXCR01000041.1, on the reverse strand, counting down.
TGGCAAAACTCGAAGCCTTTAACACGGCCGCAGGAGCTACTTTGGGATATCCCGCACATATCACCTGCGTTGCCTATCTATCAGCAGAGCCATTCCGGTGGGAGAGAGAGAAGGAGTGGGGGGTGCCAGACGAATGGATCGAACCAGCAAAAAGTACCACGGCCCGGTCGCCCATTAATTGGAACATCTGAGTCTGTCTTCTTCTGGCCACAACGGAGACTACCAATTACGTAATGAAAATTAGATTTCTCGATTTTGTTTTGCTGTAGTACTCTACCCAACTAAAGAAGTTTCGAATCTCGTTCTGATGGCACGCACACAATTGTCTCAACAACGGTTCCTAGATTTGCTGCTTCGTGCGAGACAATGACTGCCTGGTATCTAGGGACACTGTGATGGTCATTGTTGTCCTCACCACGGACATGATACGCGTTATGGATGGAAGCAGATGAGAAGAATACAGATGATCAATTCCAGGGTACCTAATAGCAGGACAAGCAATCTAACCGCAAAGCGCTCAAACCCTACTGTGTCCTTACACCTCGCCTTCCCTATCGTCCTTTGCTCTTCAATCGACAGCGTTGCGACAACCGCACGTCGCAAACTATGCACCTCCTTGCGTAAAGACGATAGGAAACAAGTCAACCCCGCATAGCCTAAAGTCACGCCCACTGCATCAGAAACTTACAATATCTTGATCTACACTGAAAACACATCCTTTCGCATCCGAGCTGGCGACAACTTCGCAACACCCCGCAAATGCGGTCCTCTCAACCGATCACCAGCGCCATCCGTCTGTCCAGCAGGACTCTCAGCCTCCGCCGCGCCTCCAAACATAGTCCTGATGCGTGTGAGCAGCGAAGGGGCAGGCGCAGGCTCTGAAGGAGGACTAGGCGGCAACGGGACATTCGTTGGTGTGCGTAGCGGTGAGCGAGGGGGAGGCGTAACCGGCTGTTTCACAGACACAGGAACAGGACCGGGAGAAGGAGTAGGCTCGGGAGGAGGTGGAGTTGCTGGCTGTCCTTGCGTCGGAGGCAACGTACGCGGCTGCGTCGGCACTCGCGGTGGCGGCGTGAGTTCTCGTGGTGGTGACGCTGGTGGCGTGGGAGGCGCGGGTACCACGCGCTGCACCGGCGCTGTGGCAGCGGGTTCGGAAGGGCGTGTGGAAGGGGTCTGCACATTTTCCGTTGGGCGTCTGCTCAGGACATTTGTCGACGGGTGACCGTTTTGCGGCACGGAAACGGCTCGTTGTACGGGCGCCAATGGCTCTTCTTCCACCTGCACCGGCATGGGTGTTGGCTTTCCAGGCGCCGGCGGTGGTCGTCTCGCTTCTTCGCTTGGCCGTGGACTTGCTTCCGGTATTGGTTCCAGGCTCGTCAGTGGTCGGCGCATAGGTAATGGCTCTGGTTCCTGATCGAGCACACGCTTGACGACCACAGGCCCTTTCTCCCCGTCATCTGGAAGTGGGCCGTCGTAGTCCTTGCGGCGTCTGAAACAACGGCAACAGAATAGCATCGTGAGCAAACCACTACACAATCTTCGGTTAATAACCATGCAGCATAGCAACTGGTAGGCAAGACATTAGGAGTGGGGTGCTGGGCTTTGTAGTAGAGGGTATCCTTGAACGAGTGTGCCAGTCTATCTATGTAGCATAGGATATGTCAGTGCAACGGCACTCACAACAACAAAGCAGCAGCCGCAGCAAGTCCTCCGATGAGACCATTCCTTATTTTCTTTCCGCCTTCTTCTTCTTGCCCTGAAAGGGTAACGGCGCGGCGGGGCAAGCGAAACGGAAAACGGTGCTGTAGAGACTCGCTCCCTGAGGTTTTATCGATGACTGGAGTACTGGTAGCGCTGAATACCCCGGTAAGTGGCATAGTCGCTGCCGGTGTAGGCGGTGACTTTGGCACCACTGAGTAATTTCCTGGTCTATCACTCGGTGTGCTGTTCCCACCTGCAAGCATCCATATGCCAGCCTCGACGGTACCCTTACCCTGAGCGATAGCAGCCCTTTCCTCTGGGGTGCAGGTGACAGCTTCGCGTATCCAACATTCTGATTCAGGCTGGGGCGGTACCACATTCTTGCGATCCGAAGTGCTAGGCCCTTCAGTACCAAATGTAGACAAGTCGACATTGCGACCCATGCTGATGTCGTCACCTTGAATGATACGAGTGAACACCGTGAATGCAGTCTCCGGTTGATAGTAAGGTACCATGTGGCCGGCATCGTAGATCCGAGAAAATGACAGGTTGCCATACTGACGTACGGCTCCGCCGACATACGACTCATTGACAATAATCTGGGCATATCCTGCAGACGGGAAGGCTGTGTCGTATCCTGGAACTAGGCCAGCAAGCTGAAGCGACACATTTTGACCTCCATACCAGTTGCCTATGAGATCTGCGTCGCCGTAAATAAGTGCTACTTTGATGCCACGCTCGAGCAGGCCAGCCAGAGAGGGCAGTTGAATCCCACGGGCCGCGTCGCCATCTATCGTAGAAGTCAGTAAATCATTTCTCTGGGAGAACTATCTCGTTGTAGCGACTCACTGAAGTTGAAAGCATTCATGACCGCGCTACTAGACGAGGTGAAATTAACTGGAGCGCCAATGGACTGTAGAACGTCGGCTTTGTTCAGATACTCCACGTAAGCAGCAGGTGGTCCAATATGAGGCTCCACTCGATAATCGTAAACGCTTCTAGGTACAGCTTGGGCGGGGCCGGCAGCCACCTGGCAGACGTATAGTGCACTTGCGCAAACGTTGTTGGTATCTTCATCAGTGCCGAGGTTGTCAGGATCATTCGTGGCGGCGAGAAGACCACATTGCGTTACCAGATCGCTGCAACCTACCTCTTCATTCACGGTGGCAATGCCGTTCTGATAAGTGGTCAAGTCGATGCCTTTGATGCCGTATGTGTTATTGTAGGCGAACTGCAAGGCAGATGTCGCTGCAACCACAACGTCCAGGACGCCGTTGACGATTCCCACAGAGCCAAGATGGATGTCTATTGCGTCGCTGGATATCGTGCCGTCCTTTCTTCGCTCGTTCTGATCTTCGAAGAAGTCTGCGAAAATGGGGCCGTAGGTACCTCCGTAGCTCTCCGCAAACAGGTTGACTGCAGCCGACTCCACGACGTCGCTATCAGGATGTGTGCCGGGGTTGTACTGAGGAAAAGCAGATAGGAAGCCCTGGAGAAAATGCCAAGATGACCTAGCGGCGATAGCAGTCAGATCTTCTGTGCTGGTGGTGAGCCCAGAAGAAAAGGTGCCATTCTTGAATCGCCATACAGGTACGTCAGCTGGAAGGGGCGATGGCTCCTCGCGGCTGTCCACAGCAGCGGGATCGTCATTACTGAAGTCTATCGATGCATTGACACGTCCGTCGTAGGAGAAGCCGGCCTGAGTGGGCTGATCGATGAAGAGGATATTGGAGCTGCGGTCCCAGCCCCAAAGCCTCGGTTGTGTACCGTAGCTGCCATCGGATTGTTGTATGACCTCGCAAGGCCCCACTTCAGCAAAGAGACCGACCATGCTAGACTGTCCGGGACCGCCATTCAGCCATATGGTCAATGGAGCAGTCTCGGGGTTATCGCGAGCCTCGAAGAACCAGAAGAAAGTGTTGATGGAGTAGTCTTGCTGGAATGGTTCAAGCGTCAAGGGAGGGAGGTTGACATAACCCGAGTACTGCTTCTGCGAGCCGAAAGCTGTAGCACACGTGTCGGCATCAGGTTCCTTGTAGGAAACGGTGATACTGGGATCAACTGGTGACTTGATAACAGTATCGTAGGTAACAGGAAGCGGAAACTGCTGGGCGAGCGAAAGCCCGACATGAACGGCAGGCAATGCCAGGAGGAAGTGCGATAGTCGAAACTAGTAAAAATCAGTACGTGAGCGTAATTGCTTATCTGCCATGGATGCTTACCATGTCGTTTTGAACCTGACTGACAGTGGAAGGTTATCGCATGAGGATGAGGATATGGAGCCTGGAAAGCTGCGAAGGCGAGTGGACTGTACAAGCAAGCAAAGTACAGTGCCACGTTCTCGTGGGCGCGTATCGTTGGAATGAGAGAAGACGAAGCTGTCGAGCAAGTGCTGGACCTACCGTGACTACTTGTACTTGTACCACGGCTTCCTTCACCACCCCCGGTAAGCGTTGGACGACTACATTAAAGAGGAAAGCTCCTCGCGCACTGCAAAGCAGCGGCGATGCAAGGCACCTAGGTAAACATGCAGAAAAGAGCCCCATGGCTGTCATGCGATGCAGTTGCGGTAACCGCGGCGATCGCTAGCGGGTGTTTGCGCCTCAGACATGTCTGCGCGATGTTTGGAGACGACTCCCACGCCAACCATTTTAGGCTCACAATACAAATCACTACGCAAACACAATAATGCAGCACTATACTCTCAATGGAAAATTCTCCAGTGTAGGCAGGTTATAGTCATATCTCAACACGCCATGCGACACATAGCGCGAGACATCTAAGCCGCCTTCCAACATCCGCGCGCCACTCCACAGCCCGGCAACCTGTGTAAGGAGGAAAACCTGTCGTACCCCGGTGCTAGGCGCATACAGGCTAATTCGACACAGGGGTGCGAGCTCACACCATGGGGCCAAACGATCCATCGTACTCAATCTTGAATCCGAGCATTTGACATCCATGGTCCATAGACGGGCTGCGTGGTGAAGCGATGTAGTCAACTGTGCAGGGCAGCGTTTGCTAACTGCATCCTCCGTCCATAGCCGCCATATATCCACCCAACTGCATCCGCCATGTCATTATGATATGGTGTCCATCCTGCAATCATGTTAGCTGTGACCTTGCACACATCCGCGGCGCTGAACCCTGCTTACCTTCGGGGGCAAAACCACCTGCCTCTTTTCCCTTCAGCTCCTTCCATGTCCTCTTTTCGCTCAGACCTAGCTGCACTGCTCTTGCTCTCTTGCCTCGTTTTGCCATAATTCTCACCTCGCCTTTCATATCTTGCTCCGGTCCCGCGATGCGCCAGTTCTCGTTGACTTCGTTTCCAGGCTTTGCCGCCCAGGGCTGCATGATGCGGCCGTCTTCAGTCCTGTCATCGCCAGAAGCACTTTGTTGCTCGTACGGAACAATGTACATCTTGACCTCTGCGCCAAATTCCTCTCCGTCGCGTTCCTTGATGAGCGTATCCCAGGTCTCGGGTTGAGCTGAGCGTTTGTGCCGATGATCGTAGCCCGAGGCGATGAAGTCGCTACATGGGGTTATGTAGGTGAGCTCTTTCCACGCATCGCTGTTAAGAAGGGCTTCGATGTCGAAGTAAGTTGTGACGTCTCGCCAGCCGTCGCACATGCCAAAACCATGCCAGCAGTCTTCAACGACTAATGTATCAAGACAGAGGCCAGGAAAGAGCGTAAGCGCGTTTGCAGCATAGTATGTCGGGTAGTATTGTGAAGTTCCAGAGGAGTACAGGGGGAACGGGTAGGCGCGGACTCGAATGTGACGTAGTCGGGTCAGAACACTCTGATCAATCGAAAGAAGCGTCTCCAGTAGATTTTCTGTGCCGCGAAAATGAAAGACGCAATTCAGCGGAAGATGGCGGCTTGCCTCTGCAGATATTTGGCGACAGGTGAGTAGCAGTGCAACGCGATTAGAAGATTCTGAGTCATCGCTGGGGACGCTTGGGTGTTTGAACCCGTGTCGGATCGTGTAGCTGCTGAAGAGGAACTCGTATATGAGTTCTCGTAGCTCAACGGGTATTGTCAGAAGGGTTGGTGCACTCATGATGCAGTGGTGTGTCGACGAGTGGTCTAGAACGTAAGAAGCAATGTGCTGCTTTGCGGTAGATAAATGGGAGCTTGACGAAGGCTAGCCACCGATAAGAGGTTTCGCAAGTTGAAGACGTTGGCTGCCGAACCCAGTAAGCGGGTACAATGCGGTGTTACTGCGACTGCGACTGATAAGCACGATCAGGTTACAAGATCTGGATGTGACGACAGCTGTCAGTGCCGCCCACGGGCTCGGGGTGTACAGAATATAAAGGAGTCTCTCAGCTCGAGCGCTGATTGCTGCTGCCGTCGGCTGTTACCCCGGCAGTAAGATGACGTTTGGGCTCCGGTTCGTCCACGGGTGCTAAGCACGGCTAGCGTTCCTCGGAGATGTCCACGGGTCGCGTGGGAGGCCGCGAACCATTTGAAACTTGGTATGCCACCCATTAGCTGCTTGCTTGTATGCACACGTGCACATCAGACCGTAAGATTGGAATGGCGCGATCGACTGGTAGACTATGTCGTGGCTGCTGTAGCGTGCATCGGGTGATGAATGAAATACTTGATTCTGGGTATCTTCGATGCGCGCTGAAGTTCAGGTCTGCCTCCTATTACCACGGTGAGGACTTCCCAATAGCCATTGCTCCCAACGTCCTACTCCGACTTTGACCGGCCACGGACGCGCTGCTGCTCCTCCTGCAGCTTCTTCTGTTGCCACTGCCACTCCACTAGTACAGGTAGGAACTGCCAAAGATCGAATTCCGGCCAGAGGCACTTGAGGAATACTATAGACGTCTTCTCGTGAGCCTGCCACAGCATAAAGTCGCTCAGTCGCTCGACGCCAGAAGTGCGGACTAGCAAGTCAAGAGGTGGAGCATCAGCCGTCATCATGTTGTTGTTCAAGGTCTGAGCACTAATTGACTCGGGGTCCAAGAACGTGGGCCCGTTTTGTGAGTCGTCCTTGTCGGGCGGATTGATGGCCGTGGACGTTGACGAAGATCGCCCGTCCTCCGCCGAGTTCGCTTCCTTTGAAGACCGCGACTCTGGACGCGACTCAGGGCGCTCGATCTCGCCGTCTGCATCTTCCTCCAGCATCTGTTTCCGGATGTGCTGCGTGATGTGGGACTCGGAAAAGGTGCGCTTCGATGGAGTGGAGAGGTTATGTATCGGCGTGCTGTACGTCTCGACAGTCTTCATGACGGCGGTCGTAATCTCATGGCGAGAGGTATACGGGAAGCACACGTTCAGGACAGCCCTTTTGATGGTCAGTGGAATTCTTTGAGAAGGATTTGGGCCCATACTTCTTGTTGTGCGCGGTCATTGCGACGGCTTTGTCGACGGCCTGTAGCACGTCTGGGCTGATGAGTTCGCGCTGTCCTAGCACTCGAACAGATGCACCATAGCGGTCCAGTAAAGCTCCATGCTCAGCCAACTGTTGCAGCTTCACCTTCGCCATTGACATTAGCGCATCCACCTCGTGCTTTGAGCGCTTGAAGTTCTCTATGCTGAAGGCGTAGATGGTCACAACCTTGACCCCCGTCTTGTAGCAGACTTCGAGGATCTAACGGAACTGTTAGCATCGCACTAGGAGAAGCCCTCGTTGGTGTGCCATACCCGCGCCAGGGACTCGAAGCCCAGGTTGTGCCCTTCTACAGTCTCAATGTGGTGATTACGCGCAAATCGCCTGTTTCCATCCATGACGAATGCGACATGTTGCGGGATCGGGCCTTGCTTGAGGGACCCAATGAGAAGTTCCCGTAGCTGCCTGACTGTCCATGCGACTGGAGGCGAGGTTGCGAACCACTTATGTATACGCGAATCGTGGAGTGATCCCATGGTGAATATTGTTGAGGTACTCCGCTTAGGGTCTATAGGAGTTGCGGAATTGCAAGGTGGCTACTGCGTGCGTATATGCAGACGACGGAAGGGGTCTCGCTATGCAATGGTGCTATGAGAATCAGGGTATCATGTTGTATAAGAATGACAGTCAATGCTAAGCTGCTACGTAACAAGTTCAAGGCGCAGTGAGCCCTGACGCGCCTACCACGCAACTGAGCATCGGGGCGCCCTGTCCGCCGCGAGTGGCTGGTAGCGGTGACTAAGCGTGGCGCGGCTCACCCGTCGCTTCCGGCTCTTCAATGCTTGCCGAACTTCCGTCCTTCTTTCGTTTTTCCCGACTGCGAGCCTCACTGCCGCGTCATCAAAGCTGGGCTCTCCTGCTTCCTCGATACACACTCACACATTCTATCCGTGTACTAACGTCGCCATGGCCGAAGAGGCTCAGCGCAACGTCACAGTGCTTGCTGAGCAGCTGGTCGAAGGCTTTGCAGCTCTGAGTGGGGAATACCAGGCTCTGTTCGAGACGCAAAAACAGGTGGAAAGCAAGCTCTCCTGGGCTAAGCAGCAGGTACGTGATGATCACTGATAGCCCTCCCCCCCTTCCTGTGATGATACACTTTAGCTCTAGACCTGCAGCTGCTTTCGCGGCTTTGACAGAAAACAACCACATCATGAATCCTGACCTGGAAAACACCCTCGCGCTTCAGCAAACACTACCCTCCGAGGACACAAGCTGACAGCCAACAGTATCTAGACCTGCTCAAACGGTTCACGCCGGACTCGCTGTCGCAAGATCATCTTACTTTTCTGCAAGAACTTGAGCGCATTGGAGACGAACAACCGCGGATACCTGTGAACTTGGTGGAACAATTAGCACATAGCGACGATGTAGAGCGCAAGAGCCGGGCACTGGTCATCCAGAAGGCTGAGGAGGCTGCTGTCCAGCTGCGTGCCCATGAAAATGTTACAAGCGTAAAAATTTGGAGCGGCCCGTCAGCAGATGCACCGGCACCGCTACCTGAGATACAGACCAATAGAGCCACTTCACCTCTTGAAAAAGATTTCACCGTTGCTGGAACGCCGAGTAAGCTAGGTTGTCCCTTCGCATCTGGAAGCGGCAGAGGCAGCCCGCTCGCTACGCCGCGAAGCTCCACGTCACGATTAAGTCTGCGCGGGCGTAGATCAAAACGACCGTCCTTTGCCGATCCTATCCGCGCCGAAATATGTAGCAATAATCCTGCCTCGGTGACAGCCTCAGTAGCCGCATCTGGCTCTGCTGCTGTCTGTCCTATCCGATTCCTCGATCAGCACAACCCAGAAGAAGTTGCCCAATACTTTGAGAAACACAAGCATGAACTGCCCAGGAGCCACGAAGTCTGCATCACGCGCTTTCAGAGTAATCAAGAGAGTATTGAACAGCTGGATCGCAAGTATGGCAATCTGGTCAACATGATACAGGGTCTAGGTCAGAAGCACCAGGTGTGGCTACCTGAGGATCCCGAAGACGCCATAGAAGAGGAACAGGAGGCTGAGCATAACCAAAGCATGGGCACCAAGGCAGACACCAAAGTCCAGAATTGGGCGTCAGCTGTCTCTGCGAGTCTGAATGATGGCACTCCGCCACCGGAAGAAGAGCCAGAAGAGCACGCGATAGAAGACGAGACCAGGACAGCACACTTTGACCGTCCGCTAAAAGAAGTCAGAGTTGGCGAGTCTCCCAGCCGGCCTTGGGGGATATCGATACCAGCAAAGTACACCAACGCAGATAGCTCATCCTCAGTCGGCTCCGTCCCGACTGCATCACCACAACTACCGTTAGACACAGGTCGACCAATTGGCGAGACACCCCAAAAGACTGGAAAGTGCCCTTTCGACCATCGAGCAATGATGGGCCAGCCTTCTGAACAGCATCAAGCACCACCGTCGGCTCCACCGCTGCGATCGCAAACAGGGATTCCGACCTCCCACATGCCACCCACGGAGCAGCTGCCGCCGCCGCCGCCGCCACAACTTCCAGAGCAGAACAGGGAGGCTGGAGCCGCACAAATGGTGCCACAAATGGTCTTCAATGGACCGGTCTTTTTAGGGTATCCGCCGGATCAGTTGGCTCTGCTGTTGCAGAACAGTAATCTTGGGGCAACAATGCGATAAGCTTGCGACGACGAAGACAAATTTCAATTCACTGGCTAGTTGATTTGAGGTATTGTATTATAATTCAGAGGTAGGCTTCCACAGCTGCTTGCCACTGCCAATTGTCCGAAGTCATATTTTTTCTCGCCTGCACTTTTCTCGGTCATGGTCAATACGCTACACATTCCTGTCCTGATTTCCTCCAAGGTCCTTCTAGCCGACTCAACTTCCTTTTTTACTACCCTCCCGGTAGTCGTCTTTCGTACCATGAACGAACATTCTTATTTCTTCTTCAAATCCGTCATCCACGTCCGTACGCCTTTTGCACTGTCGTGCGCCGCACGAAAGACTGCCGCTTTTTTTAGCCACAAGATGCTGAAGTTGATTGGTCTATACTCACGCTGTCGCTCGTTTTCATCTAGGCCTCGCATAAAGTCGGCACCTTCGCCCATGGCACCTCTTGGATTGTGGGCTTGATCGGCTATCAGAGCAGCTCGGGCCTTGAAGGTCTACGCGGGTTAGCTTTGGTGTCAGACTATCGTGTTCAGCGAGGCTCACATCGCTCAGCACTTCTATCATTTCCTCTTCCTCGAACAACTCCAGGATGCGTGCGCCGAGGTTGTAGAAGTGTGGCGCCAACATGCGCAGATCGACGGTCCGCGGGTCAGCTTTGAGTGCGTTCAGGACGCGTGGAGAGAGGGCGGATGGAGGATCGATGGTCACGAGAGAGGATGTATTCAAACTCTGGCTGTAGATTATGTAAATATTCAAATATACCTAATATGAAGAAACAGTTTACCTCAGTGCAAGCATCTCACCTAGCCATAAGGGGAGCTCGACCTTTGAGCCTTGCTTCATGTCGCCGCTCATGTTGCCTTCTAGATAGCCGAGACCCGGAACGGTAAGCTCAAAGGTACAGGGCACCTTTTGGGCATCTGTGAGGATAGCATCCACATCGTAGTACGAAGACATTTTTTTTGGAACACGTCTATCAATTGAGTTTTGTTAGATGAAATGTCAAATGTCGGACATGCACGGTAGCTGACATGCTGCTGTGGACATGGGAGAGAATCCCTGCTCAAAGCAAAGAACGTGTCGCGTGTCGTGCCACCACCAGCTTTGTGCGCCGGGGACGAATATGCAAGGAGATGAAAGCGTAGATAAGATTGTGGGGCAGGCAATGGCCTGGCAGTGGCGACAGGGCGACAAAGAGGCAAAGGTCACACTGGAAGGACATGGAAATGCTTTGCTTACTGCGTGGCCGCTTGTGTATTGCGCGTCTACGAGTGCCTGGCGGAGGTCCGACGGTATATAGCGCGTGTCGCCCGGATGTGATGAATCACCTCAACCCCGTCTATGCCCGCAGAGCGTGTGACAGTCTTGGATTAGTCGTGTGAATTCTTGTCGATTATAATCAAGAGGGCAATTGCAGTTGCTCAACCTACTCCAACCCTGGCGACTACAAAGGTACGTCCGCCACTCTCTCGCCGAAGGCTGCACCTACATCGCCGGCTGGCCAAAGCTTCCGAGACCTAGATGTCATAGGAACGAGGCGCCGGCTACGCACATGAACCACTCGCTCCGTCAACCATTGCACCCGAGCTGAGCAGATCTTCACCAGCATTCGCTCTCAACAACGGGAGACAAGATCCTACACGGCGCATACGCAGTGTAAGTCGCGCGCACCACAACTCACCGCCGACAGCCAGCCTCGTCTACCGTGTTCGCTCTGCATACACCATCATCCATTCACTCAACCACTTGCTGACTATTCGCCGTCACAGTCAACCAAGTCTTAGTTACCTTCTATTACGCATTCCTAGCTGTGCATTAATGATCCTGCCTCTCGAAATCCTCCCCACCGCGCCCTAGGCACACACCTGCACACCCACACCCACACCCACACCCCACAATCCCCCACCTCCGACTGCCAACATGGCGGTCAGCGAACGGATATCGCAGCTCATGAGCGCCCTTGACACCGGATCCGGCCCCGATACCTCCCGCGCCACCTCCCCCGGGGGCGACTGGCGACAGGCCAACGGCGGCGCGAACGGGGCCGACGACAGGCGCCGCCCGCGAACATTCCCATACTTTGAATACCTCCCATACCAGACAGAAGACCAGAGCGACCGCGAGGAAAGTCTGAACACATGTCTGAAGCATCTCTATATTGCCGTCTCAGCGGGCGACTTTGCGCCGGGCGCAGTGCACTGGACGCGCGAGATTCGGGGCTGGCTGTCGCTCAAGTTCGATCTTCCCCGCAGCACCCGTGTGAAGCTGGTGAAGCTGTACTATGAGCTGGCATTGGCTCCGGGCCTGGACTATCTGGTAGCAGAGCGCTTCGCGAGCATGTTCATGGTCTTGACCAAGCGCAAACACTACCTCCGCCCGGGCAAAGACCTCGTACTCGACTGGCGACCTCTGTATAGAGAGCTGAAGATGTTCGTCTTGCCATCCGAGTCTGGAGGCTCACATCCGCCCAACGTGAAGCGCAATATCCGGACTTTGACCAAGATGTGCACCTTTGCGCAGTCATACTTCGATCCGAAAGAGATCCCGGCCATGCTCGAAGAACTCCTGCCATTCTTCAGCACATCGTTCAGCGAGAACGCATTTGTCGTTGTTGGGCTGCTCAACCTGCTGCTCCCGACCCATCCTGCGCCAGAGGACATGCAGCAGCTGCTACCACAGGAATACCTCCCCACATTCTTCCATCTATGGTCGCTCGTCAACCGATCGCGGCTGTTCGATGCACACTACATTGACACCATGTCAAGACTGGCACGGGACAACCTGACGGCACCGCATGTGCCCTTTTCGCAGTACGGAGTCTTCACTGGAGAGCAGTCGTCCCAGATCTTCACGGCAATCTTGCGGCTGCTAGAGATTCCAGTTGGTCAGGCAACTTCCCCATACAGCAGCACCGTCGATCTCGGTGCCGGTCTAGCTGTGATGCTCGACCGCGACCCGCGGAAGCATCCATCTACACACCACATCGCCCGCATTATTGCCATGTCATTATCGCCGGCAGCCGCGGAGCACCCAGACTCCACTCTCACAAAGCTAGAAGGCCTGATACAAGCAGTCGAAACCTTCTTCCACCCTTCCAACTCGGGCAGCTGGACCAGACCTCTGGCCCAATTTGTGTACTACCTGGCAGATATCTTTGTGCTGCGCTGGAACCGAGAGCACAGTGGCGAGATGGAAGTGCCAGAAGATCGACAACTCAATGATGCAGTGAAGCGACGCTTCGTGCTCTGTCTGCGAGAGGTCACGTTCATGGGCATCTTCTCCAAGAGCGACAAAGCCGTGCAATACGCCTTGTCCACCCTGCAGAGTCTGGCGCACCTTGAGCCCAACCTAATCCTCCCAGGCGCATTACAGCGGATTTACCCCGCAATGCAGGGGCTTGTCGAGGTGCATCGCACCATCTCGTCTATTCGCGCGTTACACATGCTTTCCAAGGTCATGGCTAAGACGAAAGGCTTCCGGTGTCACGTTACGTCGGTACTCGGGCTTGCGCTACCTGGTATCGATGCCAATGACCTGGAGAAGACGCTGCACACCTTACAATACATCCAGGGCGTGTGTTACCTCATCCCATTCCAAGATCTCACAAAAGCGAAGAAGGCGTCGACCGAGAATCCTTCCAGAGATGGAGCATCCACACCTATGGATGATGCTGGTGGTAATACCGGGCTGGCTGTGGAATGGATCACAGCGCAAGTTGATCGACTGGAAAACGCCAGTGGGAACATTGAAATCAACTACGATGAGGAGCTCAGTGACGAAGATGAGGCAATGATTTTGCGATCGTCTACAACGGGACTGAATGAATTCCTCATCACCTTCCTTGGCCGCGTCTTCACGCTTTTGGAGAATCTTCCAGATGCCTCTAGGGTTCGCAGTGGCTCTCCTGAAGAATATGTGGTCAACCAGCTCCCAGCTGCCTTCACACCTTTACTCGCTGCACTCTCGCCCGAGCTGTACGATGTTGCGCTTGACAAGATTGCCAACTTCATCACAAACCACGTGGTCCATCAGGCAAAAGATGCCATTGCGTTCATCTGCAACAGTCTTGTTAAGATCAACCCTGAGAAAGCCCTGAAGCGCCTTTTGCCACATCTCTTTGCAGGTATCCGTACTGAGATTGACGAAATTGGCGCTGGCTCTACGCGAACCACAGGTGCTGAAGTACTTCCACGCGACCGTGCCCTTGTCTGGAACCTTTGCATTCTTAGCATGTGTGTCGTTCATGTTGGTGACGCAGTTCTTGAGTGGAAAGACGAGTTGTTTGAGATTGCTGAATACATGCAACAAAAGTGTCGCGGCACCCCTACCGTACACGTGTCCAACTTCATTCATCATTTGTTGCTCAACCTCACCTGCACCTACACTATCGATTACTCCATCTACGAACAGGATGAACTTGAGCAGGGCCTGTCTACAGAGTCCTGGGGTAGACAGGTTGACATCAAGAAGCTGAACATCAAGTGGCATACCCCGAGCTCAGAGGAGATTGACTTTGCTGTCAAGCTTTTCGAGACTCATGCCAACAACTCCATGAAGGCGCTCAAAGCCCTCACGCAACCCGACTCTCCAATCAAGCGGGAAGGCACTGGAAAAGATTGGTCGGATGAGGTGTCTCGGAACCTTGTTCTCTTACGATTGATCATCTCTGGTATATCTGTCCTGTTTGATGTTCGACACGATCAAGTCACGGATGGTAGCAATGATTCCGATGATGATTCTGATGCAGACGCAATGGACACCGAAGGCATTGACGATGACGCCGGCCTTGGAGAAGCTGAAGACGAAGAGGTCAAACCTACCTTCCAGTACGAAGCTGGGTACCCGCTGCGTCGTGGCGACGACAACTACAATCTCATCCACCATCTTCGCGGGCAGGTTGGTCAGATGCTGCACAACGTGCATCAGTTCTTGATTGAAAAGCAGCCAGATGATGTACCTTGCTTCAACTCGCTGTACAACGCTTATCGCTCATGGTTCATTGATGTCGGCATCGAGCGATCTGCTCATGTGCTTGACCGGATATCCAGACTTTTGGAGAATGACGAGAGGCCTTTCAGGTTCAGTGGACTGCGGAAACAGTATCCACGACCTCTCCTAGTCCGGCGAGCAAACGTCTACCATCTGCAACGCCTGCGCCACAACGCCAATCCGCGACCAAAGACGGACTTGGACATGACTCTGCTGCTGGATCTTGCCGAGTCTAGTATCTCGCTTTACACGGAGATCCGACGTACTGCGCAGACCGCCAACGAGTCGGCCGTCAAGTGCGTACTGGGTGCTAGACCTCTGGTCATCCCATCCTTACTAGACGCTTTTGTCAAGGCTGTCGCGGAGAGTGATTACCCCCGTATCAAGGGCGCTATGTTCGCACTCCTGTTCGGTAGCCTGGCGAAGACTATCAGTCGTGACTGGCGGTTCACTCCCAAGCTGATCAAGGCTTTCATCGAAGTTACCGGTGCCGACAAGCCATCGGTGCAGAAACTGGCCACCAACGCCACGTTCCAGATCATGGACATGGGTAAAGCAATGGAGCGCATGGTCATATTGCCCAAGGAAGTCGTGGAGTCGATTGCTTATGCCATAGACTCGAGTGAGGGTGATAGTGTGCACGCTAAAGTCAACAAGCGTCGTGACTACATCAAGAAGAAGCGGTCTCGTATTGAAGACAAGAAATCCGAGCTATCAAAAGAACTCGTAGATATCGCCAACACTGAACACTGGAAGAAGGTCAGCCGAACTGCGGCTATCATTGTCAACTTGGGGATGCGTTATGACACTGTCGCTTCCGACGAGATGATTGACCTCGTCGCCAGGGGATCTATCGATCAACATCCGAGTCTGCGGGGCTTGTACGCCGGAGCTCTCATTGGTCTTTATTCAGTCATTCAAACACGCGCCATCACAGGTCACAACTACGAGAAGTACCTGCTCAGCGAAGAGGAGCTGCCAGACAAGATTTCGGTCGAAACCAGGCCAGAGGATCCAAACTGGACTGCGGAGTACCTGGCGTCGTTTGCACAACCAGAAGCCAAGTACTACGTTGATTTTGATTACCCTGGATGGCTGGTGTGGAATAAGAGCATGACCGCATTTAAGCCTAACGCGCCCCAACTGTCCTACGACGAGGTTGAGACTGGAGTTCGCCAAAAAATCGCAAAGCATTTGACACGCTCTTGGTTCTCGAACTATTTTGCCTTCATGAAGCAGGAACCGCGGGACAACAGCGCTGATCGTTTCCGCATGTCAAGCGCAATGGTACTGACACATTCATTCGATCTCGTCTTCTGTGGCCTGACGGAAGCAACGTTCGAAGACATCAAAGATCTGACTCAGTCAGTGTATGCTGATGGCAGTGACAAGCATCAGCATCGCGCGACTGCCGAGATCATGGCTGCGTTGCTGTCGTGCGCACCAGATCTCAAAGCCGACCAGCGCGAAGCGGTGTGGGAGTATGTCTTCCCCATCGTTCGCGGCATCTTCCAAGACGGTCTTACGCCAGAGAATTCCGGCTACTGGACCACCTTCCTGCACGTCGTATTGCAATCCAAAGATCCTCGACGAGGATGGCCGCTAGTCGACTGGCTGGCCAGCTTCCGCCTCGATATGGAGTCTAACGCAGCTTTCAAGGAGAGTTCAAAGGTCCATCTACTCACACAGTGCATTTGCGATGCTGGCTGGCATTTCCGCTTGGAGAAGCCAATCTTGGAAGACTTCATGAAGCACCTTGATCATCCCTACAAGGGTGTACGTGAAGCCATGGGCCAGACCATCGCGAGCATCTTCAGGACGCGTTATCACGAATCATACAAGGATGTCGACACGCTCATGAAGGCACAGAAGGAAGCTTCTTCGATTGGAGTTCGGCCCTACCAACCCACAGAGGAATTCTCGAAAACCATTACCGACGTCTTCAACCGACTTGAGGTATGGCGCCAAGAGCGCCCTGCAGGACAGCAAACACCCTCCTCATACACATCGGGAGGCAAGACAGTTCTTCTCTGGCTTGACACTACCCTCTCTTCGTATGAATGCACATCGCTCGTCAGCTTCTTCCCAGATGTTTTCATGGAGCAGTTACTCCACATGATGGATATCAAGGAAGATCCCGAGCTGCAATCACTAGCCTACCACGTCTTCCGACACCTGCCAAACATCCCGCACCGCGAAGGTGAAGACTCGGAGTTCATCGCTGCGCTTATTCGCATAGGACGCAATGCAACCAGCTGGCACCAGCGTCTCAGAATTCTGATCAACATTCAGGTCATCTACTTCCGCCGACTGTTCCTCATGAGCGAAGAGCAGCAGCAGAGCATGTTCGACTGTGTATCTGCTATGTTGTCAGACTCTCAGCTCGAGGTCCGCATGGGCGCCGCTACTACTTTGTCTGGTATGATTCGTTGCTCGCCCATCGCGTTCCGTGATCGCCAAGTCTCAACGCTCAAAGAGCGATTCACCAAGCAGCTCAACAAGAACCCGCTGCCGAAGAAGCGCATACCAGGCACGCCCACGACTGAGCAAGGAAAGCTTGTCCTGACCCGCCATGCCGCCGTATTGGGTCTGGGTGCACTCATCCAAGCGTTCCCTTACCAGAGCCCTCCGCCAACGTGGCTGCCGGACGTACTAGCTACGCTTGCGAGGAAGGCGGCCGCCGATCCCGGCATGGTGGGTAAGAGCGTTAAGACTGTCCTTGCCGACTTCAAGAAGACCAGGCAGGATACTTGGCACGTGGATGTCAAGGTAAGTTTTGCACATCTCAGAGGGGTCATCAGTGTCCCGCAGCGCAGTACAAACGCTAACTGTATTCATAGGCGTTCGAGCAAGAACAATTGGAAGATCTGGAGGGTGTACTGTGGAAGAGCTACTTTGCCTAGATGAGGTATTCACGGCGGAGCATGAAGATACGACTGTAGTCATGGGTATTTAGAGGATGAAAATGCGTGTACACTAGCCAGTAACAACAAGAGGGATTGTGGTCACGACTGAAACGAATTGCGCTCTGCATACACGACGCTATGACAAAGAAGGCATGTTCTAGGTAGTTTTGTGCTTATAGATCAAACAAGGTGTCTGTTTACAATCTAGCCGTGGCTTACTCATGCGTGGGTGGAAGGGCCTCGCTCTTTCTTCCTTTGCTCTTAAATCCGCTACTGCCCCTCCTACCCCACTCGGGAAAGTCCGAGCTGCACATGGCCCTTGACATCATACTCGCAACTATCCCAATCTTCTGCAATACATGCAGCATTGTCATTGCAAAATTCCAGCAAACACACTAATCGTTCTGCATTCTCACACAAGATGCCACTGACGATACTCTCTGACTCGGATGTGCGCTCACTCTTATTGCAGCTGACCAAGCAAGACATACTTGACTTGCAGCAAAGTCTCGCCGATGCGCTGCATCACTATTCAACAAGTACAGAGGAAGATGATAATGGATGCAGTGAGAGTTACCAGTGTGCAGGGACGACTTTGAAGAGCAAGGATGGAGGGATGATGACAGTTACGCCTGCTAGTAGGTATGTTTTGGTTTGAGCAATTCATCTACGCTGTCCAAACCTGAGTGAATATTTGGACTAACGATATACAGCAATGATGGCCTCGGGGTAAAAGTCACCACACTCCTGGACAATGGAAGGAAGGCATCTAGATCCTCAGACGTGGCGTCGATAACTTCGTCCCTGGACTCCACAACGCTGTCTCAACACTCTACACCATCCGGAAAGAGCTCTACAACAACTGCATCATCCCCTCACTCTCTATCACACGCGCCGTCACCCACACAACATGGTAGTCTCACTCTCTTCGACAGTTCCGGCAGCCCGCGCGCTCTCCTCAACACCTCCGAAGTAACAGCGTTCCGCACCGCACTCGCAAGCACAATGCTCTTTAAGAAGAGGCACAACGTGCATGATGTGGTAGTCTTCGGAGCTGGGCGACAAGCCTATTGGCATATACGGCTCGCGCTCTTGCTACGAGGAGAAGACATCCACCATCTCAACATCATCAACAGGGACTTCGACCGCGTACACCAGTTACTAGAGAAACTGTACAACCCACATGAAGCACCAAAGGGGTTTACGCCAGATCCGCAGCATGTACCTACCTACCGACAGACTGCGCCCTCGCAGCCTGAAGCGCTTCACAGACCGAAGATACAGATCCTCACGCCCTCGCATGGAGAGTATACTCGTCTCTTGCATGCTACCCTTCGTTCGAGCAGCTGCATCTTTCTCTGCACTCCCTCGGTGACTCCGCTCTTTCCGCCCGCCATCCTGACTAACCCTGAAGGCCGGAAGAAAGGTCGCTATATAGCTGCCATTGGCTCCCTCTCTCCTTCGCAAATCGAGCTCCACCCTGATATCCTCCGGCAGAACGTTGCGCCTGAGCATGGCCATCGTCATTTCCACAAGCATGCCCAACAAGGTGGCGCCGTGGTTGTGGACAGCGTGGACAAGTGTCTAAGAGAAGCCGGGGAGCTGGTGCAAGCTGGTCTGGGGCCTGAGCAAGTCGTTGAGATTGGAGAGCTGGTTATGCTGAAGAGAGATGCGGAGAGGAGGCGCAAACAGTGCATGGCGGCTAAGAGCATGGATGAGGAAGGACTGGACTTGGGTGGTGTGGAGTTGGGCGAGTGCGAAGCTAGCAAGAAGAAAAAGAAGAGGAGCGGAAGTGTCAAGGAGAAGGAAAAGCATCATGAGAGTGAGGACAAAGCTCACAAAAGCTTGCTGGAGTGGCTCGTCAAGGGGAATGTAATATACAAAAGTGTAGGATTGGGACTCATGGATGTCGTCGTTGGGGGAGAGCTGGTGAATCTGGCGGACGCGCGAAGCATTGGAACAAGAATCGACAACTTCTAGGGTGAGTTGTCGCAGCTACCTCTAGAGCCGGAACAGGACCTGGCACACCTGGAAAAT
Source organism: Stemphylium vesicarium (assembly GCA_004380135.1). NCBI lineage: Eukaryota > Fungi > Ascomycota > Dothideomycetes > Pleosporales > Pleosporaceae > Stemphylium > Stemphylium vesicarium. Next base: position 228,988 of record QXCR01000041.1, on the reverse strand, counting down.
TCTTGCGAGTGCAGTTGAAATCCAGTGCGCAACAGTAGACATTTTACCTTTCATATAATGAGGTGGCGATTGTTCGTAACATCAACATCACGGCAATGTAAATCATGCTGATAGGCGTGCGTTATCGTAATTGATTCCAGTCAATGCAGTCGTGAGCGACTGCTTTTAACCCTCCTAAACTCCGTTGGTATTGAGAACCGCATTTATGCAGAGAAGAGACACGCCATAAAGTCATCATGAACCCTTGGAAGCACTTCAAGACACGCTTAGATCTTGATAGCGCTCTCGATGGCCTTCCTGCGCTTCTCCATGCGAGCGTTGGCCTTGGCACCCATGATACCACCTCCCCAGTGGCGGGAAGCCTCCTTGTGGTGTTGCTCGAGGTAACCGTCGTTGACGGCGGTGACGAGCTTCTGGAGCTCGTTCTTGTCCTCGGAGCGGACCTCGGTCAGGGCGAGGACAGCGGCAGTCTTCTGGTGAACGACGGTACCGAGACGGGCCTTGCCCTTGACGATGGCGTATGGGACACCCATCTTGCGGCAGAGAGCGGGCAGGAAGATGACGAGCTCAATGGGGTCGACGTCGTTGGCGATGAGGACGAGGGAAGCCTTCTTGTTCTCGATGAGGCCGACAACGTGGTTGAGACCGTACTTGGCGACGTAGGGCTTCTTGGAGACATCCTCCTTCTTCTTGCCCTCAGCGACGGCGGTAGCCTCCTTGGTGAGCCTCTCCTTCTTCTCGGCCTTGGTCTCTGGGCGGTACTTGTTGAGGATCTTGAAGGCCTGGGTGGCGAGGTTGCGGTCGGCGACGTGCTGGAACTGGGCAATCCTGTATACAAGTCAGCCATGTGAAGTATGAATTTTGGGGGGGTTACGAACGCAGGTGGGACCTTCAGACGCATGTTAAGAATCTTCTTCTGGCGCTGAAGGCGGACGTAGGCCGGCCACCTGACCATGCGGCCGACATTTCGCACGGGCTGGATGTCCTGACCGATGCCATAGTTGCGCGGGCGCTTCTCGATGAGAGGGTTCTGTACTTGTTAGCGCGAGGTTGACAAAAAACTTGAGGGGTGGGGAAGTTGGGGCAACCTTTTGCTTCTTAGCAGCCGAAGCCTTGGAAGTGCTCTGCGGGAAAGCCGCGGGCTTCTTGCCAGATCCTTTGGGAGGCATTGTGTCTGTCATAGAGAACAAACCATTAGCGAATGTTCACGCGTAATTGTCTGAATCTCGTAAGAGCGAGAAGGCCTTGCGGCCGTTCTACACTCTAGACATCGTATGCTGCATGCTCATGCGAGACATGCGCTGACATGCTAACGAGCATTCATTCCGTGGAATTGCGCTTACAGGGAGTGTTGGCGGCGGTCGACGAAGTTGAGGTTGGCGATATTGGACTTGACGAAGATTCAAAGGCGCAGAAGTCGCGAATTCCGAATTCCAGCGGAAGCGAGTGGGCGCGGGTCCGGCGCAACCTTTCGCCGGCGCTAGCGTGACCAATCCGAGCATGCCACCTTCACGCCTCCCCCCTTCAGATCCGACGGCTCGCATTTGCAACACGATGAGCATTTCGGCGGGAAGGCAAGCCAATCAGCTTGTCTTCACCTTCTGCGCATGGAAGGCATTGCTTCTTCTCCTTGCAGCCTTTTGTCCAGGCCCCGGCTACGACACTTCCTCGTTCATCCTACTTGACACGAGCGTGCAGCGGCATGAACATTTCCATACAGTCTCACGCTTTAATCGATTCATCCTCAACCTGTTTCGTTGGGATGCACTGTACTTTGTAAAGGCGGCCGAGCGAGGTCAAGTTCACGAGCAAGCGTGGGCTTTCAGTGGGGTGTACTCGCATCTTCTGAGACTAACCGGTCAACGTGAGTAAGAGCCGCCTGCTTGGTCCGGCTGAGCGCTGATGACCCGCAGTCATCAATGGAGACGTACAGCCCGCCACCCACCACTACGTGCTGGCTGGAATCCTCATATCCAACCTTTGCCACCTCCTCTCTGTGCTAGTGCTGTATCGCCTTTTGACCTTGATTCTGGAACCCCAACGACGACAAGCCATCCCTTTCATTGCGGCTGTCTTGCACATCCTGACACCAGCGTCGCTGTTCATGTGTGCACCATATGCAGAAGCCATGTTCTCGCTCCTCAATTTCACGGGCATGCTTCTATACGCCCAATCCAAAGCCGTGGCTGGGGTTGCCAAGTTTTCCGTCTATGAAGACGTCCAAAAGCTCGGCGCCGGTTTTTTCTTCGCTGCTGCAACATTGATGAGAAGTAATGGCCTTCTGAGTGGTACCATCTTGTTATACGATGTCGTGGGATATCTTTTCAGTCGGTTGTCTACACGGTGGAGTATACATGACGTACGGAGGATATTCGTCACATGTCTAGCTGGTAGCCTGATAGCCTTGGCTTTTATCGGACCACAGTATCTGGCATATGCGGAGTTTTGTGATTCAGAGAGTGCTGCTGGGGCCCGGCCATGGTGCGAGGAACACCTCCCGAGCATCTATTCCTGGGTACAAAGCCATTACTGGTAAGTGCTATGTACAGAGCGATTTACTAGTCTGACCTCTCTTAGGAATGTGGGACTCTTCCGCTACTGGACTGTATCGAATCTGCCTCTGTTTATACTAGCAGCCCCGATCTCATGGCTCATGTTGGCCTCAAGTGTTACAGTCCTCCGCAGTTGCGTTCAGCGCCCACTGCATGGGCATTTTGTGCGTCCGACTAATGGAGCAGCCGGCCCCGGAGACGGAACTTCCCCGATATGCAACCTACCTGAATTGGCACTGCCACAATTACTCCTGGCTATCACGGCAGTTTTCAGTTTCCACGTCCAGATCGTGAATCGAATTGCTTCCGGCTATCCCGTCTGGTATATGGTGGTCGCGACGTGGTTGGTAGATTCGCCGCAGACGTCTTCCACGAAGGACCACCTGCGAAAAGCGCAATGGCCTGTTCGCGGGATCGTTTTGTATTCCCTGGTCCAGGGGATGCTCTTCGCCAATTTCCTACCACCCGCCTGAGTCACGGATGATCAATGTTCCTCTGTACACTATTCTGGACTACTTTGATCACTTTCTAGTAGAACTCGGTTGAGCAACGACAAATACCATAGTGCTCTGCAATCTTACGACGTTCATTCTAGCCTCGCTATGCTCTCTATGATGGTCATAGGCAATACGGGACCGATCTTACTCCAGAGCTAGCTTTCATAAACTTGTAGGTATGCACTTGTCCTACACATTGCTCACGCCTGATACAACGGTTTCCCTACAATGAGACCACATGTCCAATTTCTATGCGAAATAACTTGTGAGAAGAATTGGTACGTCATTGAGATGTTGCAGAATCATTCATGGTTCCTGTTCTGGGTATGGGCAACAATTGCAGTACGGCTCAGCCAACAAATATGTTTTACAGCTGCATAAGCATTGTGGCACATTTTCCGGTGGCGTAAAGCCATTGATTCGGCCGTTGAATACTTGGTTCTGGAAAGCTGGTGTGACACGACTTGCTACCGCCTGAAGCGCCTCATCCAGAACTGTGTCTGTATTCTGCGCACTATCGGAGACTACCAGGTATGGGGACACCCAGGAAACGGCGGCTGGTATAAGGAATTCCGCGACTATGGCACTGGACTCCTATTACGCTTCGTGCATCATACTTCGTGAAAATAAGTGAATCTGGAGTTCCGGCGCGGATGTCCCATCAAGATCCGGTGCCACAGTCTGACCCGAACGGTTAGCAGCAAAGCCACCATTTTGTCAGGTATCCCGTGGTCTCACTGCTAGCGTTTCCCCTCATGCAAATTATCTCTATCTAGGTGTTGGGATGCTCAAGCCGAGACAGAACCCCGACGTCGCCCATTGCTATGACATTGCGCAGCTGACCAGCATGTCTCAGTCTACCGTGGGGTGTATACCCGACAGCATCGTACCTGCATAAGCTGCCGGCGCCCATCGCCTGACAGGAGTCTAGTCGACTCTAGCCTCTAGCAATACGAGAATACGACATCATGCTGTGTACCTATACTATTTCACTTCCAGCGCAGTTGTCTACAATCAACGCCGAACCACCACTCTACGACAAAACTTAGCAGCACACCAACTTGTAAGCCAGGTTTCTGTCGCTTGAGAACGATGGTCACTGTTGAGGCTTGCAAAGGCGACACTAGCACTAGCCAGTATAAGGAATTGGAATTAAGAGATGTCTTGAGTGAGGAGGCAAGAGCACCACCCAACATTGCTGGTACTAGCCTTTCGAGGTTGCGAGAAGCATATAAAGCCTAACCCACTGCCCACAGTTGAGTAGTCACGCACATCAGCCCAAGAAGACCTGCATTCGTTCCTAGGTCAAGATGAAGCTCTCTACCTTTGCTACCCTCTTCAACCTTTCCGCGGCATTCGCTGCTGTCCTGGATACTAGACAGCAGTGCTTTGAAGACAGCTGCTACCGCTCCGTCTGGGGTAATGGCGGCCTCTCGCGCATAATCCAGGCCGGACAAGACTGTGAAGATTACCTCACTACCAGTGTGATTTGGCATCCAATGTAAGTAGCGCACTTGGGGGACTAGTAGAACCGGATTGACGATCTGACACAGTACCACCCTTACGGTCATTACTCGAACGACCTCGACTACGACCACGCCATGCCCTCCGATTACTTTGTTGCCCACCACAACCAGCGAGGTATTCATGTCTACCAGCGCAGAGGAGAAGCGACTCTGGATCCGTCAAGTCCTTCCCACTGACTGGTCTACGACAACGGTCTATGGCCCACAGCCTCCGTACGCTACGCAGGCCTGTGATTCCGAGGACTACTCGTCTGCATGCTCGTGCGCAGGAATTACTGAAGGTCTGGTCACGTACCTCGGAACAGTAAGTCAAACGACGATGCAGTGGGGAAATACTAGGCTAATCTTTGTAGACCGTAACGAATTCTGCGACAACTACAATTACCGCGGTAGTTACGACGGGGACTTCTTGCCCGGGCATTCAGCCATCTTCGTCGATGATCTCTTCGGCGTCGTCAAGTGCGGTCACTTCGTCTGCGGTCTCTAGTAGCCTCTCCAGTAGCATAGTATCAAGCGCAGTGTCTTCCAGCTCCGCTTCATCTTCGGCTGAGCCCAGCAGCTCTGGTGTTAGCAGCACTTCAAGCGAGTCCAGTAGCTCGGTCATCACATCGACAGCCCCAAGCTCATCTTCCGAAAGCTTCAGTAGCTCATCTAGCACAGAGAGCGATGTTGAGCCGTCGACTACATTGAGCAGCTCATCCAGCGCTTCTGATGGCCCGTCCTCTGTTCCAGAGAGCTCTTCCTCTGCAACAATGAGCTCGTCGACTACTTCGGAAGAAGACCCTGGAACGACTAGCTCTTCGATGTCTTCAGCTACCTCTTCATCATCAGACATGATCACAAGCTCATCGATGGATACAACTTCATCTGAGATCCCTTCTGGTAGCAGTGTTCCAAGCTCGATGGAGACTTCCAGCTCCATGAGCAGCTCTTCTCAGGAGCCAAGCATTAGTTCATCGTCTGATACGCCCAGCAGCTCAAGCTCCTCGATCGTGAGCACTTCATCAGACTCTGCTAGCAGCAGCAGTCCGGCAACCTCATCTAGCAGCATGGAGTCGGAATCATCGAGCAGTATGCTACCTACCTCTAGCGACTCAAGCACGCTGTCTAGCAGCACTGCATCCGACATTTCCAGTAGCAGCGCACCAACACCATCAGCTAGCAGCAGCGAAAGCGAGTCATCCAGCAGCATGACAATGACCTCAAGCGATTCAAGCAGCTCGGCCAGCAGCACATCATCGTTTTCTGTCAGCAGCTCTGATTCAGTCTCGTCGTCATCCAGCACGATGCCTACTATGAGTGAATCAAGCACAATGGTTAGCAGCACATCGTCTTCATCGGCTAGCAGCATGGAGCCATCTTCCTCATCTTTCGTCTCGTCCATCAGTATCACATCAACTACGTCTTCAACGTCAGATACATCATCCACCAGTTCCACAAGCAGCGCAACACCCAGTCCACCCATTTGCACCGGGCCTGGCGTCGAACTCTGCGACGGCGGCTGCCAGGACACTAAGACAGACATACTACACTGCGGCCGATGTGGCAACGCCTGCGCCATCGGCAAAGAATGCGTCAACGGCGTCTGTGCCTCCCCCGCATGCGACTCACGCTGCGGCTTCGACCGCATGTGCGGTTCCGGCAACGAGACGACAACCTGCATCTGCGCAACGACGGTCGAAGGCAACGGCATCTGCTTCGACAAGGGAGCGTACAGCTGTGACGACACTAGCCTGGTTAGATGCCAGGTAAGCAGCTTTGGAGAAGGTGGTTGCCCGATCGGGTCTGCATGTGTCAAGGACGTCTGCAACTGTGGGATTGTGCCCCCAACGGGCATTTGTGTTGCTACCGCTGGTTGTGGGGAGCAGGGTACGAGTGTGATGGGCGGCTTGGTCAGGATTGGGGAGATGGAGAGGCGCAGGAGGACTGTTAGGGGCTTGGGTAAGTAAGGGCATGTTGGTGTTGATGGTGGGGCCAGTAGAGGGAGTGCAGTCAGGTGTCGATGGTGGGCAGTACTTGGTGGCACATGCACGGAGGACAGACGGGACGGCGGCTTTGTCTTGGCGGATCGTAGGGTTGCTCACTACACTACATGTGGGTGTTGTCTGATAGGCTTTCACAACAAAATATACATCCTTCGCTTCTACTACCTGCACGACGCCGCCACTTGCATGATGGGTTATGATAGCCACAAAGTAATCAGTGCACCAGTGGATACACGTTTGCACAAGCATATCGATGACGGTTCGTTGTGTGTTTTGACCGTTGCGGAGGGGTCGACGGCCATCGACCTGCCCTCTTTCGCGTCGTCGCTATGGAGCACCAGGCAGGCCTCGTATCCGGCCGCATATACAACAATAAACACTGTGCAAACTCAACAGCGGCACCTTGTGAAGGATGCCGGAGATGAGCAGAGGGCGTTTGGACGCTTGTCCGCAGAGCAAATACAGATGCATGAAGCGACGGTGCAAGGTAGACCTGGATGGCGCCCACGGCCAGGATAAGTATGCGCAAACCATTTCCCCTGATTTCCGATCTTGATAAACACATGAGCAGTGCCAGGCCCCGAGGCATGAATTTGGCCGTCGATAAAAGTTAGCGGGCTGACGGTGGCATGGATTGGCGTCTGCGCGCTGGTCCCCCCCACAGTAGCGCGTGGTTGCTGGGACGATCGCCCGCAATGTTTATCCACCAACTCGGGTAGGAGCAGCCGTACTATCGACCTACCTCATCGCCATTCCTCTAATATGTCTGCCGTCCTTCTGCTATAGACAATTCTCGTTTCAAGCTTCCTTTCCCCGGCTCCGGCCTCAGTACACGCTTTCCACAGTTTCTATCTTTCTGGAGGAGCCCACCAGCCGAACAATGGCCGCCCCGGACATGGCTGTACCCGCTGCGGGACATCGCCGCAACAAATCCGCGGTGCTCAAGTCTATTATTGTATCCTCCAAAGGCCATAAGCGCTCACCAACTGAGGGTGCGCCGCTGCAACACAAGCCCGTCGCCAACTCGCCGCCGTACCTGCCTGCCACCAACTTCCAGGCGCCCTTGCTCCCGCCAGACCACCCGCACAGCTACCTGCGACCTGCGGGCCAGAACGAGAACAACCCCACCAGCCCGCCATCGCCCCGCAAGTGGCAGGACCCCAGATCGAGCAGCCCGAAGAAGAGCCTCCACAAGAAGTCGCTGAGCTCCGTCTCGCTGCGATCGCTGGCAAAGAGGGAAGAGAAGTCAAAGGACAAGAAGCCGACGGATTCACGACCGTCGCAGGAAAGCGCTGAGACGGCCGAGAAGCCAAAGAGGCCCAAGTCGTCGTCCAACCTGGCTGCCATGTTCGGCAAGGCCAGGCGAGACAGGTCACCCACCAAGGAAACCAGGGACAAGGAGAACACTGAGCCGCCGCGCACCTCACATGCGCCGCCTCCCACTCCCATCTGGGCCGAGTTCAGCTCCCAGGCCGATGCCGCTACCACGAGTAAGATGCCTCTGAACGACCAGCGGCGCAGCATCGAGGACGAGATTGCGCGCTACACTCCGCGAGACTACTCCCCCACCAAGCAGCGCAACTTCTTCGAGTATGGCCAGCCCGCACTGCGGCCCGCCCCGAAAGAGCGACCCAAGTCCATGTTTGTCCCGAATTCCTCAACGACGTCATTGCTCGAGACCTTTTCGCGCAAAAGGAGCAACGAGCGCATGCCGCTATCCGACACCCAGGGTAATGAGGGACGCTTCAAGGATGCCTCTCCTACAAAAAGCAAGCCCGCGCGGCCGGTACTTAGTAGGGCGAGTACCGATAACAGCAAGGACTTCAGCGTAAAGGCCATGGCGCCTCCCCCATCGCCAAAGAAGCCCAACAGAGTCATGGCTGCTGTCGCTGCTTTCAACGGCAAGTCCAAGCAGGTCGATGGTGCTGCTGCTGCTGCCGCCGCCGCCGCCGCGCCCTACGTGAAGCCTGACCCAAAGGTTGTTGATGCTGAGTTTGAAGAGGTCTTGGTAAGATTTCCTGCAGTTTTATCCGTCTGACCGCCTACTAATCCTCAACAGGAGTCGCGAAACATCCCCACACACCAGCGCGCCCAGATGCGAACACTGAAGCTCGAAGTCAAGGCCGACTTTGTTCGTATGCACAAGCTTGATACGCCGCAGACGGCACGAACAACATCTGGACATTCATCGATTGGCGAGGCCCCCAAGCCAGTGCCGCAAAAGTCCTCCAAATCGCGACATGGCTCTCCTGTAGATGATGCTGAGAATGATGCGCAAGAGGACAAGTCTGCCAACTCAACTAAGCGTGAGCGTCCAAGGAGCAGAACTTTTACTTTCAACAGGAACGACTCTCCCACCAAGAAGCAGAAAGGCGACTTGGGCGAGCGCAAGACATCGGCAAAGCAAACCGCCATCCCCAAAACTCCCTCCATGAGGTCATTGAGGTCCAACGCTTCCGACCGCTCCGTGTCCAATGGAGCCAAAGCAGTCAAGGCCGACGAGTTCATCGCTTACTTGAAGAAGACACCCAAGCCACAGAACGTCGAGGTTGGCAAGCTGCACAAACTCCGTCTTTTGATCCGCAATGAGACTGTCGACTGGGTTGACAACTTTATCCAAGATGGTGGCATGACTGAGTTGGTTGGCCTTCTCCACCGCATTATGGAGATTGAATGGCGCGAGGACCACGAGGACACTCTGCTTCACGAACTGCTTCGGTGTCTCAAGGGTCTTTGCACCACTGCAACTGCTCTGAAGCAGCTCAGGGAGATTTCCCCAACTCTCTACCCAGCCCTATTGGCCATGCTTTTCGACGAAGAGCACAAAGGTCCGAGCGAGTTTACTACGCGTGAGCTCATCATCGAGATCATCTTCGCACATATCTCTATGGCTCCGGAGGCCGAGCTAGGAACTCGTGCTACCGAGCTGATGAAATACCTTAAGGATCCGGTCAAAGAAAAGGAAACCTCCACTGTTCCGTTCATTCTCCAGATGCACCAGCCACGTCCCTACCAGGTTTGGTGCAAGGAGCTCTCCAACGTTACAAAGGAGGTATTCTGGATCTTCATCCACCATCTCAATATCGTGCCCATCCCACCCAAATCAACCGATGGCAAGTCTTACGCAAAGACTCACTTCCCTGGCCAACGAGCTATCGTACCAGCAGCGCCCTACGTTGGTGGTGTTGAGTGGGACGCGACCAACTACCTTGCGACCCACATCGACCTCCTCAACGGCATCATGGCATCGATCCCTACACGCGCCGCCCGTAACGAATTCCGCCAGGAGCTCAAGGTTTCCGGCTTCGAAAAGCTAATGGGCCACCTCCGCGCTTGCAACCCCAAGTACTACGGCGCTGTCCACGACAGTGTCAAGGTATGGGTCGGCGCTGCGCTCGAAGACGATTGGGACGTTAAGACCGTACGCATGGGCGCTAGTGAGAACAAGGGCACAGTCAGCCCACTCAAGCAGAGCCCCAAGAAGAATAACGAGGCCCCACCTCAACTTCAGCTTCAAGCACCACCCAAGATGGACATTGGCCTTGGCCTTGGACTAGGCTTTGACAAGGAGATTGACATTGGAAACCCCACCAAGGTCGACGATGACTGGATTTGAGGTCTCGGTCTGAACTTTCAGGTTCCACTCTCGATATTCGGGTATCTTCCCTGGCCTCGTCATCATTCTGCAGTTGGATACGCAGCGACGCTCTTCCATCTCCGCTCTTGGACACAACAATCAGCATGCCGCCAACAAACCGGGTTTTTACAACGACACATCTACCCTCCGGCGTTGGGACATGGCGACAACAACTACAACAAGCAAAGCATAACGAACGGCGTACAATCTCTTACGGCGTTTTCTCTCTCTCTCACGGACATGTCATTGGCGTTTTCTTCCCAGTCATGTCATCATCATCATCATCATCACCTCAAACCGCGCATCTTTTCTGGCTGCATTGCATTGCATCGCATTGCATTCCTCTCATCACTTCACGCCATGTCATGCCATGCCATTCCTCACGCTCCTTGCTTTTTTCCCTTCCCTCTTGTATCTCAGAGTTCGTCTGGATAAAGGAGAGAGGGCGGGACCGGAGCAATATCATCTACATTGTCACGAACCTTTTCTCAATCACTCACTCAAACCTCGGAATTTTTGGAATTTTTTGTCTTTTTTTTATTTTATAAAGCATGACATGACTTGACGACCGAGACGGAAATGGTGTTTGACTGCCCTTTTTTGCTGGGCTTTTATTAAGGGTGAATACATGAAAGAATTGAATACTTTTTCGGAAGATTTACTTCAACTTTGATGGATCGATGAGTGCTGTGATTGCGTTGCGTGTGTCAGTGTGCATGTTCCTGTCAAGTGAGGTAGTAGCGCTGTTTGAATGCCAGTGCCTTTTTCATCTTTCACTGCAGTATGTGCAATTTGGTTTGCCTAATGAGGATTCATTGATAGACTGCGCGTCTTGATCAGTGACCCAGAATATGCCTTTTCTAATGACTGATGACTGATGAATAGAGGGGGTATCAAAGATAAAAAAAAAGTCCATCAACTCCGATGAATGCCAATGCCGCTAATCCCATCCAGAGAGACAGTGAGTGCAATCAGACCTTCTTCTTCCCCTTCCGCCTCCCCTTCTTCCCCCCTTCACCAACCTCGACCGTCCCCCCCTCAACCTCACCCTCCTGCAACCCCATAACCTCATTCCCCTGCATCTCCTTGAGTTTCTCCTTGCCCGAGATGAAGAAGCTCAAATCGCGATTCTGCTCTTCCAAGTCCGCCTTTTGCGCTTCAATCTCCTTGACGCGGGTTTCGGCCTCCTCGGCCTTCTTTTCCAAGTGCTTGATACGCTCCATGAGGGACTCGTTTACAATCTGTTCTTCTTTGTACTGCTTTGTGAGTTTGCGGGCGAGGTCAGAGGCATTTGCTGCTTTTTGAGCGTTGCGGGCGGATTCCTTTGTGAGGGAGGCGATGGTGGCGGTCGCGTTTTCGTGGTCGGTGGAGAGGGTTTCAAGTTTCTGGGTCAGTGTCGCGACGGAGCGGCTGGCTTCGTCGGCCGTGGACGCTGCTTTGGCGGCCTTGTCCACGGCGCGCTCAAGCTGCTCTTCAAAGTATGCGCGTTGGGATTCGAGTTGCGAGGTTAGGAGGTAGGCGTACTCCATGCCCATGTTGTCTAGCTTCTCGCGTGGGACCGTGTCGTTGGCGTAGCCTGTCATGCCGGGTGCGCTGAAGGACTGGTTCGAGGCGGGCATGTCAACGAGCTTGCCGTCTGCCTTGTTCTGTATGAGCCGGTGGACGTATCCATCGCCTGCGTAGTCCCAGACGTGCTGCGTCACCACGTCCATAGCGTAGGTATGACTTGTAGCCTCGTAATGCGCGAATGCGTGAGCTGAGTCGTAGCGGCCGCACCCTATGTTGCCGCAGATGAGGCAGATCCACAGGTTTTGTGTAGATCCGCACACGCTGCACTCGTTGTCTGGGCTGTCGCCATCAGCACCGCGGCTCGAGGTAAAGGCGTCGTTCTGCGTGTATCGACAGACGGGACAGCCCGAGCCTCGCCATTTCTCGAGACAAGCGCAGTGAAAGACATGCTGACATAGTATTGTAAGGAGCCCAGTTGTTTCATCCATCCTCTCGAGACAGACAGGGCATGTAGGTAGCTCTACCAAGGCAGGCGTAGGCGGGGCGTGTGGTTTTGCAGTGAGTGACGTAGCTATCGAAGGGCCGTCGACAGGCGAAGAAACGCTGGTTGCTGGCGGAAGAGGGGCGGTAGGCTGCTTCGTCGGAGCGGGAGCGAAGGGATCGTTTGTAAGGTCGGGGTACGAGGTAGGGTCGCGGTTCGCGTCGCCGTTCTGGAAGTTGATAGACTTGACAAAGACGACGTGACAGTACTCGGGCTGTATCTGTTAGCGATTGCACTGATATGGCCGCGATGGGAAATCTCACCTCCATACTGTTGAAAGCCTTGCCATCCCACTCTTTCCTCCACTCGCGCGCCTTCTTCGCCTCCCGAAACTTCATGAGTACCATGTACTTGTTCGCTCTGCTCGTCCGGATAAGCCTGAAATGAGAGACATGCTCCCTCGTCTGCTCGCCCATAAATCCCAGGAAATCCGACGGTGTCATGTATGAGGGTACGGCTAGGATGCATAGCGTTGTACAGTCTTCCTCGTTGGAGGCCGTGTCTCCGTCAACCTCATCGTATAAGCCCGGGGTCTCCTGCCCATCACGGTACAGATGTACCACTCCCCAGCCAACCTCTGTTTCCTTCGGATCCGAGGGAATGAACTTGCCCTTGGTCGCTAGGCCACCAGTATTCGGAGCATGAGAGGGGTGTTTGAGGGACTTTGCACGAGATTGGGAGGCATCAGTGCCATCGCTCTGGCTCATGTCGATGCTGAGGATGGAGATGGTGTCAAAGCGCCAATCGCGATGAGCAAAACTTTGTGTCTTCTTGTGTGCCGGCCTCTTTGGTGGCTTCACAACAGGTACGGGGCTGTCGTAGTAATCGGAGAAGGAGGGTCGTGTGCGCCCACTAAATCGGCGAGAAGTAGGCGGCCGATTGTCGCGTGAGCTCGTGGCCTGGCCAGCCTCGCCGCTGGAAGATATATGAGCTGTGGTTTTCAGGCTGTTGTATGTGCGCGCTGCTGAACAAGGATAAGAGCCCCAGGAGGCCCTTCGATGTGTTGGGAGCTCAGAGTTGAAGATATCGGTCCGCGGTGGCGGGGTAAAGGTTCTATCTTTGTCCGGCGACGAGCGCGAGGGGTAAAGTTCCAAGGTGATGTGGAAGAAGTAGGCCGGCATCAGGGACTGTTGAGCGAGGCCGGTAGCGTGAGATGGCTCCTGGACAAGTACATGTATGGCAATTGAATACGCGCGGGCTTGTAGCGGCTTGACACGCGCGGGAGCTGTTCGCGACCGCGGCAAGTGGGGCAGTAGCTCTCAGCACATCCAGGAACCCCCACGTGCAGGCGAATACCGCACCCGTCTTCTCCTACTATGGGTAGCGTTTTGGTGATTAGACTTTCATGTTTATTCCTGTCCTGTACTTGTAGCAAGCCATGCCATGATTCTTCATGCTAATGAACATCCATAACACGCCTGCCAATGCAACCTTGAATATCGAAAACGCCCTAGCTATGCATCTGTAAAGAAAAACCTGCCTGCATCATAGCATGATACCTGCCCTTCAACCTCCCCTTCAACCTCCTATGCGCAGAAGAGACCCACCAAGGCCATACCTATAGTAGGCCAGTCCACATTACCCCACCTGGTATAATAACATCCGGCTGCCGTGTCGTCAATTCGTTCGCCAAAACGCGTAGTGGGTATCGCTTTTGTACAAGTGGAAACATTCGCGCCGGTCCCAAAAGAAATGCTGTTTGTGTTTGTGTATCTTCGTCGTCACCGCCTGCATTGAAAAAGAGTAGTAGGCCTAGGCCTGATCCGCGTCCAGGGGCTCCGTGTCCGTAACATCTTCGATCTCATGGCCCCTGGAATTTACAACAATTCGCCGTCCTCGCTGGTCGGCAGGAACACCGTCGCGCGAAGCACCAAAGTCAAGAACCTACAATAACGTTAGTTCAGGAATCCAAAGTAGTATACGTTTCTGCTTACCTCGATGTATGTCATGCTGTTGCGCTGAACAGCAGCAACGCAGCGGCGCTCGTTGAACTTGACCTGCCACACGCCACTCAGATCTGTCAAAAGATCCTTCACAAACTCGCCCGTTTTCACGTTCCACATCTTCAACGTGCGGTCCGAGCCAGATATGACTTTCTGGCCATCGTGCTGGAAACAGGTAATGGCACCTGTGTGAGCACAAAGTCGGCTCTTGCATTGTCCATTTTCTGGATCCCAAATGCGGAGCGTAGAATCGGCAGCCGCAGAGACTAGGCGCTCATGACTCAAATCGAGAAGACCGACGAGTGAGGTATGCCCCTCTAGGGTGAATATACAAGCACCCGTCTCCAGAGACCAGACCTTTACCATGTTGTCCATGGAGCCACTGATGCAGCGATTACGGCCATGATCGAGGACAACACTGTATACCTTCTGCGAGTGGCCCTGGAGACGCTGCAGCACCTCGCCAGTTGAAATCTTCCACACTCGAACCGTGCAATCGTAGCTGCCGCTAACAAGTGTGTCGCCGTGGGCAGCGATGGCGCGCACGGAATGATGGTGTCCGGTCAGAGCGCGTATGAAGTAGGGGTTATCGTGATCGTTGGCAGATGCTCCAGTCTGCATAATGCTCCGGTCACCCGGCTTAGGGAGCTTCCACACGCGAAGCGTCGAATCTCGTGAGCCAGTGATGATAAGCTCTTCCTTTGGCATCATAATAGGCTGACCGTCGAGAGTCTCGCCGATCTGCGTTGGCTTGAGGATCACCAGGCATCGGACGGTAGATGTATGTCCCTGGAAGACTTGTGTGCATTTTCCTTTCTCAATGTCCCACACACGAACCGAGCGATCTGTCGAGCCTGATACTAATGTATTGCCTTCGTACTGAAGAGCCCACACACCACCTTCGTGGCCTTCAAGGCGGCTTCGTAGCGCCCCCGTCTTGGTGTCGTAAACGTTGATGTTTGTGTCATCGCTGCCGGTAAGTATCTTGTCTGTGTCGAACTGTAAACAAGTCACAACGTGGCGTTGATGCGCGCGGAACGCAATATGCTTTGGCTTCGTGTCTTCTGCCATCCAGCTCTTGCGGATAAGGTGGTGGCGTTGATATAGCGACTTGAAGAGATGCATAGCGCGCAGACCAGGCAGGCCAACATTTGGGTCGGAAATAGCAGCCTCCGCACGCTTGGCAAAAGCATGAGGCCCCTCTTGGGGCTCGGTGGGTCGCACGTGCATCGCAACATGTGTCTTGTTGGAGAGACGACTCTTGCGTTGCTTCTTGCCACCACTACTGCCGTGTTTCCCAGTTGATTTCCTCTTGTGGCGTGTTGATGAAGATCGAGTTACTGCACCCTCTTGATCTTGCAGGCCACCAGTCAGGCTTGAGCTTGAGAAGCCCGAGAAGGTCTCGTTGTCTGACCTAGAAGTGATTGATTGAGCTCTCAGATCGCGCTCATAACTATCGGAAGAATGAGGATACTGCCATCCCCAGCCTTCCTGCACAGCTCGCTCCAGCTCGCCGTGCGGCAGCTTGTATCCGTCTTTGTCAAGCAGATCCTTCCAAGCAGACTCATGGGTATCGGTCAGCTTCCGCCAGTATTTGGATACTTGTGCAGCGCTGCACATGCTCTTAACATCCAAATACCCAATGATCTCCAGGCTGAGCTCGGTGGGTAGTGAGGCAATGAAATCACGTTTAAGGGCAGGGTTTACCACCTCCGCAACAAAGTGCAGCGTCGGTTTCTTGCAGCGGCGGAGCATTTGATAAAGGACATACGACTTCATTGCCTCTGGTAGGGCGTCGAATGAGTTGATCATGTTGGGTACATCCATGATTGAAGGTGCGGGCAATTGCGTGTTGCGGTCGTCACTCAAGCCTGACGGAAAGAGGGCGAAGTCGCCCTGATGTGAGCTAGTAGAATCTCCCTGAGAAAGATCGAGTCCCGAAACTTCGTTTGAATCATAGTCCATGTCTGTCCCAGAGAAGGATGGTCCATTGTTTGTTTGCTGAGCCAGATTTGCGGCAGCGGTGATGGGCGACAGACTGGGGCTTGGTAGACTAGCATCCTGTGCTGAATTCGTATCGAGAGGAGTAAGCCGCGATGCAGAGAAGGAGCCGTCTTGGGCAAAGGGCCCAACTGGCTCCAAGTCAGACTCGGCGATGGGGGGAGTAGCGGCTACACCGGGACCATCCACGACTCCTGTGGAGAACGTGTGCTCTGGGGACTGCTCGCATTGATTCGAGGGGCCAGCTACAGAGTGTGCGGAGGCAGCAGACGACTCCCGGGGATGCAATCTGACGCTGGACCTGTGCAGAGGACCATGTCGGGACTTTGGCAACCTGGATGAGCCTAATCCTCCCTTGTATGTTTCGGGCGTAGTTGGAAATGAAGCCCCGGCATCATCTGATGCAGCATGGAGGGCCATGTGTGAAGCCTCTGCCCCCTTCTCCCGATCTAACCTCGGCTTCTTGCTCTGACGATGTATGCCGACTAGCTCGACAGCTTTGCTTATCGATGGAGGAGGCGGAGAGTCATCTGCACTATCTCGCTTTCGGCGGCCAGACACGGAGCGTAGGCCTTGGTGGTATGGCCGTATTTTGGGACGCGTCGTGCTGTGAGGCGTCGCGAACACTGGGGGCCCATCGAAAGACTCAATCTTCCGGAGTTTGCCGTTGGATCGGAGGTTTTGCTGGAGCGATTTCTGCTGCAAGTAGGGCGTCAGTCAAGATCATGGCAACGTGAGCAGCTGTAACACGAGAGGCGTCGGCTGCAGGCATATCCCTGGATTTGTAGAAGGCGTACCTCTCGCATCTTCTCCGATGCCGCATTTGCTTCCTCAAAGCAAGCTAATTCGCCCCCAGACTCGAAGTGGAACTTTCGTATCGATTCCGGGGCCTGGACGTGTGCCAGTGGGTAGTCCTTGGGGTCCCGCTCGCTCAGGCTTCCTGGGGCATTTATGCACATGGGCGGGAAGGTGGTGGTGGTTGTGTATGTTGTGGTGACAACCGTCGTCTTGGTTGCCGGCGCGATAGAGAACTGTCCTATGGTGGCGTACGGGTCCGTGACTTCTGTGTGCACCGTCTTGGACACGCCGTCAGCGCTGGGGCCGGCGGCGTTGGAGGCGGAGGCCATGCTGCAAGACGGACAGTGACGGGATGCCAGCAACGTGGCTTTCCTGGTTCGTTGTTTTTCGTGGGGTTCGCAGTGCCAGGGTGTGTGGTTGTCGGGCCCACGTGGAGGTGGAGTGGCTCGCGGTGGTGTTGATGGTGATGATCGGGGACCTGAGACCTCGGAGCCAAAGCGCGACGTCGGTGGAGCAGGCACGGGAAACACGCGGGGAAAGACTTTCGGGTCTAGTAATCGTGCATATCGCCAGACGTGGCCAGGGCGAGAAGTGCCTCGGGGCTGCCGTCACTGCTGCCTTCGTGCTCGCTCTGGGGCGTGTCGCCGCTGACGGAGAGGGTGAGAGGAAGGACGCGGAGAGTCGAGGTCGGCGTCGGCGTCCTCAGCACGGGGTGGGCTGAAGCAGAGCACGTAACAGGAGAGCGGGAAAAGCGAGGGAAAGGTCGTGTATATCGCGAAGGGTGTGATTGCGTGAGTGACTGGCAGTGGTGGGGTGTATGGAGAGTAGACGAACGAACGAAGGCATGAGCACTTGCAGGGTGGGCCGGCCTAGCTTGGCCTGATGCTAATCCTACTACCCGCCATGTCAATTTGGTGCCGCACCAGTTCGCAGCGATGCAACTTGCTTCTCGACGGAAACAAGCATGCACAATACCTTAATTGTGTTTCTGCAATACTTTGCAGACCGTCTTCCGCCTTCTGCCGCGCCCAGCAGTCGTCTCTCCAACGCGTGAAGCCATTCACCATGCCTCGATCCTTGTTTCTTCCGGCACGAGCTACAGCTGCAGCTTTGCGGGCTGCGGGCGCTGCGGGCGGTATATTGATAGGGTGTCACTCGGCACACATTTCTTCCGTCTGATTCGTACGCCAGCGCCATCCGAGCAACTTTTCTGCCGTGGCGAAAACACAACAAGCGCCGCCCTCGGCTTGTCATGTCCTTTGTCTAAGTTGCAAAAAAACGCCGTCACGGGACACTAGCTGGGTACTGGTCCTTCTGCCATATACACACATGACGAGATATGTTAACGTTTTGGCGGACTTGAATTAAGCACCCATGGCAACGTGACAACGTGACAACGTGCTACCACGCCGCCACCTGGCACATTACATAACAGATCCTAACACGCTCAACCTGCCATGTTTGCAAATCTGGTCTTCGCTTCTCAATGCGCCTGTTACTCCAACATCGCTTTTCTATGCAATACAGTGTCTCGAAAAGAAACATAGAGAACATGCAAATTGCTGCACTTGTTTTTTTCTCGGCTCGTTAAGAATCATCATCAACATGATATTGACCATGTAGGATGGATCTCGAATTTCATTCCGTGCATCTTAATTTACTGCTCGTATGGAGAGGTCCACGTCCGGGACCATCCATGCTGGTCGCTCCTTCCCTCACTTTTTCTATCGACGTCACCGCATCACCCATGAGGAAGCGACGCTGGGGGTGCTGCGTTTCTTTTCAACACCATCTCCAACTCGCTTTCCCTCATCTTCGCGCCGTCATTAACCCTTCGCCGTCTCGCCCATTAGTGCCTCACCCCACTCCCCCAGTTGTGACGGCTGCGTCCACCACCACCACCACCACCACCATCATCATCATCATGCTACCTGCCTTGGGTACCAATCGGCAAGAGCCCCCAAGGCGATCAACGCGCGACAGTTCGAGTAGACGCAAACCAAGAACACGAACACTACCAAAACCCCAGGCGACTTTGAACACCTTGGTTCACAAGCCCGATGTGGTCACCGCCCCTAGCACAGCTGCTGCTCCTGCAGCATCGAAATCAGTATCTGTCCAGATGAGCATTGAAGTCACTCAAAGCATGCTACATGGGGCGCTTAGTATCGTCGCTTATGAGAGGGGCATGTTCCACGATGATTGCTACGAGAAGCGATACTATGTCAGTGGTTCAGATCAATTTACTTACCACAATTACACCAACAAAGTACACAAAATTGCAGATGGTAGGGACAATTCTGGTCGGCTCATGATCGCTTTGAAGAAGGGAGTCTCCGAACGCGTCGACCGCTTCCATCAACTACTCGTATGTCGCATTTGTGTTTGCGCATTCCCGTTACTCACATATACCTCTACAGGAACATGGCATCTTCGATGCATTGAAGCGAGGTTATCTTTCGTCTCTCCAACTTTCTATCCATGAGAACCCAGAGCAGCTTCTCGAAAACCTCGAGACCTACGCTTTTAGTTTCAACTACGCGCCCGCATCTGCAGAGATCGTACGATCTCTAGCCAGCATAGATATCACAGATTGTCATGGCTCAGTCATGACAATTCACCAAGCGAAACTATCTCTCAACGATTTTGTACGAAAGTTGAATGGGCACTGTGCCAGTCTACCAGTTTTGCCGGAAGAGAAGTGCATCGTTCTCAGCATCAAGTATACAGATATTAGACCGGATTCCTACTTTGCCCCAGGCTTTGAAGAGCCAGTCACTGACTTCGCAAAATTCCCTGTCAGCGCAGGCTGGAAGAAAGTCACAACAAATATCGGTGATGTGAACTTGGGTCAGCACACTGTTGCTCTGGTGGCAACCCATCTTGACATAGCGCGAACGGACGTTTCAACTAAGGCGCCCGGAGGAATGGAGTACGGTGAGAGCACTGGCAAACTTAATGACTTCGTAACGAATTGGGACAAGTGCAAACGCTCAAGACCAAAATCTCGCAGTGGATCAAATTCTTCTAAGGAGCTTACCAGCTCGTCTTTGTTACCAACCAAAAGTGAAATCGGTCTTTCTCCACTGGGGACGCTGGGACAGAACACAACACCATTGCGCAGTTCTGAAAAGATCCATCCTCAAAAAGTATCGACAGCATCGATATCGATAAATGACGCGCTGGAAAAGCAGCAGCTTCAAGCGATGGTGAGAGCATTATCGGAAACATATGAGAGCCGGACTAATCGAGCAGCAGCTGCCCTCTACAACAAACTATTCGAATGATGAAAGCACCCAACGGACTCGAAACATGAACGAAGCTCCAAAGATGATGAATTCAACAGGAATGAAAGCATCCAAGAAGCAGAAGAGTGACCTATTCATCCGACAACAGGGCCCTACTTCAGTGCTTAGAAATGAAGATGTCGAAACCCGGACAACGCTTGATCATCTTGTTCAAACCACGGTCCACTGTTCTTGTGGATACAATGGGCAAGAAGGGGATATGGTATGTTCTTAGCGGCGTGTTAACAGATAAGCAGGAGGAAGTTGACGCTCCCAGATCAAATGCGAGATTTGCGGATACCACCAACATCTTCATTGCTATGGATACCTCGGGAACTGTGACGACAGAATTCCAAGTACTCACATATGCTATCCATGCCTCTTTCAACCGGAAGTAAAGCCACTCCGCCAACTCCGAGATCAGGCTTTGACCAGGCGTGCACTTTGGCTACTGCTACAGACTCCCTACGACGATGATAAAGCCTTTGCGCAAGCACTCGGTAAGAATGAAGCTTGGGTACTCTATTCCATGCTAACATCTTCAGGCTGGAGCAGCCGGGAGGTATCTATGTTGAAGAAGAAGCTCAAGAGCAAGGGGTTTCTCGCCACCAGCTCGGGATCCTCGAGGAAAGCCACAACGCATATCGCGCTAAACCATTCTGATGCCATGATCAAGCGAATGAGACAGACATACTTCGACCCTACGTTCGGGATTACTCATCAGGTATGTACCCCAGATGAACCAATTTGGTCAAGAAGCTGAAACTTCGTTCAGTCGGGGACGGACACAAGCAACGAAGCAAGCGGTCCGCACAGCGCCAAGCGAGCTCGCCGGGGAGGAGAAGACGACGACGACGGGACACCAGCTAAGCGCCTCAAGGGTGCCAGTGTGGCGGTTTCCTTTGATGTCCGAGAGGCGAGGACTCCGAAGGCGCCCAGACACTAATGAGCCTCCAATTGCAGGTGCGACACCAGATCGTGGATCTAAAAGCATGTGAAAGTTAATTAAAGTCGAGATAAGAGAAAATGGGGTTGTGTTTTGTTGTTGATGGTCGCTAGATGAAGGGAGTGTATTGCCAAAGAAAAAATGATTGCACAGAAGAACTTCGCTGCTGATGCTGGTCACATGCTGGAGCGGCCGGGAGTACGTCACTTGGCGAATTCATCGTGTACATTGAGCGATGGTTCATCTTTAGGTGACCTCAGCCCAACTGCTAGGCTGCGCAACGACAATGTACGTAGGGCAGCCAAATTGTCTGATTCAAACGCCATCTCTTGTTAGGGTACAGTAGGTAGAAGCCGGAAGAGTCAATCCCGATAATGCTGGCGCTTTTTTGGTTGACAGGTCCTGGAAGAACTAGCGCGAACCAGGCTCCATAAGGAAACGAGCTTTGTGAAATCCAGAACCATTGCACGTCCAGGACGGCTACGCTCATCAGTAAGACGGAGGTGTCCACGATGATCGTGAGAAAGCCCACAAGATCACCACGGGAGAGGGCCAAGATGGAAAGACGAGTGCTGATCGCACGATTCATCTCCCACCCCTGAGCATCTCCCGCAGACCCAAGACCCAACGCATCAATCGTCATGCGGCTATTTCAAATGTTGGAAGCTGCTGGTATCCGCGTCGCTCGTAACGTGCCATTGGCATGGCTGTGAATACGAGGCGTCGTTCCCGACTTTGTGCCACGTCGCTTCTGGTGGTGGTGAGTTGGAGGTATAACCCTTGTGGGGAAAAGAAGCACAATACTGATGCAGGTACAACTGGAGTGGAAATTGGCCACGAAGACATCAGGTCATCGGCGAGCCATCATCGGCGGAGGCGTCGACGAGCTCGTCTACACGCTGAACGGCTTTTATTCGCCGCGACTCCTAACTTGGGGCTTTTCGGATGGTGATGGAAGTTAGCGCTGCGCCGGCGGCGCTCGGACACCTACTACGATCCTCCAAAGTTCGGGACGCTGAGCTCTAGGCCTCTCAACCATATCTGCGCTCTGCTCAGGCTCGTGTTAAGTATCTTCAGTCTCTTCGCGCAACACAGGCAATTGTGCCGGCCGCTCTTACCCGTACTGCAAGGTATACCGCATCGGTGCGCTGATATCGCCTGGGTACACAGCGCAGCGCAAAAGGCTATTATGGTATACTTGGGGGATGCATGTCTGTGATGAAGCAGTGGCTTTTGGCGGGACCGTGCAGTCATGGACGCTTGTGCAGGAGATGATCCGCACGCATTCCGGGCGACATGGCTGACCCCTGACGCCAACTACGACGCGGATCCTACCAGAGCGACGGCCATCTCGCAAGCGGGACAGTCGATGGATCCATGGGGGGGGTTAATACTGGCGGGCTATACCCGCTCTCCATTCCATCTTTTCGGAATTCCTGGAGAGTTCACCTTCTTTCTGTCGCAAGCAACACAGCATCTTCCCCCCCAGCCAACTTTCATGGTCGCGAACCAATTCTGCATGACATCGTACTACTCGCGCCGGGCTGCCGTTCCTGCAGATAACACTCCCACCCACGACAGATTAGCGTGAGGTGCAGACTGGTGCAGTAGGGGCCCGCTGTTGAACCCTTGGATTCTTCTGTCGAGGTTACTGGACACCCTCCACCGCATATCGGATCCTCTCGTCACACAAAAAAGCAAACACTGCCCGCACGCATGTCCTGTCTGCGCCGGTCCGTGACAGCACAAGAGGTGCTATTCGGCTTAATCTAGAGTCCATGTGGGAATTGGAATAATTGCGCGATTCAGTCCACACGATCGTGTCTCTGACTTTACTGAGTCGCGCTCAAGCCAGGATCACAGCCACCAATCTTCCTTCCAATAGCCGGCTTCCTCAGGCATCATGGCTCGCGGTACCAATGGATCGAAGAAGTTTTCCTTCCCATTGCCTCGACGCTCGAAACCCAAACCTGAACAGCCTATTGAAGACGCTCGCTCGATCCCACTCGCTACCTCGGGCCCCGAACGGCCATCACGTCACGACGATCCCGCTAGCAAAGCACACCGAATACTAGGCACCTCCGACTCCCTGCATCGCTCGACATCAGCACAAACTACAATCCCAGCAAGCCCTGGGTACATGTCAATAACTATTTCAGAGGCGAGCTTTGGATCGCAAATCGACGAAAGGAACCTAACGTCGACGGCGGACAGCAGCGGACATCTAAGACGACCCGATATGTCGAGGCGGGCATCGTCAAATGTCTTGGGGCGTACACACACTGGAGACGGTAGACAGGGTTCCGACCAAGGCCCCTCCAGTCATCGGCTTTATCCTCAAACGTCGAGTTCGACCCTTCGATCGCACTACGATGCAAAGAGTTCGCCGCTGTATATATCACAACAAACATCAGATTCTGCTGTTCGAGACCGAGCGTTAAGGAGGGGTTACCCGCCCGTGTTGACAGATCGTGTCTATGACGGTGGCCATGAGGCGAATCCAGTATCGCCTGTCATATTAGACGAAACACGGAAAAGGGATTCCAGAAAAGGCAAACCCGCTCGACTGGACCTCTCCAAGCTCTTTCCCAAACCGAGGGACAATCAGCGACACGACAACGCAATGCTCTCGCCCGCCAAGATGGTCAACTCACCTGCTGCCATGTCGATAAATTCCGAATATTTCCATCGCCCTGCAAGCAGAGAGAAGACCCCACAAGCAGGGCCAACTAAACTACAGAAGACCAACGCCAGGAATTACAATACCTCAGCACAACCGCTGCCGAGCCCTATCCGCAAGGTTAAGAGGGATGAGTACGATAACGCCAAAGTGCACGTACGCCGACCGCCAAAGGGCGTACAACACTGGTTCGATGCGCTTGATGAAGAAAGCGACGACAGCGCAGACGAGACGCAACATGTTCCGGTAACACGGCCCGTCCGCTCAAATACTACCTCCAGTCATACTCCCAGTGTCACTCAGACTTCCCAGGCAAGGGGCCCACCACTTCACGGCTCTCGGTCGCAGGACTTCGCAGGGGTGTACAAGAGGGACAGTTTTGCGCTTGAAGACATTGTCGACATTGGTCATTTGACCTCACCCAGCGAGTATTCACTCAACACATATCGCTCGCAGAACTCAACTAGGACCAAAGAGTCAGTGCTTTCAAAGACCAATCTTCAAGACTCTAGTGTTTTGTCATTCTCGTCATCTGAAGATGAAGGTGATGGCCATCGATCCAGGTCTTGGAGGGCTCCTAATCGCGAGAGCATGGATAGCGGAGAGTACACTGGAGAAATTCTCATCGGACGAGCGCAGGCATACGAAGTGCGCGCTCCGCATTATCGCCAACAGTCTGCAGGAAAAATGAGTACATTCTCGACATCCACAAACGCTGCAACAATCGAAGTCATGTACACCCCGGAGTCGCCCTTCCCTGCATATCAATATCCCCGGAATAACTCTTACAGCAGCGCCAGGCGTTCCAGCCACGTGAGGCAGCCTTCAGTGATTCTAGAGGATGAGGATACCCGCCCGAAGACCGCTGTCAACATGCCCTTGTCGCCATCGACACACAGTGTCCTGAGTGCGCGTACCTCAGCCAGTGCACCACAGCCGCAGTCCGATTCGTCGCACAAATTTATGCAGGTCACTGCCGAAGAAGAGGCGCTGTTGGAACTGATGAGAAAGAAGCGCGCAGCTATGAACAGAATGTGTGCACCAGAGGCGTCGACAAAGGAGCCTGAGAAGAGAAAGAAGGCTGTACCGGAAACCTCTTCACACAAAAGCCGCACGCCCGGATCCCTTCCCACATCATCATCCGAGCCAAGTTCAGCGCGCAAGGTGGACCGGCCCAGGCAGCGCGCATCTACAAGCGCGTCGTTGCCGCTTCAACCCACTGCGCGTGGTAGGTCTCACAGAACCAACCGCAATGTGAGCGCGAGCAGGCTTCGTGACAGCTCCACGGGTGATGACTGGTCTGACCGTCATCACTCTCCCGCTAGTCGAGGAAGACAACCCCGTCCCCTTCCGCCTTCGTTCGAACTCTCGGCACGGAAATTTTCCCCACCATCGTCTCCTACCGTCACTGCGAGCGGAGTGTCCCCTACTACCACAGACCGTCCGTCCTTGCCGTCACCGATAACACCTGGTCCCTGCGATGACGAAGATATCGCTGTCAAAGTAGCAAACAGTGATACAAGCAACGACATAGACGACATACCCGCCTTGGACAGTAGTGTTGTTAGTGCGCCATCGGAAAGCATCAAGTCCAACTCATCCCGCGAGCTCAGCGCGCATCGACGCCGCCGAACTGCATCGAGCGGCGCGGAGATGATGTTCCCCACCCCACCCGGCTCCACCACTTTCAAAGAGATGGCACCTGTATCTGAGGCTTCGTCCCGCCCTCCCAGCATTATCGAGCCACCGGCCCCGAAACCTGCAAAGAAGGTTGCAAGGCATATTAGTGAACTGGCGCTCGCGAGCATAGAAACTCGAAGTCGCCAAAGCAGCGTTCACTCGACAGCGTCGCGTACATCGGGCTACTCGCAAGCATCCAGCTACGTTAACAGTGCTGGCAAGACGAGAGCGCGTCATTTGAGCCCCGATCATATCACGAGCAATCCTCGAACTGCAAGTCCCGAGAGAGATAGCGTCTGCGACGACGTTTTAGCTGCATGGAACAGCTTAGGAGGGACCTATTAACGTCCATACACCCTTAATTTCTTATCGTCTTTGTTTCCATGACCCCGCGGTCTTAGCATCTTTACCTCATGTCACGATTTTTCTTCTTTACTCACCTTTGTTACTCTGTTATTGGGCTGGGTTGCATTCTATGGGTTGATACCCACCACTATCTTTTCCCATCTACATTTTTTATTTTGACGTCTGCCGCCTCTTCTGGACGGGGCCTACCAAAACTTGTAAACCCTCACAAGTCGCGAATCTGTCTGTACGAGTTCCTTTGTCATTTGTATGTCGTATTACATTGGTTTGCATTCTTGGGTTCGTCACAGCATCTTAATATCTCTTGGTAGATATACACACACATGCTTATGGGGAAGGGTGGTAGTCTGGTTTAGGTGATGAGGTTAGGGTCAATTCAAATGTCCCCCGGGTTCGGGCCATAACTAAATGGACAAGACACGCACGCGGCATAGTGGTAATAGCTAGCTGGCTACCTTGGTAGAAGTGCAGTGCACAGATTATAGCAGATACATAATAAACATCTTACCTGTAATACACCACACTAACGTCTCTCTCACGCATCCACCCGTCTCTTCCTCTTCCAACCTAGCAGAACAAACCCTCATCGTCGCAAAGGTGTAGCATGTCCCCGCCGATCCCCCATCACACCCTCCCCCCCCCTTTTTTCCCGCGCTCCCCAACACCGCCACATCAAACATACGTGTCGCCTCGTCTTTTGCCGCCGTGTTACCATTCTCGTCACAAGCGAAATGTTATATCGACGCACGTGCCCCCGCGCCAGCTCGTACGGAATGCATGTGCCTAAACAGACAAAAGAGAGCCCGAATCACCGGCCCGATAAAAGAAGAGCCGCGAGAGCGCGCGTGTGTGGAACCGGGCCGCTCGAAGGATAAGATGTGGGTTAAATGGAAATATTGGGGCTGTGATCGGGTTCATGTCGGGCGGTGCGATGCAATGGGAAGGCAAATGGTGATGGGGATGGGGAGAACGGTCGCGGCGGAAGCGGAAGGGCGGAGGGTGGCGGTGTGGTGTTGTCACGCTGTTATTGTTGTTGCTCTCGTGCACAGTCTCGTGGGGGGGGGGGGGGGGGGGGGGGGGGGGGGGGGGGGGGGCATGAGGAGGAAGGCGGCGTGGCACACCCCCTCCCCCAAAATTGCGGTGTGTACCACGATTCACGATGATTTTCTCGTCGCGTGTGACATACAACATGACAGTCCAGCGGTCGGAGATTTCTCGCGCGATTCCCCTCGTCCAAGCCTGTTGTCCGCTGTCTTCCGCGTGTTCTCGTGATGGTGCTTGTTTTCGAAGGATTGCGGTTTGTCAATCTCGGTTACCGATGGGGAAGACTATGCACAACGGGTCTCGCCCGCTTAGAGTGTTTAATTTACGCCGAAGGATGGATTTGAGAAATGATTGATCTACCGAGCGAAGGAATGGTGTATACGGGTATACGATGTGCGAATCTTAAGATGCAGGGATTGCTAGGGTTACGTTGTAGTTCGGGATGTATTGCCGCATTTGTGTATGTCTGGTGTAGTATTGTTGTATGCACGGTGGTAAGCTTGAATCAACGTCTTTATCATTCTAAATTTTCCTTCTTGGCTACAAGCGAGATTGTTGTACTCGCTTTTCATGTGTTGGTGCTGGAGGCGCGGAATAGATGTGCAGTGACATTCTTGGGGTAGGATCTATGAAGCTGCATAGTTTAAGTTCTTCTCCCTCCCAGGGTTCTAGCACCATATCGTCTGGTTCAGTTTATGCAGCTATCGTCACAGTATCTCACGGAAATTCTCATTATGGGGTTTACAGCTCTACTGTCATTTCGCATTATTTCCTTATACCGGGAAAGCCCCTCGTCGTTTCCCACACTCGCTTCATGCATCCTGTGCCAAATCATTCCTTATAAGTGCCGTAGCTTCCGTATTTTCCGTATCCACCTTGTGGAGGAGGTACATTTTCGTATGATCCGTATCCGGCAGCTGGAGGGTTGGGGTTGGTGACGGGAGGTGGAGTAATACCTCTGTATTCTCCTTCAAGATGTTAAAAAACGGTCGAAGAGGAAGTATGTGAGTCAGTTACGCTCACCGTAAGTGCCGTATTCGGCCTGAGCAATCGGCGCAGCAAGATTGCATGCTATGAGAGCGAGTATAGATAGGATGGAATTCATGGTTACGATACTACTCGCTTGTGTTGGTGCGATGCTGTAGAGTGGGGTGGAAGCCCGGCTTGACTGATGATAACCAATACAAGTCAACACCATCAGGCCTATTATATAGATGAGAGCTTCCAGCTTATGCAGCTGGGATATCACCCCATGGCTGCCATCATCATGCAATGGCTTAGCTAGCCTCGGTCTCGATTCTGGACTTGGAGCTAGTACGTGAAGAATCACGGATGGTTGTATTGACGGCGTTTATCGATTCAGCTATAAGCTGGAATGTGAGCGTAATAGATCGTTGAAGGCGTGCTATGGGGGGTTCTGACGAAGCGAGATACGTGGGTGGGCCAGTTGGGAAAAGTAGGTAGTGCTGATGCGGGGTGGCATAAAGACTACCAAATACTAAAACTCGTATGAGAGCTGAAATAACCTCGCATTCCAGTTGTCTTTCTGTCTTTCACTGGTTCTAAATCGAGTGTGGTAGTCGTATCCTGTGGTGTGCTGTCCGTGATCGACATTGCTCGCCGCAATGAACGAGGATCCCTCGGCAGTACAAATCCAAGGTCGACGAGTCCTGGGATGTTCTGGGCTCTGCCTGTTGGGAGTTGCGCTCGAAAAAAGTACCTTCTTTCTCATGTCCACATTCTCTTCGTTGGTGTTGTATTGGTACCTCTGTAAGCTCGATGCGTGTTGTCGCGGTACGTCGATTTCGCGGGGTCGATTCCCAACTTTGCCAACTGCGGGCTCTGAACTTGGCTCGATCATGGTTTGATATGCCCATGATGGTTGAAAACTAAAGAAATGTACGAAGCGATCCGGGGTATCCAGCAAGCCACGTTCAGCCCTATACGCCACTGGAGGTTGTGAGTGGCTGGCACATCGTGAGATGTCTGCAACTTTAGCGGGGTAAACTTGGAGGAGCTGAAGCATTATTCTAGATCCAACTTGGCTCCCTTCGTCAGCCGGCGCATGTGGTAGAAATGTTAAGCAATTATGTTTGGCGCTGCTAGATTTCTGCTCCTATGTCGCGCCGTTTACATCTCACCTTCTTCTCTGCTCGCAAATACCATGTTCGCACACGCTATATACAACGTCTTCAGCAAGCGTCCAGAAGAGGATTTGCGTCGAGAAAACGCAACTCACCCGGAGGACTATGAGAAACTTCTTACAGATGACGATAGAGCGTCATTCGAGCCATGGACTTCACAACCAGCACTCCAGAGCTTGTCGTGGAAGAAGGTGGCTATTGTCGTGTGCTTTACGGCGGTACTATCCACTGGCTTTGGAGCATGGCTTGCCAAGGTACAGCGATTGGGTACGGACGCGTTCTGTGCGGGACATACATCCAAGTATTGTATGTATGAGAACATGCTACAGTAGGCAAATATTGATGGTACTCTTAGCACCTATAATGAAAGATGTTGGTATCCAATACGAAGAAGTCCGGTTCAACGGCTCGTTATTCCTGTCCAATGCATACTGAATGGATGCCGGACCTGAAGTCGATGCAGCGTGGAAATCTTTGGGTGTAGACTGTAAGTGGGTTGATTTTTCTGGATGGAAGTGTATCTCAAATGTTCCTCCAGATCATGCAGCGAGAGTACCCGCGAAAGAAGCACAGCGCTCTGGCCTTGCTGTAGATCAGGTCAAGATCAAAGAAGAGTATGGGGGCGGGTACCCTGCGCACGTAGAAGGGCTGCACCATTTGCATTGCCTCGTAAGTGTAGTCCCACACCCTTGTCGAACAATACTGATATCTTTGTAGAACCTACTGCGCAAGTCTTTATCCTGGAATTATGACTACTACCAAAAGCAAGGTTTCGGTCCTTTCTCCAACGATGTGAACATCTTGAAGCACCACGTCAGTAAGTGGCAATGCATATACTTACACGAAGAGCACCACTCACATTGTTCTCAGCGCACTGCCTCGATATCCTGCGCCAGCAGCTCATGTGTACAGTGGATATAGGTGTCCTTGGTCAGGTCTGGTACCAACCTCCAGACTCGACTTTGCAGGCGTTTGTTGATTTCAATACCGTCCATACGTGTCGGAACTTCGAGGAGGTCCGCGATTGGGCCAAGCAGCACGAGTTGCCAGATGTTGAAGATACTCCGCCTGATTACCTTGCATTGCCGAAAGAGGGTGATCGGATATATCATGAAGTGCCGTAGAATAAGCATGCAATTTATCGGTAACATATACAGTGTTCCATACTTACCAGAACGGCTCCGAATTATCTAGCGTCGCCCACTCATCGCCTCCGTCGCTCCACTCTCTCCACACATCTTTCGGCACTATGTCTAGCCGACCGTCGCGAAGTCTCGCAAAATCGACATCGAAAGGGTGCGATTTGAAAGTTTCGCCCAGATTGCGAGCGTGGTTCATAAGATCGAGTTTGTACATGCGCACTATCCTTGCGGCCGCACGAACAGATAGCTCTTTCTCCATATCATTGTTCCAGACATCTTCTGTCAGCATCATGGTCATGCGCGAGATCCTAGGGAACCGGCGCAGGACATTGGAGAGGCTGCCGTCTCTGAAGCCGTTCAGAATGACCTTGGTTACGGCAACGTTTTGTAGCAATTCAGGATAGCAGCCAGTCGCAGCATGGAAATGAGCCAACAGCCCCACTTCCGGTGAGTCGTCGAAGTGCTTCACGCGCGGGCCTTCCAGCTGAATCAGCAATATGTCTGTGTCGACGCGAAAGTAGAAGTCGTTGCAGCTGACGCCAGGAAGGCTAGTCGGAAGTTTGATGATGTGGTTGGTCCTAACAGCTTGATAACGAGCTTCTGCGCGCGATTCTTGGCATAGGTTCACCATCGTGGGGGCAGGACTGGGGCAATGGCGTGGACAGAAGTGGTCCTCGTCATGGCCTTCATCGTGTGGCTTCGTCTCTAGCGCCACCAGACGGGGCGGCTCATTCAAGTATGCGAGAGCCCAGATTTGTAAACGGAGTTCCTTCGGGAGCTTTGATAAAGGCATTGTCCAGCGACGATGGAATGATGTCTGGGGGAGGGATGGTGTTCTAGAGGCTTCGGAAACTGCCGGATTTAGACATCACGTGTTAGCGCGCATTCTAGCCGCCCCCAAGGTCTGACTTTCTGGCATTACGAGTCCAACCCACTTCGCTCCACCCGCTGCGGAGACGTTACTCTATGCCGATAACTATCCCACGTTCAGAGTGATTCCCATCGGTCTCGAGGATGCTGTTTTCCTCTGTGTCAAAGCTTTCTCGATTGGAAGTGGGAGTCTGTCTCGAAATACCATGATCATTGCCATGACGGTCGTGGTGCACTCCATCGAGGGGATGCCACCGGGGGGTTGGAAAGTGGTGTGCACAACCGTGTCCCCGCGCTGGAGGCCCTCCGCCCAGAAGATCGATCCGCTTCTACGCGATGCGACGGCTATGTGGCACAGGCCGATAGCGAGTCATTCTGAAAAATGAAATACTTTCTTCACGACCTCGCGCCGCACCGTGAAGCCCATTAAGCACGCCCGTCAACACCTGGGCGCAATGCTCTATACAGGAGGCTGAAGTGCAGGATAGGCCTGCAGGCCACGTCTCCAACGACTCGGGCACGGAGCGCCCTGGAGTGCTGAGAGCCGGATGAGGCTCCAGGTGGATTCACAGCGGGTGTCCCACTGGAGTCCCACTGGAGAAAATTAGACGGCGCCAATTCATGTGGAGCTGTTGGACCGGCGACCCGCTGTATGTGAAGTCACACTGACATACGCGCGGATGCGTTGCCGGCCAGGAGGTCTAGTTTTGTTAGCATTCGGCTTGATCGACGATTTGGAGAGCGATCAACGGCTTGCCTCTCGAGCTCGGAGGAGGCTGAAAGATTTGAGGCTCCATGTGACAAGGCTGGGCATCTTTGCAGTCGTGTTGTTGGTCGTGGAGCTATTCCCCTCCCCCGCTTTAAAGGTAAAACCACCCCTCTTCGAGCGTCATACCGCAGACACCGCAGACGAAAGGCACGCGCGCTGATTCCGTCTGTTGCCGATTAACCACCGAACCCTCCGGCCTCCTACGATGCTCTCTTTGCGATCTTCTCTCTACCACTTCACCTTCAGCCCATTGACTTAATATTCCAAGCTTCGGTATCCTTTGTCGCGAGAGCTTTTTTTTCGCTGTGCGCCCTCGGAAGAACGTCATTAGCAATTGCGCTTTGCTGAGGAACCTACTGCACACATCCACGCATTGCAGCACGTATACTCCTCAGCGCGAACATCGCATATAGGTCTGTCTATCCAGACAACTTAATTGGCCTCAACAGAAATTTTTCCGTAAATTCACAGCACCCAATAGCGCTGACAGCACCCACCCTCAAACCACTATACCCCGCGAGCAGCGACTGCACCTGTCGCGCTTACTCGACCACTTCCACCGCGGACGGGAAAACTTTCCCACATAAGTAGCACAAGCTGCATACATCGTCGCGACGAAACACTAGAGCCTCCAACATGGCGACACAAAGTATCTCCGCGCACGACCCGGAACCCCAACCAGTGCCCAAGGACGAGATTCAAGAAGAGTCACAGTCGCACTTGGATGAGAGCAAGCTGAGACAGTTTTTCATTGGCTCTATAGACCAAGGAACTACGAGTACTCGTTTCATCATCTTCGACGGCCTCGGTGAGCCCGTAGCTCAACACCAGATTGAGTTCAACCAGAAGTATCCTCAGTCAGGGTTAGTAAAAAGTACCAGTAATAGCAAGATGACATGCTAACCAATACAGATGGCACGAACACGACCCGTGGGAGATCATCGACTCCGTGGAACAGTGCATCGACAAGGCTACGAACATTTTCCTGGATAACGGCCACGACATCGAAGACATCAAGGCTGTTGGTATCACCAACCAGCGTGAGACGACAGTTGTCTGGGACACCAACACTGGCCTGCCACTTTGCAACGCGATCGCTTGGTATGTGTGGCGCCTGCACGAAACGCGCATGGGCTTTTGCTGACTATTCGTCCGTTTGCAGGCCCGATACGAGGACCAAGGGATTGGTGCGTGAGCTCAAGGACCGCGAGGGTGCCGATGAACTGCTGAACATGTGTGGTCTTCCGCTCTCGACCTACCCATCATCGGTCAAGCTCCGGTGGATGCTTGATCATGACGAGGAGGTCCGGAAAGCATATGATGAGAACCGGCTCTCATTTGGAACCATCGATTCGTGGATATTATACAACCTGAACGGTGGCAAGGAGGGCGGGATTCACGTAACGGACTCAACCAACGCGTCTAGAACCATGTTTGTCAACCTGTAAGTCATCCATTGCCCTCCAACCACATGCTCCAGCATTCGCTTATGCTATTACAGGCACACCGTTCAGTACGATGACAAGCTTTTGGACTTTTTCGGGATCGACCGTAACAAAGTCAAACTACCGAAGATTGTGCCGTCTTCATCGCCAACCGAATTCGGCCGTCTAAGATCTGGCATATTAGAAGGTGTTCGGATTGCCGGATGCTTGGGTGACCAGTCTTCGGCTTTGGTCGGTCAACAGGGTTTCACGCCTGGTTCTGCAAAGAACACATACGGTACTGGATGTTTCCTGCTGTACAATGTGGGCGAGAAGCCCGTAATCTCGTCGCACGGCCTCCTAGCCACCATCGCATACGATTTTGGCGGAAAACGGAAGCCAGTATATGCACTCGAAGGAAGTATTGCGGTAGCTGGCAGTGGTGTGAAGTTCCTTATGAACAACATGGGCTTCATCACGCATTCGCACAAGATCAGTGACCTGGCAGGATCCGTTGAAGACAACGGTGGATGTGTCTTTGTCACAGCCTTCAGTGGTCTCTTCGCGCCTTATTGGATCGATGATGCAAAGGGCACTATATTTGGAATTACTCAGTTCACAGAGCGGGGTCACATCGCTCGCGCAACGCTGGAAGCGACATGTTTCCAGACCAGAGCGATTCTTGATGCCATGGAGCTTGATAGCGGTCACAAGCTAAACATGCTCGCAGTTGATGGAGGCATGAGTAACTCAAACTTGTGCATGCAGGTACGTGAATCTTGGTGGGAAGTCGCAATCGGTTTCCTACTAACCATGATCAATAGACTCAGGCAAACATCATCGGTATTCCCGTAGACCGTCCTGCCATGCGCGAAACCACCGCGTTGGGTGCGGCTATTGCGGCCGGATTCGCCGTTGACGTCTGGAAGGAGTTCGATGAGCTGAAGGAGATCAACCAGAAAGATCGTATGATCTTCAAGCCGAATGTAGACAAGGAAGAAGGCGAGAAGATGTTCAAGAAATGGGGAAGGGTAAGTCACTGCCGCTCAAAGACTTCACATCAAATGTATACTGACTTTGATCCTCTAGGCGGTCGAAATGTGTCGCGGTTGGTTAGACGCTGGCGAGGCCAACGGAGAGTTCTCGTAATCTGGATATATAACAGAGATGAATATATTCGCTACTGCCGTTATCCATCCTCTTGTCACGTCTCTGTGAGGACTGACGGGCTTGTATCAGTGACGACCCCTGCGTTCGGACTCATACCCGTGACGGGTCATTATCCGGGCCGTCAAGTTGTTGAGCTTTGCCTGGAATTCCTTCGACTGTGCTATCTCATGCCCGAGGCATTCTGTGGGTGTGCTGACGATCCTGGGGTGTATAGGTTTGGATTTATAGTCTATATAACTACTTCTAGTATAACCGCCGCGGTGGCACTGCGGGGCAGTGTCGATTCAAGGCATGGTGTTTGGGTAGACCAGCTCACCGTTCTCATGGCACTTGTGTTGATATAACTCATGCGTGGCGTTCAGCCTGGATGTCCCACGATTCCGGCCAACGAGCACTGGGTCACCTACATGCCGCATGGAATTTCACATTGTGCACCAATGGTAAATCACTACTATGGCTGCCAAGCTCTGAGTATGTTCAGGGTGTATACAGCGCCTTATGCAGCCTACTTTAAATCTCACGCCCTCCTCGTGCAGAGACGGCGAGGTGTGGAACGACCGAGCCCCATCTACTGCTCGCATGAAGGATCCTATGGCAAGTAGACAGGAGCGAGTGCCAACGTTGATGGTCACTTGCGCTTATCTAACATTGGCTGCATTGCGCGAAGTGTGGGCCTCGTCACATATAACACATGATGATATACAGTGAAGAACACCTGTGGGCTGTGGCCCATCGTCTCGAATTTCCTCGTAGGGGTCGTTCGGCTGCATACCTACTCGCGCTTCGAACGAGTAACAGATACCTTATCCGATCATCAGCTAGTAATATAGAACATGGGTGGCAATACAAACCCACTGCAAGGAATTAATCCTAGTACTTGCTGCAAGCACCTGCAGCATCGGGTCGGCAGACGCGAGGACCAGTCGCTTTGGTTCTGCGCTCGAATCCCTCCTCGGGGGGCCACGATTATCGACAAAAGCAGTCACGGCTTCCGTTCTCAAAGGTAATTGCCATGCACACGGCTCATTGCTTCAAGTCCAATCCCAGGGCGCCTGTTCGGTGTGAGACCACGGGCTGGATCTAGCCTCCCCATCCTTTCATCTATTCCCTGCAGCAGCTTCACCTTTCATCACGAAGAAAGCCAAATCGCTCGCCTCCGCGGATGTTGTATACCGGGTGCCTGGTCAAGGTGTGTGCATATGCAGCTGATGGTGAGTAGTCCCGAGCGAATCGCGGCGATGCTGTTTTCCCATGGAGTTCTAGGGATGCTGCGTTCCACGTTACACTCAACCCTGAGACAAGGTATACGCTGCACTCTGGAGGGCGCACCCACGCGGAAACACGGATAGCATCGTGGCTGGGTACAGGCAAAATAGACTCGATCGTGAAGCCAATTACCATGGAGAGTGGATAGTTGATGTTCGCGGCATCACAAGGCATTAATCTGGCCACCCACCAAGACCCGGCAGTACTGGACGGGGTCGGCATTCACGAACCGCGTCATCTCGCGACGTACAGCGCCATGGTGGATTCAACTAAGCAAAAGTGTAGCTCGGACTCTAATGGTCGTGACTCCATAAGTGAGGCCGGCGGCGGCTGGGCGACGACCGTCAGCCACGAACCGTTAGAGCATGTCGCATAGCCGTACGCAGCGTAAGCGGGACGGCAAGTGACGATTGCGCAACACCTGACCTCCGGATGCTTTCGCGATTCGAACGGGGGACGGGGAAGCGGGACAGTAAGCAGAATGGACAGACATCGGTGAGGGCTCCGTGGTGGTATCGCCGAGTAAGTCAGGCCCCATGATGAAACAGGCGCAACGACACAGTAAACGCCTCGTCTGAGCAGCACCGTCACTATCATAATTGCCGTTGTATCTTTTCCCTATGACTTGCTTCGCGACCCGCCGGATCTGATAGAAGGGCTACCCTGGTTTCGAAGCTTAGTCTTTCCCATAGTCAGGGATTTACTAACGGCTGCAGGACCCCACGCGCCACCTTAACGTGGAACGGTAGTCGTAGATCAAGTTGACCTGTGCACGTCTGGTAACTTTCAATTTAGTGCGTGCTAGTGGACGAGGCGAGCTCAAATTCTATACTTGTACAGCCACTCATAGGCCTACCTTGGCTTTCCGATAGCCGGTATACCCTGGGTGCAAGGGAGCATGTTCGTTACGCACGCAACCACCTTACTCCGGAGGTATGAGAAGGCCCTGTTGATCCCTCGGCATCCGGATTGGGCTGCAAGCTTTCGCTCAAGGTTGTTGGAAGCGAACAGACTTCAAACATGGAGGTCTCCACCCAAGTCTATGGCGTGCAAAAGGCTCGACCACCCTTGGGCACCCGGTTCCGCTGAGCATTTCATGGCCGCTACCATGATGCATGTCACTGACGAACCGGGTCCTATAGACAAGGGTTATAGTAGCTTTTGCATAGCTTCCACGGGTACCTGATCGCACTGACTTCTATCCTCTTGCTCTGTCTGGCTGATTATATCATAACGGACCGTCGCGCACCTGCATGCCAATCCAGATATTTCAGCCAACGTAACAACAGCATTGCTGCCACCCTTCTTACTTTTTCCCCATCACCGCGGATCTTTCGCCTGTCACACGACTGCATCGCCCTGCCTCTCAGCAATCATTTCCAGATACAATGTGCGACTACACGCAAGTGCAGTACAAATGCACTCATGTCCGCTACGTCGTCAAAGCATGGTGTACCAAATACCAACAAACACATGTAAGATGTCCAGCGAACGTCACTGCGGTGTATGAAGAATATCCATTCCTGATGATAGCTCAACATGCTGACATTCTGGCTAGAGAATATAGACTGAACGAAAATTGCGGTTCGTTGATCCATGACCCTAATTCACACTACGACATGCATTCTAACAACATCCAAAGGCGACTGTAGACGATGACATACATCGATCTCGTATCCTTTTCTTTCCTACAGTCACGGTTGCAATATCACACACGGCGTACATGGCGGACAGCTGCATAATACCCATTTTGGATGTCTTTTCGGATCCTGTTGATTAGTCGAATTGTATCATCATTGTCATTACAAAAGCACCTCCTTTCACCATTCTCATGCACGCTCCGACAGCTACCCTCTGGCACGAAAACGAAATTGCAGTAATCAGGGTCCGGCACGGCTTCC
Source organism: Stemphylium vesicarium (assembly GCA_004380135.1). NCBI lineage: Eukaryota > Fungi > Ascomycota > Dothideomycetes > Pleosporales > Pleosporaceae > Stemphylium > Stemphylium vesicarium. The sequence continues at coordinate 191,310 of QXCR01000041.1, read as the reverse complement.
CAGGCTACCAAATTCCCCGAGGTCCAGACTCTGCAGGAAGGAGTCTGTGTATTACTTTTCCCGCCGGGGCTGTTTAGCATCATGAAGATTCCAGGGTGCCTTGACGGCAGAGGTGACATTCGACCTTGAATCAAAGTTCAGACGGTTTGGTTGTACTGCATTAGCCAAACCAAATTATGGGGGACACACTTGAATCCTTTCGGACGGCAACAACTCCGGAGCACGCAACCCACCCGCTAAAAAGGCCGCCACCTACGTGTGACATGAACGAAACTCGGAACATGCACCGGATGTCGACCAAAACCTTTTTTTTTATACACTTTTCGATTTGCAAATTCACATCACTTTGTGGGAAAGTCACAACGAGCATCCGAACACATCAGCCTTCGGTCCAATCTCGGCCTGGTTATTATGGCCCAAACCTTGAGGCCTGTCTCAGTTTTGCAACTCCATGACCTCTGAAGAACCCACACGTGGACAGTGCCAGTCTCGCATCGCAGGTCGACTTCAGCTTTCCAGTTTCAAGCATTAGAGATTTCGCGATGAAAGAATCCTCGGTCCATTGTCTGCTTTGGGTTGCTTCATGTATGCAACTCATACCGCGGCTCCAGGGACACATGCAGCTACGGAGAACTTATGCAAGTCACCAAATTGGTCTGCGGTACTGAACCCCATCAGCGCCATAAGGAAACATGTAAGGCATTAATGCGCGTCGCTAATAACACGGCCTAGCCAATCACAAAATTCGCATCGCCAAACGCACGGCCTGGCTGCGCTGCGCTGCACACTTGGCTATCTGATGCGACCTTGTGCTAACACGGCAATCTTACTGCCACAGTCGAGAGGCCACACCACCCACCTACATATACGAGTCGCCGGGGCTATGTGTCGCCAATGTATGGTGTAAGAGAGGCAGCCGACGTCGACTTCGGAGCCTCCTTACAAGGCCTCGAAGCTCTACTCGTATCAAGAGTCAGGACGCTGCGCGAATCACTCTTCCAAAGGCTGTGTTCAGCCGCCAATACATCGGACCGGGGCTTTGGCCACGCAGGCGCAGTTCAGTCTGGCTCTGTGGATGCCACATTGCATCAGCTGCTTGGTCAAGACACGCACGCCGGTGATTGCCGATGACCATCAGCACTTGCTGGCGTCCCTTACATACTGCGCCTCTGCGGAGAGGCCGGATGACTGCCAGCATGACGCCACTTCCGTTTCATCGTCAGAAGTTTTGTGGTTCTCCACGTGGCACGGGGTATGCATTTCTTCAGTGGAGCCTCCATTGTCGTGTCGTTAGGAACCCACACGGAGGATTCGTACGCCTGGCCAGGAAAACGGGAATAATGCACCAGAGGATGATCGCTTGCACCGTAGAAGCCTTCTAGAAAGGGAATCATAGTGCTATCAAGGCGGTATGGATGTACGGGGATCTGCGCTACTGACTCGCAGTCCGACCAAATAATGAGGCAGAGCGCAAGGAAAACATGGCATGGCAGGCTGCTTTCGTCTGCAACAGCCGCTGCGACGAGGGAATGGTTTCGTGACGAAGAGTTGAGAGGTTGCATCGCAAGACTTTTAGACGCATATCGGTACGCTTCTGTTCCACTTCTCATTGCCTGTACCCTGAGCCAGAAGGATTCGCACGGTGATCCTCTCTAAGCTGCATCAACTCAACCTCGAGCCTGAACACACCCCACCACCCCGCTCACCTCGCGCACGGTGGAATACAGTTCGTGGCTAACATGTTTGCCGCACTAGGGGTGGCGAGGCAAATGAGGTTCACCAGGTTTGCGCCTTCCTTCTACCTGGAATCGGGTTGATTTTTTTGATATCCAGCGGTTGCGGGTAGACTTCCGCCCCAATCATAGGATAGGACATGAAACCAATTTATCAGTGACGGAAACAATTACCCTCGCTACGAGCCAACATGGTGTCGCTGATGTTGACGGTCACATCCACAACCGTGCCGTTTGTCCCTTAATACTCGGTATTATATTTCCGTTTTCCAACGATTGTGAATGCGATTAGTCATGAATTTTCCTAGTTGTCGTTGGAGTGTGTCGTTCCATCTCCCCGTGTTTGGCAACATCAGCCCAACCTCACAGGAAGTGACATGGGTTGAGGACAGCCCTGCTTAGACATCTGAACGGGCGCGAACTTCAAGTTATTAGCGGGCGGTGACGCGCCGGCTTGGCTATGGTGCAATCGCCAGGTGGGTCCGTCAGAACACCGTATTTGACTCGCGACCTTCGCGTGGATAATCTTCTTGTATCCAATTACTGCCCAGATGTTGGGTTGAGAGAGACTCGCCAGGAATGAATCACGGGCTATACATCAACCTTGTCATGGGGTGCTCATATGATACGATGTTCGCATTGCAGTGCGATCACGTGGCTCTGCGAATGGCCTATCACCGTCATAGGCGCGCACACCGACAAGCCGCACCAGATGCCCCAATACATCCCCTTGTACGTTGAAAGTCGTACCATCCAGCTACATGGTAAAGTAACATGATATGTACCTCCCTGGTGCTTACGGAATAGCTGCTGATCTCAAAAGATCAGTGCCATTTTGGGCGTCGGAAACATCCACTAGGTTTGTGAATAGCGTCCTACCTCGAGCCTTTCTTGTTCTCACCAACGAATCTTTGCCCGCGCAGTTCCGCCGCGGCCCATTTCGTCGTCCACGATAACAAACGCCGAAGCAGATCTCTCGTGAAACGCTGACCGCAAGGTAGCATGTCGGCACTTTGGGAGCTGCATCGGCACTTCTAAGTCACACCTCGATTCGAGTTTCTCAAACGCGTAACCACGCTTGCGACGGTCTCCATCACCATTGACAGATGACACGCAGTCGAAGGAGATCATGTTTCACACCCTGATGCCTGAGGATCCGCATTGGAGGCCTAACCGGCACGGCCCGGTCTGTCAAAAAGATGGTGAATAGCGCGAGGCTGGCCGTTTTGCTTTCGTGGAGTCGTGACTCGCTTTACTAACGGTCCGACTGAACACATGTAAAAGAGAGGAAAAAAAGCTATCAGCGGTTTGGACGATCATCTTGCGGTCAGCAATTTGCTCGAGTCTCCCAAGAAATTCTGCCAAACTTATTGCCACCACCCGGACCGGGATCACCTTGGCACTTGCTGGGTCAGCTGTTCTGGTTTGGGGCAGTGGAGGGAACGGCACGCATCGCGTTATGATTTTTGCAAACCTTCTTCATCGGACAGATTTTTCACAAGGAGTACATGCAAGGTATCTGGCACGGAACTGACACTTGCACCAGGTCCGGCTCGGCCTCGGAGGGCTACCGCCGATGCCCAAGTGAGAATAGTGGTAGCGACATGAGAAGGTTTCGGTACAATATGAGCGGAGCAGCCTCCGTCCCTCTTCCATGAACGCGGCACATTTTCCCTGGTTTGTCCTGAGACGCAGGCCGAACTTACAGGTATGACGTGCAGCACGACACAGAGCTAGTCGTGGATCACCTCGGAGCTTTAACATCGCATCACGCCCAGCCGTGAGACACTTGTTTGTGAAGGGCTACCAGAAAGTATGTTTGGTCTAGACGCAGTCTGACTTTTCGCATACAATACTGTACTCAGATATCCATAGGCTTAGCGGTCCCGCTTCCGCAATCTACAGTCCTTGACACGGAGGAAGTCTTGCTCCGTTGTGAGGCTCCGGTCCTACTTCGGCCGTACGCTTCGATCTCCGCATCCCCCGCCGGCCCTATGCATGACAGACGTGGACAACCTCACCTTTTGCAAAGCGAGTAGCTTAGTACCGGATCCGCACGGGATGGCTTGTCAACATAGCCCATCGTACGTTGACTCTTGGATTGATAAGATCGACGACGCGAGGCCTGCTTATGTTGGGCTGCGGTGAGAAATACGGAGGTTTGGAGTAACGTTTGCGAAGTCACTGGGATAGTCATCTCACAACAATGCCTATGCCCCTCCCCCTGATACAAGGATATCCCAACCGCTTACGAGCCGTAGGTTCGGATATGTTAGATGCACGAAAGACCGCAAAGCCACCCGCTGCGCGTTCACCTCCACTTTTCGGTGTTTTCGCCGACCACGGCGATGAAGAGCGAGTCCGGCGAGGCTGACATTGGGGTAGGCGTTGTCCCCGAACGCAGTTTTTTGAGATCGGTTGAAACACCATATTCCTTAAGCAGATCAGGCACACGCTTGAGATGTTACTCGCTGTGCTTTGAGGGCTATTCGGACTGATTCTGAGGTTACTATACACACACTGACGTTCCTTGGCAGCCGTCGATGAAGTCTCTTTTACAACGTGTATCCCAACATTGTCAGTATTTGCACTCAGAACTCCAACGTCTAACACAAGCTCACGGGAAACGTCTCATCACGGTCATTACTTGATTGTATCTTGTAAGTCATATCTTCTTCCCCTTCGGCTTCACTCGCATCTCTTTCCATGCCACTTTCTTGTCTCGTTGTACCTGCCATTGCTTGAGGAATTGCGATCGCGATCGTGATCTTCGACTATCATACACACCGCAACTTCTCTTCCCACCGGCTGTATACACCAAGGGTCTTCACAAGCCTTGCTCATTTTTCACGGCGAGGTGAACTTGCGATACGTCTCAGCTTCCCCATGGGCCGAGATACAACCGCTCGGAGATCGAACTACCTACGAGACTGGTCCCTGCTGCATATTGTCGACACGGGATGTCCAACATGTCAACACATCGGGTAAGCACCCAAGTGAGGAAGGCGCTCTGTTAGCGAGCCGCATCTCATTTAGCACGGCTCAACGTCTGTCATACGCAATTTGCGGGGAGTTGCAAGATTTCCCCATTGAGGAAGATTTTCTTTGGGAATGGCAAAGTCCGCTTTGAAAGCGGATGTCAGCAACCATGCTGTGCCGCTGTCCACTTGGTAAAGATGTGCATATGTCACTTGCTTACATTGATAGCTGAGCGAGATGGCCTGCGCTTCTCCATGGGGAATCGCCATGGCACACTCACAGTGAAAGATGATGAATGGATCACAATATGTAGTTTTCCAAGCTAAGAAATGTCGATCAGACCCCGTGGTACTGCTTCGCCCTTGTGGGCACGTACAGGCAGCCGTATGCTCCAAAGCCATTTCGATAGCTGAGTGAGAGAATTAGGCAATCTAAATATATTCATGTCTGCATTATCTTTAGAACGGCCATATACTCCAGTAGACTCTGAAATGTTTAGACGTTATGCTGAAGGGTGGTGCACATTGTGATTGGCTGGCGCGTGCTTCTTTCGCGTAGCGCGTTCAGGAACGGGCAACACTCTCGACTGCATGATTCCACATCTGCCCAGAATTTCCAACATGTCTCTTCCACAAGACGTTCCCACACCTGACAATGGCTTCTATGTACTCGTTACAGGCGCCAATAGGTCCGTCAAGGAGCGCCTGTCTTTCCTCGGCCTTTATTGACCTTTTTGCAGCGGCCTCGGACTTGGTATCGGAACCCGCATGATCGACGAATTCCTCCAAACCCGGCCCCAACACGAATCCCTCGTCCTCATCATTACCACACGCGACCAGCACAAAGGCGATGCCACCATTGAGAAGCTAGAACAGCACTTGCGCAATGTCATCCGGGCTCATGAGCGAAAGCTTCCGGGCATCGCACAGGTGCTGCAGAATCGCGTGTACTTTCGCCAGGAACGACTGGACCTACTGAGTCTCGTCTCGGTGCAGAAGCTTAGCAAGAAGCTGCTGAAGACAATACCAAAGCTCGACGTTCTCATCTGCAATGCTGGGATTGGCGGTTGGACCGGCATAGATTGGCCCCGCGCCATCTGGACTATTCTCACAAATTGGTCCAACGCCATCACCTGGCCTACATACAAGAAATCGGGTGTTGGATGGGTTACAAAGCCGCAGATAGCGGCGGAAAAGAAGGTCGAAGAACCTCCGCTCGGCGAGGTGTTCTGTGCCAATGTCTTTGGACACTACCTACTCGGTCACTACCTCGCACCGCTATTGGCAAGACACTCTGCGAGCGAGAAGACTAGTGGCAGGATGATCTGGGTCAGCAGCCTGGAGGCTTATGAGCATATTTTTGACATTGAAGACATCCAAGGCCTTTTGTCGGACATGCCTTACGAAAGCACAAAGCGTCTAACAGATGTTCTGGCTATCTCATCCACGCTGCCGTCCACGACCGAGGTCGTCGACCGATATCTCAATCACTCCGAAAGCTCCGAAAAGACGACGAAACCGCGGCTCTACGTTACACACCCGGGTATTTGCGGAACATCCATCATGCCTCTCCCGCTGATGCTCGAATACTGCATGCTTATCGCCTTCTACATTGCGCGTTGGATCGGCAGTCAGTGGCACACCATCAGCGTAGAGAAAGGCGCAACTGCGATGGTTTGGCTAGCGCTTGCCAGTCAGAGCACCCTGGACAACATGGAGGCAAAGGAGGGTGTAGGCAAATGGGGGAGTGCAACAAACTTTTGGGGCGAAGAGCGTGTAGATCGCACCGAAGTATCCGGATGGGGATGGGGAGGTAGACTTGGAGAATACAAGAGAAAGGGTAGGGATCCGTTTGCAAAGGACCTCACCAAGGAGAGCCAAGAGCGATTCGTTGAGAGTGGGAGGAAGTGCTGGGAGGAGATGGAGAGATTGCGTATCGAGTGGGAAGATCGCCTACGAGAAGCTGGGGTTGCTGAGATGTAGTGAATTGGCAGAATATTGCGGACTTGATGGTCAAGGTTAAACGGTCCTATTGTACTATTTTACTACTGTAGTTTTGTCTATCGGTCAAATACTTCTTGATAGACGTCAAGCACTCACTGCGGCTTGGGCAAGCTTCGAGCGATGACCCCGCTCCTACACGCAATTATGTCTTGCTCCAAGGCCAGCAAGGGATAGTAAGGCGCCGAATTGCTGGCGTCGTGACCGACATGCAGCCGAGCGATGCAGTAGCGGAGGATAGTCCGGATGGTCGATCACGGCTGCGCTCGGGCATATGTCGTTGGGAGTTTGACAGCTGGAACATGCAGACTAAGGCAGGGTCGCAGGATCGGCTCACACAGCTCAAAAAAAGAAGGGTTTGATGGTATGCACGCAGATGACATGAGAGAGAAACTCTGGCGAAGGCAGTATCATGGGAGTCCTAGACTGTTGAGTAGGTATTTTCGCAGGCCAGGCCATGAACCATGTCCTCGGCGAAGACAACGCCACTGAGGGGCCGACATTGGCCTAGGAAGGCGCCACACTGCGGTGCAATTGGGATAGGGACAATAGTCGGTCTCAGATTCGTGTGCTGCCAAAGCGCGAAAAATCACCATCACGAGCGAGGCGTGAGGTCGTCATCACGTTGCTCTCCGCAGTCCGACTGGCCTCGTTCGCCATGGTTTTGGTGACGCCATGCAGGGCTCATGCAGGAGTCCCGGATTGGCAGCCCTCGCGGCAAGGGGCCTACTGGCTCGCGCCCCACGCACTCTCCCACACAGCAAATAAGGAGCACCCGTGGCATGCAGCCCGTTGTGCTGGGTCGCGCCGGCCAAGGGCTCCCGCTGTGCCCCCTCTCGCTTGACCACTCTGGGGTAAGGCTTCCCTTGCGAGTCCTCCAACTTGCTGCCCGACGCGACAGGAACCCGTCATCCCTTGGGGCGTTGGCCATTCGCGAGTCTGCCCTCCTGTACGCGCACAGAGCGTGGCAGACACTGTATCTCTCTTTCACACTCGTTCCACAACCGCCCACCTGTGAACGCGCCTAGTGCATAGCGAAGGCTTCTGCTAATTCACCGCTGCCATCACGCGCCGCCCTCGAACTCACTGCTTTCACCGCTTTATTTTTTCCCCACTACTACCCGCTTCCGACGCATACACACGCGCAGAAAAAAGAAAAGAACAAGTTTGACGACACATACCCACACCCTCATCTCTCACCAAGCAATCAATGGAACCCAAGAACGACCCGCTCTCGAGCGACTTCCCACCCATCTTCGCACGCGACGCCGCATAGATTGCGCCAACCTACCAAATTGAAGTCGCATACATTGTGGCTGCACAAGGACTCGATATCGACAATCGCATAGTCGATTGTTCCAGGCACAAATCATTGTTCGGCCAGATTTTGGAACCTTGGACCAGCACTTATACTTCCGCCTGTCGCGTGCTTCACCAAACGCCCTCCTAGAATCCCCACACCATCATGTCGCACACACCCACTTCGCGCTCCTCTTCCTCCAAACCCCCTCAACGCCCATCTACGCCCGATTCGACACCATCTACTCTCTCCCGGTCAGGCTCTTCTGCCGTTGCGCCTAAATCCGAGTACCTTCGAAATGCACTCCAGGCACGAAGAGCGCAAACAACACCTACACCTGCACCCCAGGATGTGAAACCCATACCGCCACCTGCTCCGAAATCCATCCAACTAAAGACACCTAAAACCTCACCCGACGATTTCGACGAGTTCGTTCTCTCCGAAGAACAAACAACACCTGTCTCGCCGATTCGCAGAAAAAGACCCAACCATGTCGGACCTCCGCCAACCAAGACAAATAGAGAGCTCACCGCCGAGATCGAAAGACTGAAGGATACTCTCATAACCACCAACATGCGGGTGGAGCTGCTCAAGAAAGACAATAAGGAACTCCAGCACAGCCTGACAGAGGCCAAGGAACAGATAGAGCGCCTCGAGCCATTTGAAGATGAAGCTTACGAACTCCGGGCGGAAAACCAGCAGCTGAAAATGAAGATGGAAGAGATGGACGAGGAAATGGCAAACCTCAAGGAAATCAACGAGGATCAGCGGAAGACGAATGAGGAACTTACCGATATAGCAAGTGAGAGTGCTGCACATTGGTCAGCTCATGAATCCGCCATCGACGAAGCGGCCGAGTGTATTATCAAGATGGAGGAAGAGAAGGATCTGCTGGCGAAAGAGCTCAAGCAGCTCAAAGACCGAGTCATGGCGATTGAATCCAACTCTCCTTGCAGCACGCTCATCGACAGCCCCGACAAGTTCCCTTCGCGCATGTACAGCATCGACGAATCGCGGCCTTCGACCAGTCACTTTGACTCGGATTACTATAGTCAGCCAGCATCGCCGCAGATAAAACAAAGCAGCGAATCTTTGGATTCCTTTTCGCCCTCGGAGCGTTCCAGGAAGTTTCTCGACTTGACCGAGGAGCGCAGGAGATCTGCTAAAGAGCTGGTTCATCGTTTATCAGTTGCATCCTTGAAAGCACTCCGCGATGCATCTCCGTCTCCTGCTCAACAAGCACCCTACGTCTCGACTATGTACCAGCAACAGATCCCTACCATCATCGAAGACGATAGGTCTGAAACTCCGAGGAACACCAGGCGGCATCACAAAGACCACCAAGCGCTTCCACCATCCTTATTGGACGCTGCAGAGATATCACCCCCTCGGCCGCATACCGTGGCCCCTCATGCACCGGCACCTCAGCCAGATGGTCTACGTGGCTTATATCGTCCCGACAGATCATCTACGAGCAGGACGTCCAACGAGCTTCGTTCCTCGTCAAGCCAAATCTCCAGACCCAACAATCCAGCCACTTTCGCCGACCGGCCACATTCCACTATCGAAACATCACGTCGTGTCTCTCCAGGCGATAGCGGTAACAACAGGAATTCAGGAAGCTTTAGCGACCGCGTCTCGCGTCGGTTCCCACGGCATCGGCAATCAGAGATGGACTTGCGTTCTGGAGACTCTACTCGGCCGATACCCCCCGCACCGATATCTCCAGAGTGGGACAAGCGAGCCCCAAACGCATCTCCTCCCATTTCCAACGCGTCTGAAGTTGATCTAACATCCGAGGTAGATCCGCGTGAAGACAAGGAGCGATGGTGGCGCAGCATGGATCGTCTGAATCTATCCCAAGTAATGACCCTCTCCCAATAACATTTGAATGCGACAAAGCGAGCTAACCCCGGAACAGCTAACCAAGACGGACAATCTTCGCAGCTCGATGCTATCAACGCTGAATTCCAAGCGCTAAGGACCGACAATAACAACAACAACAACAACAACACTATCCGAAAGCCTCCAACTGCTCCAGTACCCATTTTTGATGAAGCTCCTTCACCCGTGTTCGACGATACCCCTTATTCCGAATTTGGAAAGGACTTTTTGTCCAATCCTAATCAGAGCGAAGAGGACTTTGTGCGCAAGGCGAGGAGGCTTGGTGCGCCCAGGCGACGGGCTTGAAGAATGCCGCTGTAATAACTAATGAGTCTACGGTCTTACATTTCCTTTTTATGATTCCCCCGCTTTATACTGTTGGGTTTTCCTCTCGCTGAACATCTGCGCGGCGTCCGTAAAGGCATGGACACATTCATATCTTTTACAAACGGCGTTATCTCAAAGAAGAGGGAACAGATATATCACTCTGCGAGGAGTGTTTTATGACAGGGTGGGCTATCAATATCATGAGCGTGGGTGGGAGATTTTGTTATTTTGGCATCTTAGCAGGCATGCAGGCAGGCAAGCAAAGAGGCATTTTGCTTGCGATAAGCGTCTGCTATCTATATACCTCGTCGCTCCTAGAAGGGCTCATTACCTTTTGTATTATTACTAGTATTATACGTAATCAACTCATCATCTACAGCATTTATACCCAAAGTTAAAGAGAAGGGTGGCACGAGTGGCTTCTTACATTTAAATGCTAAGTTGCAAAACCTTATAGCGATGTCTACATAAGAGTGGTTAAGCAACGCGAGTAGTTACATTTATGGATTGTACAGTGAGTGTGTTTTACAGTAGTAAATTAAGCTTTCTGTCTCCACCTCGTGTAAATCTACCCTTCCTCTCTTCTGTTTCGCCATATTGTTCTCACGCCTAATAGCCATTTAGAACGCTCTCTAACCTAGTATTTCCCCCTCCCCCCAAAGTAGGTAAGAACTCCATGTTTCTTAAAAACGCCTATGCAAGGTAGCAGTAGCACTCACATATATCAGTGCCCACAGGATTGTTGCTAACCGGCGTGAAGGTACTAGGTTTGTCTTTGCTCGAATTGCGGGCGCAAGGCGGATAGCAGTTGTAATCGCTGCATAGGTTTGGAGCACATCCACGTAAACCACCGGTATATTTTTGGAAGACACAGCCCTCGAAACTGAGCGTGAGGGCGTTGACCGAAACGGCCGCTGCCGCGAGAAGAGAAGACAGGGCTTTTTATAAACACGACCGCGTAGGCATGTACATCACTTCGTACATACTTAGCGATGCTAGTCTTAGTTAAGGCTAAATTAGTAAACAAGGGGAAATACAAGGCATATCAGCACAGAAAAGGTAATCCGGAACGAAGTCGGAACGAACATTCTAATAACGTGAGCGGCAATTGAGCTGCGCGGGCAAAGGGTCTGCATATCTTAGGGATACAGCCATCGTACAGGTAACGTTATACCATGGTGGAAAACAGCAAGCTGCAATACCAATGTTATACTTTCTAGGAATTAATCTACAACATTGGATTGCAATACAAGATATTTCCATAATGTGAGAACGCTGGTGCACATCGTGGTTGTTCCCTTCCCCTCCAAACTGCCTAGCAAATGAGCAACTGTGGCACCTCCGCGCCCCGTAACTCCGCCCGCTCACAGCAGTGCAGCTCAGCGCGCACAGGCTCACCTTACAGGCACATGCGAATCGTCATCACGCCCACGCCCGCAACCTTCACCTTCCCAACCTCCCACACTTTCTTTCACACACACACACACACACCTGAGCGCACCCTCTACCTTCCCTCCAGCTTTTCCGACCAGTTATGCGCGACCCGATACTTTCACTTTCCCTCGGATAATCGAACAGCTGCAACAGCGACGGCGACGGCGACACAAGCATGATCTCCTCGGGCTTCACCAACGCGCCAGTATCGCAATTCCTCGTCTTCAGCACGGTTATATGCGCGCTGCTGGCCACCATTACGGATACGAGGTACTATCTGCATATACAGGTTGTGCCGCATATATGGGGCTATGGGCAGTTTTGGCGGTTTGCGACGTGGCAGGTATGTAATTCGACGGAAAGCTTTATACGGGGGGGGGGAATGGGAAAAGGGTAGATTGCTGATGGTTGAATTGGAATCTAGTTGAGCTTCACGAATTCGACAGAAGTGCTATTCGCAGTGCTGACGTTTTACCAATTACGCGTTGTGGAGAGGTTGTGGGGGAGTAGGAAGTTTGCTGTGAGTTCACTCTTCTACATATCTCTGTCTTTTTCCACTCTTGCATGACATCCAACTAACGAAAACCACATAGTCCTTCCTCCTCTCCACCCTCCCCTACACAACCCTCCTCCCCCCACTCATCCTAACCTTCATCCTCCGCCCCCTCACCTTCGGCGCATTGAACCACCTCCCCGCAGGCCCAACCCCGCTCCTCTTCGCCCTACTCGCAAACTACTACGCCGCGGTTCCATACACGTATCGTTATAAAATCTCGCCTTGGGCTTCTACACCTACTTCTTCATCCTCGTCTTCGTCATCGACACAATCTATATCCGCCCTCTGGTCCCGCAGTCTAACCCTGACTTCAAAATCCCTATCCTATCTCCCACCCCTCCAACTCGCTCTCTCACAGTTCCCTGGCTCGCTGCTCGCGGCAGCCGTCGGCTGGGGCGTGGGGACTGCGTATCGCCGCGATTTACTGCCGGGTGCGACGCGCTGGCGGGTACCGGGGTGGGTGGTTGGTGAGGAGAGTAATAAGAGGGGGTTTGAAGGGCTAAGGGCGCGTTTGGATGCTGAGAGGGAGAGGGAAGGTGGTGGTGGAAGTGGTAGCGGAGATGGATTGGCGACGGGGATTTTGGCGGGGGAGACGGGGCAGGCGCAGCAGGCGAGGCAGAGGAGAACATTGGGGGATGTTGTTGCGGAGCAGTTTAGAGGGACGAGGGGATAGATGGTGGAAAGTGCTTTTGGTGATTAGAGGAGACATTGGATAAGATTCTGAATGCATATATGCAAAAGACATTCGAGGGGTCTCCGAACCACTGCGCTGCATTTGAGTGTCAGTCCTTCCTTTCGCCAAATCGTGTCGTGTGGTTCTGTAAACTTCCGAATGCCGAACACGCTTCCAGAAATATCAAAAACACCCGAGTAAAGGTAGTCTACAACCAGGGATCATGGCTCGAGCATTTCAGTGCCTACGATGATGGTGTCTTCACATCTGGTACAACTAATGTACACCAGTCTTTGAACTTGAATTGCTTTATTGAAAAATTTAACACACCAAAGCAGGATCCTCCCACATATATACATATTGAAACGCCCACAAGCGTCCATTACTCTTCGCCAGAAACGCCAACATTATCGAGCAAGCAAGCCGAATCCAGCTGCCTTCTCACTTCAACTCGCCTTCAACATTCATTGGCATAAACAAGGCATTTATTTGCTGCCCCTGTCGTCGGCACGCGCAGCGTTCTTCTTCTTCTCAGCCAACGCCGTCTCGTGCTCAGCAAGCTTCTCCTCGGACGAACCCTCGTCGTGGAAGACCTTGGCGCGGTCAACCGAGCCAGGGATGTGCTCTGGCAGTTCGCTGCGACCAATTAGGGTAGCCACGATACTGGCGCCGACAATCATGGTAAGAACGAAGCGGTACACGGCGTACCAGTCAGGAGTCCAGCCACGGTATGTCGCACCTGAGATTTGCTACGTTAGTATCACTTAAACCCTAGATAAACAGAGACAGGGAATGCTTACGGGTATCAACATAGTACAGACCAACGAAACCCAGAAACTGGCCAATTAGCGCACCCTCAATGGGCATGAGCAGTGTGGACCAGGCGACCATGGGCGCGACAACACCAATGGCGTAACGCTTGTATCCCTGGTATCCGCCGTAGCCAGCCCACTCGAGACCCCAGTGAATGGCACCGAGGAAACTCAGGATGGAAGCACCGTATCCGATTTGCAGCGGCTCGAGGATGTGGAGGAGGTAGGTAGCGTTCTTCTCAGAGAACATGAGGCCGTAACCGGCTGTGGAGTGGTTGAGTTCCCATGAAAGGTAGACGGTGGAGAGCGAGGTAGCGAGGTAAGGAAGTGTGCCAGCAAGACCCAAGTTCAATGCTTCGCGCGGGACTTGAGAGAGGGAAAATGTGTCCTTGACGGTGTTCTGAGTAGCATTTTAGCTATGCGCTCCGGCACGTGAGAGATATCCGCTGTCGTATACATACCACATCGTGCTTTACACCGGCCATCATGTCCACCTCGTTCGCTGGCGCCTCGGCACCAACCTCGGAAAACATGGGATGTGTCGAACTAGAGCTCGTCACAGTCTCTGGCGTAGGCTTAATCTCCTCCTGTGCGTATCTGCTCTCCGCCTGCTTCTGTGCGTCGGTCAACTTCCCATCCGCCATGCTACGGCGCAAGATAGCAGATGAAGACGGTTTCAGAGCATTTGCAGCCTGTGCCAACTGCGGTCTCCTTGCGGCCAGAGACCCGAACTGTGTTGTCCATTGCAGCGACGGTGCTGTGCGAGTGAAGTTTGTAGCTGGGCGGGCGGCTGTGGGTGCCGCAATCGACTTGAGCGCTAGGCGCGAGGCTCCGTTGCGAAGCATATTAACTTGACGTCGAGCGGGATATGGGAGAAAAAAGGGAAAAGCAAAATGAACAAGAGATTTTTCTACAAGGCGTACACAAAGTTAGAGCTGGGTATCAATATAGCACGAGGAGAAAAGAGAAAGTAGGAAATGCGCGGCTTCCCAATTGCGATTACAGCTGCAAGCTCCCCGCAAAGTGACGCGCGACGCCAGTCTGACGTCACGCACGGATCCGACCTGCATCACAACGTCGGCCATGGTTCGGCATCGCCATTGCCATCCCTGCCGCAGGGTGGATCGCAGTGTGCCGTGACCCGTAAATATCTTGACCAGCGCTCACCATGAGGCAATAGACGCCCTCTTCCTGTGCTTGATCAAGTCGGTCCGACGAATCTGACGCAATCCCGAGATAGCTTCGCTTTGAACACTAGGAAACTCAACAGCTACATCTAATGAATGAATACATTGAATATTGAAGAAGCTTTTGCTATCTAGGCTCAAGAGGAAAAGAATACACATTATTAGGACCCAGTCAATCCCAGCCGAGAACCACGCTATGCCGTATACTCATAACCTCATTATACACTCTGACCCACTCTGCCTCCAGCGATTCCGATTAACCCTTCGCGTTCCACCGATCGTTGTACGCGTTGACACCCACAGCCACCTGTCGGTAGAACCAATTCCTGCTTCCCTCATCGCCCACAGGAATGAACGGTCCATTTGTGCCCCCCTTGAGCGTGATGCCCAATCCTGTTCTCTCCTTGCTGATAGTCTGTACATCCTTGAGCGGTACATCCCATTCTGTCTGGAGCTTCTTCGTCCGCACCATCATGAGGCCATTGTATGTGAGCATGACGAGCATCTCCTTGTTCTGTAGCTCGAGGTGCGCAATGTAGTCTTCGTTGAAGTACTTGCCGTTATCAAGTGTCTTCAACCAGAACTGACCAAGCGCTTCGCGTTGAGAGTACGGTCGAACAATGCCGTCGGTGCCGATGAAGCGTGTTAGTCGCACGCGGTCGAGGCCTTCTTGATCGAACACCGTAGTTGTGTTGCGTACACCTTCAGCCATGTTGGATGCGAGATCAAAGGCACCAATCGCAGCCTTGGTAGGTACGCCAAGCAACCCCTTTCCAACACCTTTGACGAAACCGAGAGCGCCTTCCTTTTCTGCACCTTGAATGGGGTGACGGGCAAGACCACCAAGACCACTGGCAAGACTGCTGGCAAAGGCATTGCCGCCTGATGTGATACCGTAAAGGGCATGCTTGGGCCTGTTGCGAGAGCGGGACATCCGGCGTGAGTCTTGGAACTCCTTGTCGAGGGTTGCCGCAGACAGACCCTTCGACATACTACCAGTGAACTTCGCCATACTGTCCGAGAAGCCGAAGACAGACTTCTTGACAAAGCTCGATGCACCCTTCGCGATACCAATACCAAGATCCTCGGGACGATCTGACTTGACAAGACCCTGGTACGGCTCGTAGAAGATATCTGCAACACCAGAGCTGATGTTGTTGAAAAGACCGACAGGGTTACCAAGGAAATCAGCGGATCCGATAATCACGTGCACTTGTCGCAGCGACTCCTGAACATAATGGTTCTTTATGTTGTTGATCAATGCAGTTGTCGAAATGCGCGCGTTTTCGAGCATGAGAGAGTTGTATCGTACTGGAGCGTCGTTGACGTTACCGATAGACATAGTTAGAACGTTGACAGCGAACATGAATGGGTTGGATGTGCTCATGGTATCCTCGGCATTGATGCGCTCCGTCCGAACAAACGACAAATCGATCTGCATAGGCTGAAGGTGAAGAAGCTCGAAGTAGACATCCTGACCAGACTGTTCTTGCTTTGGCTCGGGGATAGTGAGGTTATCATCCCAAAGCTTGCCCTGTTTCTCCTCGGTCCATGACGCGCCGGGGATGTTCGCGAAGTCAATCATAGCGAAGATGAAGTCCTCGTCAATCTCGACAGTCATTTGTTGAAGCAGGAATGTAAAGTACTTGATGTACAGAACACCGTACGAGTCGTCCTTGACCTTGGTGATGGTGGTTTGGAAAATTGGATGCGCTTCCATCTCCTTTCCGGTCTTCGGAACGACACTTGGATAGAAGATGATGGGGAAGATTCCTCCGTAAAGCTGGTTGTCGACCTGGATCCACTTGATCTGCATATTGATCATCTGGTACAGTGGCGAGTCGGAATACTTCATCTCGATATCGCGGAGGGTAACGTATACTAGCTCCTTTAGATGACGATTGACCAGCGAGATACCGATGCCCGCAAGTCGTAGCTGTGCTTTGAAGGTAACATCAGTATCCATATCCTTGACTTCGAATCCGGTCGCCGTTGAGGATGATGTTGTAGACTTTTGCTTGTACATGCTCTTGGAAGGCTTGTAATTTGCCACCTCCAGAGTCTGCGTCGGACCTGCTGCGACGACATTGAGATCGATGACCTTCATGCCACCGCCCTCTTGGCCAGGCGGAATCTTGAATGGAATGAGCGGTCCAATCTCGGCAAGCTTAACATGTCGTTCCCGTCCATTGGCACTGATGACGATTTCCTTGTTCTTCGCAGCTGGGAAGTCCCACGCGTACGGCATGATGCTCCTAGGCGGTAGGCGGTATCTGATTGGTCGGAAGCCAGAACCGCGGTCGTCTTCATCCTCGTCCAAGTTTGGATTCGCTTGCCAGTACAAGAATTCCTGGTCGCTCATATTCTTGAAAGAGAATGGCCAGTGTTTGTTCTCGACACTAACGTGACAGAAGATGGTTGCCGCTTCCATCAAAATGTCCACGCGAACAAGCTTCTGACGCTGACCGGCCTTGGAAAGCTTGACGTGCACGTTGCCGACGTTGGAGATGTTGAAAGGTGAAGACCATTGGTTGTTAACGCCAGGGTAGCAAAGAGACAGCTGCGGTGCGCCACCCTGCCTCAGCCACCTTAGGGGGAAGAGCTCGCCATCCTTTACCGTCATCCAATCAGACTGGCCAGGTTCGCGAATGAGCAGTTCTTCCTTCATCTTGTTGTTGACGATGAAACGCGGTGCGATGGAGACTGTCTTAGTCAGGTTATACTTGCCCTCCCCCTCTGAGACTGAGACACCGAGATGCATGTCAGAACGAGCTTTCGCTGACGGTAGTGCCACCGTGTAAGTGCTACCAATCGCATCGAAACTTTGAGGCTTGCTCCAGTTGGAGTCTCCGACCCTAATCAGAGCGCGATTCTTCTTGTTCTCGGTTGGGTACGAGAACATGAAAGGTAGAGCCTTGCCCGCGTCTTGTTGGGTGTCTGTTACAACGCCTTGCCCGGCAGCAGCTCGGCCTTGGGCCATTGACTGTTGCGCTCGGACATCCAGCTGGAGTCCGGTACGGTTGAGTATGATGTAAGGACTGTAAATCGCTACCTTGAATGCGCCACCACCGTCAGGGAAGTTGCTAAATGATGTTAGTATTTGTCTGACGGGGCAGTAGAGTGAACTTACAAGAAATGCATGTTGAGGTGCAGGGTGGTGTCGTTGTTGTCCTTGACCTCTAGTACCTTCTCCCTCCTGAAGCTTTCACGATCGGTCGAGTTGATGATGCCGAATTTGCTGGGCTTGAAGGGCCCATCCTGCATCTCCACACTGATGAGTAGAAGATGCGAGAGCTCCACGACGTGAACTGGGCTAATTCCACCTTTCCTAAGGAAGTTCGTCCAATCCTTCTTTGTGTTGCTGTCATAGATTCTGTACTTGAAGTCGTACGGAAGGAGATTGTGGACTTCCACTGGCGCTTGGAGGCGAAGTCGCATGTAGGGGTAGACGCCAGTCAATGGATCCTTCTTGTCATAAGCTGCATGCAGCTGGAAGAAGAATGGTGGCGCCTGTTCGTCTTGCTCTCCACGGCAGGTGATGGTCCTCGTAGGACGTTTGAGAAGGTCCTTCCAGAACAAGCGCTCATTAGACCAAGCATAGCCGAAGCCTTGGTCCGGACGAATGATGATGGAGTGCATGTGGCACGCGCCGACAGGTGCGGGCCTTGCATCTCCAGGAGGGATCTTATCGATCTTGAGAAGATGGCCATCTTCAGGGCTGAACATGCCAAGTTCGATTGGTATCTGAGTATTGTTCTCGAGTAAAAGTGGGGAGCGGATAGTGATGTTCTTGACGTTGTCAGAGCCAAGCTTTACGTCAATCAGTAGGCGATGCTGGATGCGATCCTGCTTTGGCTTCAGATTGTAAAGGAACTCGCCCTCGCGATGGACCTGTACGCGTTGGAGCGAGTCGAAGCCGCTACCTTCCAGCTTGATGCCAAGCATGCCAGTAGCCCCGTCAGTAGAAAGAGTCTCTCGTGCCGACATGGGATCTTCGAATCGCCACGGCTGCTCTTCTCCGTCTTCAAGCTTAGCTGCAAACCCTTCTTCCTCTTTGCCTTCAGCCCAAACGTCAAGCCTGAAGCCCGTGTAATTGCGCACGCGGTACGGAGCGTCCCCACCTCGTGGCTTAGATAGAATATCATCCTCGCTAGTAAGGAAGTCGAATGACTTGGATCCTAGAGCGATCGTGGCGGCCGTTACTGTGAGTTCCATGGATTTGCGAGAGTAAAGGTCCACCGTCAGCTTGCCTAGGTTTTGATCTTTGGACATGTGGAAACCGACACTCCAGGGCTCAATAAGAGGCTCCCATGCAGACTTGGAGAAGTTGTATACGTTGACTAGCGTGTCGACGGAGGTATCAGCGACCATTGCGCCCGACCAGTCTCTCACGTCCACTCCAAACTTCTTCACACGCCAGTCAAGCATAGGCATCTCGTGAACGTCGCCGATGAGCACGACCCGTATACCCTCGAAGCTGACGTGCAGTTCTTCTCGCTTGATGACAGCAGAAGGAGGCTGCTGCTGTTGCTGCGAGACATGCTGGGTAGATCGCTTGGTGGTCGCGAGAGACTTTGTCTGAGGTTTGTAGGTAGACGTCTTTGCTGCCTGGGATGTGCCCTTCTTAGATTGCGCACTGGGTTTGAGCTTTTGGGCCTCTGCAGAAGGCATGCTCTTCTCGGCGGGCGCTGTCATTGCAGATGCTCGATTCACGATCTGCATAGCCAGCAAAATATCGCGCAGTGACAAGCGCAGGACAAGGGGTTCGATATCGACAGTAATGCTCATCATCGAAGACTTCGAGCCTTGGTTTCGCATGTCCAAAGCTGTCTGGATGCTGAAATCGTCGAGGATGCGCATGCGGTTGGTCTCGAATCGGTCCATGCGGCACAGGAACATACCAACTTTGTCGACCTGTAGCGTCATGGCTTGTTGTTTGGAGATGAGAACTTGCTTCGTACCGAGTACGATAGCCTCCGAACTAGACATAGCCGGGTTTGCGATGAGGACGACCTGCGCATCTACCAGGTTGACACGGAATGAGATGTTCATACCATTGACGGCAGGGTCTTTGGCAGGCTTCGGTGCTTCCAATGTTCGAGATCCATCAGGCGACATGATCTCATCATCGCTATCGGTTTCCTCCTGCTCAGCCTCTTCCTCAATGGCCAGAGGCTCGTCGGTCGCCAGACCAGCATTGGCGAATGCCTGGAGAGCAAAGAGGTAGTCCAAAGCCAAAATGATCCGTGGGCTGTCGATGGTGAGGAGCGCAATCATATTGCGCTCCTGTCCACCCGAGATGGACACGCTAGCCATGAACTGCTGCTTGACATCGTTGTTGATGAGCGACATGATCTTGCGGAACTTGTTCGTCCCTTGCGTGCGACTATCACGGATAGTAAAGGATTGTACCACAAGCTCCGCTTCCATTGCTCCATCACTGATCATGCGAACTTTGACGTTCGTGTCGTTCAAAGAGAATTTTGACAGACTCGCGGCCTCGACGTCGCCAACTGGCTCGCCTTCTTCAGACTTGACAAGTTCTAGGCCGATGGTACCAACCTTGAAGACAAAGTCCAGCTTCGTCCACTTGTCATCGTTATCCGAATGCAGTTCGGGTCCCTGTGAGGTGACCACATCTTTGGAGCGTACTGACTCTGTATCGCTCTTGTCTGTCATGCGACGCGCAGGCTCTGTCGTCTCGTTTGGTAGCTCAGCCTGAACATCTTGATCGATAGCTTCAGACTCGGTGGCGAATGCTGCGGGTATAGATCTTGACAGCTCCAATGCGAATTTCATCTGCTCTGGCGTAAGCTGCAAATTAATATTCGACATCGAACCATCAATCTCAAGATCTGGTCGCTGTTGCCCAGACTTGTGCTCAACCATCGTGATGTTGAAGCCGAGATCAACGTTGTCGATCAACTGCAGCTCTTCAGACCGGTCAGAGTCGTAGTGCAGCTTCGAGGTAAGCTTGATGTTCCTGATGCCGGCTGAGATCTTGTTGGCAGTGTCAGCGCTGGTGGAGTCATCCAGAGGGACAAAGCTGTTCTTCGCATAGATCTCTCCCAAGTTTGCAGTCAGGGTATCGCGATCTGGTTTGTCGGATACCACCATACGTGGGAAGACAACGATGGGCGTACTGATGGTGATGTCGTAATGGAATCTGGTCGCGCGTTGTTGGATCTGTGTCGCTTGGTTGGCCGCAGCCTGGCGTGCAGCGTTGAAGATGGCTTGCATCTTGCCAAACTTGACAGCAAACTCCATGATTTTGCGGAAGGGCTCTGTGAGGAAGTTGATCTTGACGGAGCCGGTCTTTAATGCGACAGCCGCATCGTATCCTGGGTAGCTCTCTGTCTCCGGATCATAAGTCTCATAACTGAAGTCGGCTAGGTTCTTGCCTTCAATAGTAACGAGTTGCCTGAGCGAAGACTCTTCCGACACGCCTTGATTAATGTCGTCGATGAGCGACAAGTTTCCAAGCCTTCCACCGATGCGCATGGTCTTGCCGCTAAGGAAGATGCCGACATCTCCAGAGCTCAGACTCAATGTCGCCAGACGTATACCGTCGTTATTCAGAACCACAGCAATGCGCTTCAACTCTGCTCGGATGCGTATCTTGTCGGGCTCTGCTTGCGGCGGTTTCGCGACCGGCTGCTCTTCTTGCTTGTCCGTGATCTGGGCTTGCTGATTTTGGGGGGGTCCATTGTTTGTGAAAGTATCGAGAACGAAGTCCAGTAACGTAAGCAATGTACGTCTAGTGACTATCAGATTGATAGTCGAGACCGCGACATCCAGG
The DNA here is from genome assembly GCA_004380135.1 of Stemphylium vesicarium. Taxonomy (NCBI): domain Eukaryota; kingdom Fungi; phylum Ascomycota; class Dothideomycetes; order Pleosporales; family Pleosporaceae; genus Stemphylium; species Stemphylium vesicarium. Next base: position 169,626 of record QXCR01000041.1, on the reverse strand, counting down.
TTCGTGGCAATGCCTTCGTATTTTGTCTGGAACTCTGGCGATTCCTTGTTCACTTTGACAAATTTGAGTGAGAATAGATCCTTTTGTTCGTCCGCCGACACATCCTCTGATGTTATAATGTTCTTAAACTCGGGTATTGTAGACTCCTCAACGTGATCCTCAACGGCCAAGCTTCTCAGGCGAACATCTGCAGCCATCTCGAAAGCCTCTTGGTAGAAGTCGAGATCGAAACTCTCGGCAATCAACTCAACCAGGAGCTGATCTGATTTTCTTCCTTCCGGATCTGCTCTGTATAGCGAGCCTTGAAGCTTGTCGACAGTAAACTTGAACTCGAAGTTGCGCTGGTGGAGGTGCGCTCTCTGCTTCTTATCCTGAGGTTCTGGCGCATCCGAGAATTGCTCATCCGCATCTGCATCACTATGACTGTCCTCCTCCATGACAAGCTCATGGTCTTGCGCGGCGAACTTGAAAGACTTTGAACGCGACCGTGCGAGAGGATCTGTTTCGGCCTTGGCCTCGTTTGTGGGCTTCAGGTTTGATGGACCCTTTGCACCTTCAACCACTGGCTTGCTTGGGCTGTCATTTCCGAACTTGGGTATCGCCACGTCGATCAACTTCATCAAATTCTTGTACTTGGAGTCCGAAACTGATGCGTGAAGCACGGGCAGGGTCCCAGAAACACGGAACTTGGTCAGATCTGATGCTTTGGGAACGATACATATCTCAATCTTGAAGTCGATGTTGATACGGTCAACGATGTGGTAGTTCTTCACGCTTGAGTCCTCATCCAACTGCGCGCGTGTCTCCTCAATAGAAGGACCAATGAGAACTTGTGTGGACTGGAGCTTCAAGTTGAACTTGTCGTACATCAGGTTCTCTAGCTTTCGGAAGTCTTCATCGGTGTAGTGCTGCGTTTGCTTCGCCTGGATGTCGCGAAGAGTCTCCTTGTCGACAAGTTCGCTTGTGACGCTCACGTGACCAGCGTCGAGAATGAGACAGTTGCTTGATTTCTTCGTTACTGAATCAGGAACGATGATGAGAGGTGCTTGCAAATCCAGTTGGGCATTGATGGTCTTGTGCTCCGTGAGGGCGAACTCCAAGCCTGCACGGGTTTGCTGTCGAATGCCCTCAACAGTTGCTCCGGCTGTCTCCATGAGCGCCCCAATAGATTCCATGTGTCGCTCAGGAGGCTTGAAGAACTTGGCAACTTCTACCACGAACCTCGGGTTGTAAACAAACTCCATACCCTTCAGCTTCATGGTGAGGTTTGTGTCGGCTGCGCCGTCAAGGGGGTTGTTCTCGAAGGTCAGGAAGAAGAATGGATCTTCCTTCTCCTCTTCGTCTTCTTCGCCTTCCACGTCCATGGATGACTCGTCGTCATTGAGCTCTTCAATGCGCTTATCATCTGGGACTGGTGGGGCGTCCTTGACGGTGATGATCTGAGGAAAGAGACTGCCTTCAGTAGTACCATCATACAAGCGCATGCCTTCAAGGGCGACTTTGACGAATGTGGAGTCTGTGCGCTGCAAGAGCTGGGTACTGAATGAGTCGAAGAGAAGTCGCAGTATCTCATTCGCTTGGCCGTGGGGATCGCGCTTGAGTGTGAAACTGCCCGTTCGCAGGCTCATGTTGACCTCTAGCTTGACATATTCACGAGGCATGTCGACTGATTCGGTAATGGCCTTCTTCTCGTCCCAGTCAATAGCATCGTACAGCTCTTTTCTTTGTTGCTCGTTCAGCTGGGTGTTCTCGTCGTCGTGTTGCTCCTCCTGCTTGCTTCCCCAGACCCAAGAAGTCCAAGTCTGCTTGGGAGGCGGCTTCTTGACACCAACGTTTTCTTTGCGCAGCTGGTTGCGGGCTAGTGAGCGCCAGAAACGAAGATCCTCATACGTGAGCTTTCGCTCCAGCCTGTCCAGATCTTCGGTCTCGGTAGCGTCGAACCTCTCTTCACGCTTCTTCTTCTTGAAAAGCTCAATGTACCGTATCCGGTCATCACGTCGCTCTTTGAAGAAATCCCAGCTCCACTGGCGGTTCTTCTCGTGTATCTTGTCGAGCACTGCGTTGCCTGCGAATCGAAACCAACCGGCAGGGTCTTCCTTGGGCGACGACTTGGGTTGCAGTTTCTTGTACTCTTGGTGCCGTATGAAGTAGTGGAACAGGTCGACCAGCATTAGCGCATCGCGGTATTGATCCTCGTCGATGATGAAACCAAGTTCGTCAAACAACAGTCGAGCCTTCATCTTAGCTCGGTCTGGTTTACCTGTCTTGTCCATCTCTAATCCAGCACGACCACTGATGGGCTTGAGAATAAACTGGTGGTCGCCCAGATCGGGGTTGTCGCCTCTAGCGATCATACCTCGCGCCTGTTCGATGAAGTCTTCCCGATCAATCTGCTGTTCATCACTGCTCTGACTGCCCTTGCCAGTACCGATGAGGTTGGCATCTGTATCCCAGTACACGGCCAAGGATCCCAGGGTAGCCAACTTGTGTGTCGAGGTGGAGGTGCCCTGAATAAAGGTAGACTTCCAGTTCTCATCTGTACTGATAGCGCTGAAGTCTGCAAGAGTAAGACCAAGAGCGAAGGGATGTCCTGGGTCTGCTATTGAGTCTTCATAACGAATGTGGATGTTCTTGACTGTGACCTGAACGTTGTCGACGATGGCAGTAACCAAACTAGCTGTAAAGCTTTGGTTCTTCTGCTGCTCTTCCGCGCTCATGCCTTCTGTGTTGCGTTCCTTCAGCAGCTCAGCGCTGTCGAGTTTCTCCATCTTGACAGCATGGGCACGCTTTTCCTCCTCCTCTGCATCATAGTCTGCGTCCTCCTTCGGTGCCGCAAGCAAGAAGACATCTTCGATGTTGACCTTCAATGGCTTGCCCCGTAGATTCGACCAGGGTATTGATAGTGTGAGGGAGCCGAGATGGCCTTCGACGACGTTCAGCGGTAAGCGCAGCTGATCGAGGGCTTCGCGGCGAAGTTCGAGGTTTCGTAGTTTGACATCTCCAGACCAGATGCCGACGTTTAACTGCTTTGGATCGAAGTTCTGGACATACATGCCCAAGAATCGATTCAGCAGCGTCGACACGAGGCCCTCGAGCATGGTGGCGGCGGGGGACCCTTACCCAGGCCGGGGGTGTCGAAGGGAAACGGATAGAATGTAGGGTATGTCGGAGTCGAAGAGGGGCCGTTATGTCGTAAAAGTGTGAGGAGTCATAGGGAACGGTCGTCAATGCAGTAACACTGCGGAAGGGGGGTATCGTGAGTGGTAAACACAAGGTGGGGCGAAACAAGGCACAGGTGGTGTGCGTGCCGCTTTGCGAATTACCGAGACCGTAGCCAGGAATGGGTCGGCAGTAAGAGTCTAGAAGAGAATACAGGCTCAAAGACGGCAGGTAGAGCAAGACATTGGCGAGGGAGTTACACGACACGCAAAACGCATTAGGGTGGAGTAGTAGCGATCTCCAAGGCAGCTACACGTTAGGCATAAGTGCGATGCATGACGTAGATCCAGCCCTCCCGCTCACGTGTGCGGGCCGTCTGAACTCTCATTCGCTGGCCATTTGCTTCCCATTGCGCGTTCTCGAATTTCTTTCCCGCGTCCACCGCCCCCGTGTATCGCACCCGGAGACCCTGCTTTGGGGGACTTTGACTTTCTACGCCTAATCAGAGTATTGAGGTTTTTGTCACAGCCGCAGCACATATCTCCGACATTTTTCCTAAGTCCAATCATCACCACCGACTTGTCGCATTCGCGTTCTAATCGGTCGACCGAGCTCTATTTGTCCATCGACTTAGGACATCCTCTACATACCTCTTCAAGATGGGCTGGTGGCCTTTCTCAGGCTCCGGCGCAGATGCCGCAGCAAAGCCAGACACGATTTCGACAACAGCATCTCCCGTGCAGAAACCCAGCGATGCGCCCGCGCCTTCAATACATCAGGCGCCAACACAAGAGCCTCACGCCGCACCACACGATCCCGACTTCTACGCCGCCCACCCACATCTCGCGCCGCCCTCGTTCTCCTCAAATACCGTCCCATCTTCAACAGGGCAATCCGACGATGCCTCGCAACCCTCCACCTCCGAAGAATATGATCCTACCCTCCCCCGTACCATGTCCTGCCGCGCCGCCTTCGACTCCGCGTTTTACTGCTCCTCGCTTGGCGGCCACTTCAACGACATATACCGGTACGGACAACTACGAAGCTGCTCAGACCATTGGAATGACTTTTGGTTCTGCATGCGCACCAAGAACAGCTACAGCGGGCAAGACGTCAAGGAGCGCATGGTGCAGGACAGATACCGGGAGAAGGAGCAAAGGCTGAAGAGCGGCCCTAACAGCGAGCATGTTTGGACTAAGCGGGGTGTGGGAGAGGAGGTCAAGGGAGCCTTTTCGATGCCAGCTGAGGAAGTGGTGGGACAATAGAGACTGGACGAGTCGACTGTACAATATGATGATGTGACTGAAATAGACAAGCAAACGTGTACGATATATGAACGGGCTGTAGACTATGCCGAAGGCTGGCAAATACAGACAGTCCTGCACAGGCAGGTTGGCCGGGTTAGCGAGTAGACTTTGTCGCGACTACGAGGCGCATACCACCATCTCTGGTGTTGGAAAGTTTGGCGTCATGACCGAGCCTGGAGTATTCAATGTTATTAGTGATTAGATTTTATAGTATTTCGATGAGATGTAGGCGGTTAAGCATCACAAGGCAACAACAGCTGGATGAAATATTTGAAGTATCTTCTCAATTCTCTACACAGGATATTAAACCCCATTATTAGAGTACATGCTACACCTAACTTTTCCTCCCAATCATTGATCGTTATTCATCCGATGCATGAGAAAAACCGTGAAAAGGCTCGTTGGCCGTGAACTCCGTGAACTACCACCCAAGAAAGAAGAAGTCTATGCTTGAAGATGCACAAGGAAAGAAGACGAAGAGACTGCGTGAGCGATCCGCTTAGTCGACCTCCTCGACGGTAGGACCGTCATCGCCGCCAGCACCGCCGGGAGCGCCACCTGGGGCACCACCGGGCATACCGCCGGGCATGCCACCCTCACCACCAGCTCCGTAGAACTTCATCATGATGGGGTTGGCGACACCCTCAAGCTCCTTCTGCTGAGATTCGTACTCGTCCTTGGTAGCAGTCTGGTTGTCGTCCAACCAGGCGACGGTCTTGTCGATCTCAGACTTGAGCTTCTCCTTATCGCCGGCATCGAGCTTCTCGTCGACCTTGGAGTCGCTGAGGGTGTTGCGGAGAGAGTAAGCGTAGGACTCGAGAGCGTTCTTAGCGGAGATACGGGAAGCCTCAGCCTCGTCCTCAGCCTTGTACTTCTCAGCCTCAGCCAACATGCGCTCAATCTCCTCCTTGGACAGACGGCCCTTGTCGTTGGTAATGACAATCTTGTTGGTCTTTCCGGTACCCTTCTCGAGGGCGGAGACGTTGATGATGCCGTTGGCGTCGACGTCGAAGGTGACCTCGATCTGAGGAACACCACGGGGCGCAGGTGGGATACCGGTAAGCTCGAACTTTCCGAGCAGGTTGTTGTCCTTTGTGCGAGCACGTTCACCCTCGTAGACTTGGATGAGCACACCAGGCTGGTTGTCGCTGAAGGTGGAGAAGACCTCGGACTTCTTGGTGGGGATGGTGGTGTTGCGCTTGATGAGAGCAGTCATGACACCACCAGCAGTCTCGATACCAATGGACAACGGCGCGACATCGAGAAGCAGGATCTCGGAGGTGGACTTGGATGATGTGTCACCAGAGAGAATGGCGGCCTGGACGGCGGCACCGTATGCGACAGCCTCGTCGGGGTTGATGGACTTGTTGGGCTCTTTGCCGTTGAAGAAGTCGGAGACCATCTTCTGGACCTTGGGGATACGGGTGGATCCACCGACCAAGACAATCTCGTGGACGGAGGACTTGTCGATCTTAGCATCGCGGAGGACACGCTCGACGGGCTCCATGGTGGAGCGGAACAGGTCCTGGCACAACTCCTCGAAGCGGGCACGGGTGATGGAGGTGTAGAAGTCGATACCCTCGAACAGGGAGTCGATCTCGATGGAGGTCTGAGCAGAAGAGGACAGAGTACGCTTCGCCCTCTCGCAGGCGGTTCGGAGACGGCGCAGAGCGCGGGCGTTAGATGTGAGATCCTTCTCTATAAAATTGTTAGTAGTTGTCCAGCGTCAAAAAGGGAGCTCCAGAACTTACTGTGCTTGCGCTTGAATTCGTTGGTGAAGTGGTTGACGAGACGGTTGTCGAAGTCTTCACCACCCAAGTGAGTGTCACCGGCAGTGGACTTGACCTCGAAGATACCCTCCTCGATCGTCAGGAGGGAGACATCGAAGGTACCACCACCCAAGTCGAAAATGAGGACGTTGCGCTCGCCCTGGGTCTTCTTGTCAAGACCGTAGGCGATGGCAGCGGCGGTGGGCTCGTTGATGATACGGAGGACGTTGAGGCCGGCAATCAAACCAGCATCCTTGGTAGCCTGACGTTGAGAGTCGTTGAAGTAGGCAGGGACAGTGACGACGGCGTTGTTAACGGTGCCACCGAGGTAGGACTCAGCAGTTTCCCTCATCTTGGTAAGGACCATGGATGAGATCTCCTCTGGGGTGAATGTCTTCTCCTCGCCCTTGAACTCGACCTGGATGACTGGCTTGCCGCCCTTGTCGACGACCTTGAAGGGGAAGTGCTTCATGTCGGCCTGAACCTCTTGGTCGGCAAACTTGCGGCCGATGAGGCGCTTTGCGTCGAAGACAGTGTTGACGGGGTTCATGGCGACTTGGTTCTTCGCAGAGTCACCGATCAGACGCTCGGTGTCTGTGAAGGCAACGAAAGAGGGTGTTGTGCGGTTACCCTGGTCGTTGGCGATGATTTCAATACGGTCGTCGCGGAAGATACCCACGCACGAGTACGTGGTACCCAAATCAATTCCGATAGCTGGTGCCATGTTGAAGATGTGTGAATGTGTAGTGGGGTATCAAGTAGAAGGAAAATCGCAGTGTTGCTCACAAGTCAGAGACTTAATGTGGTGAGTCTTAGTGTTGAGTGTGATCTGTGTAGTGTAGTGGAAAAGAAGTCAAAGGCGGCGGCGGAGGAGTTTTTGTATTGCTTTGGTGCGTGTTGTTTCTACAGAATTCCAGCGCCTTCGACGTGCCAAGCCTCCAACCAGAACCTTCCCGCAAGCTCGCGCAAGCTCTGAGACCCACTAGAACCAGCTGCCTGACGGGTTGACTGGGGGCAAATACGCCTTGCTCTGATAATTAAGATCCACTACGCGCGCCGATTGTACCGCAGAGAATTAAGCCCAAGGATGCTTCGCGGCCGGCCGTGAATCTTCTTGCCGCTTCTTTCGCCGCTGAATGGGCGCTCAACTCTGCGATGCTATGACGGAGTCCTCACCCCACCATGACCTCAAATGAGTGACATAAGCGAGCAGCCCCGCCATAGCGGGCCCAGATGTCATTGCCGCCCATGGCAACCATCAGTAGCTTCAAGTAGCTTCGATATGCCCAGAATTTTCTTCCACCTCTGCGATCGAATGCAACGCTGCCAACACATTGTCCAGGTCATATCGTCCGAGATGTTCACAATGGCTTGATTGCAGATGTTCAGGCTGACTTGTTTGTTGGCACTTCACAAACGCCGTCTTGCTTTTGCGGAAATTGTTTTATGACGATATGAATTACCGGTAGAGGCATTCGTCATTATTCAGTTCGGCGGCGATCTATAGCTTGAGCAGAATTGATGATTTTCTCGACACTGTAGGCTGACGAAAAGCCTGGGATAATTCGAAGTATGCTGGGTAGTCGCTATACTCTTGCGCTGATTGTTCGAGCACTATACGGAAATTACACTTTCGTCCATGTCAGGGATGCACGGAAACTTCCAGTAACCAATAATATTCAACGCTTGTATGCGTCTGCGTCATTGTAAACTACAAGTCCAAAATGAGATAGGCTGTAAAACAATCAACCAAACAAGCTTATGCTTCGTTTCGGGTTGACGATGCAAAATCCCCGGCTCCACCCAGAGCCTCGATGTACCTAGCATCATAAAAAACCAACAACCTAAAGAACCACTAGATGTCTACAGCGCGTAGCCACACGCATCATATGCAGCGCATGCCCGAACGCCAGAGATGGGTATAATACGACAGTGTAACGCGAAATTCAAGGGTATCGACGAGGTGAAATCTAACCACCTCCTCGTCCTCGACCGCGTCCCCTTCCGCTGCCACTCGCCGTTCGTGTCATCGCAACACCGCCGCCATGACCGCCGACCGCTAACGATTCTCGTTCTCCGTTACGACCTATTGGCGTATTTCCACCAGCTTCTGACCAACCAGCAGCGCTGCTCTGCGCACTCATCGGCACGCCCCCCAAACCTGCACCTACTTCCAGATGTGGTGCCGTGCTCCGAAGGGCGCTTGTCATCTCATTCACTGGCTCCGAGAAGTTTGGCGGCTGAACCTGATAGTCCCGCGCCTTGACGGGATGACACGCGGCCTGCAAGAGCTTCTCGTTAAGGTCATCGTCCGGGCGCGCCTCTCTGAGCATAAGCTTCAGATCCTGCTCGACGTCGTGTGCTGAGAGTGAGGGCGGCGGTGGCGCTGATGCGTTGATCTTCTGGAAGATCTTCGCATCCAGAACAAATGGCGGGTTATAGATGAATGGCGGCATTTGTCCGCTCACTATGGCTGCTGTGGGGTTGAGTGCGGACCGTGTAGCTCCGCGTGTAGCGTGAGGGTTCGACGAGAGTTGACGGACCATGTCCGATGCGCCTGGTAGATCATCCGAATCTTGATCTTGGTCCATGACATCCCCATTGTCGGAAGCGTGCTCGCCGTTTGTACCGTTGGTATGACCGTTCGTTGGCGCTTCTTGAGGGGCGGCTTCGGTGTTCTTCATCTTAGCGAAGAAATGAGACGCTGCTGTAGTTGCTTGGTTCATAGCCATGTTGAGCTCCTTTTCGCTGAACAAGCGCTCAAGAGAGTAAGCAGACGACTCAAACTGGGCGTTGACAGTACGCGCTTTGGCTTCGCGGAAGGGAGAGCCGATGCCCATCTCCATGGGCCGTCCAGAGGGTCCCGGGGAATCATTTTCTTGGTCCTCGAACAGCTTCCTCTTGCGCTTGTGTTCGTTGACTGCGGCGAGCTCTTCGGCGTCGCCAAACTTGTGTCCTGTTCTCCTAGTTTTTCGAGGCGCTTGCGGTCCGCCGGGACTGGCAGGGTTTCCGATGCTGAATTGGTTGGGATGAAGAAGCATGGCGTTGCTGTCGGACAAATCCAATTGCTCCTTCTCTCGCTTCAATCTGTTGGTTCGTTGTTGTATGCTTGCGACGAGTCGTTCGCGGATGGTGGCGGCAAGCAGCTTATGTTCTTCCTCGGCAATTTGAACTTTGTAGTAGTGTGCGTTCTCGATTTCGTTCTTCGTGCTCTCGTGTTTGTTCTGCATGGTAATATCCATTAGCATCTCGTGTTAGAAGGTTGCAAAGCATGGGGGACGCGTACCCAAAGCATGGTGAGGTTATAGTCCCTTTCTTCCATCGCATCATTCACCGCGTCCACGAAGCGCGAATAGTGTTTTCCACATTGCGCGATATAATCCGTACCAGCGCTCGGGGCAGAGGGCACGTTATTCCCCATTATCTGTGAGATGAGTTCGGAGGCCTCATCTCCACCGTCCTCGAGCGGTTGGTTCGCATACGGGTCGGCCTTCATGATCAGGTTTATATCAGCTTGCAGCGCCGCAAGCTGAGCCCGATAATGACTGTCTCTGTTGTCAGAGAAAGAGGCCATCATTTCCGCGAGCTTCTCAGCAAGCATGTTGCGCCGTTTGTCGCGCTTCGAGGGCTGCGGTTGAGGGGATGTCGCTGAATGACCGAGCGGAAAAGCGTCCGCCGGCGAGGGGCTGCCGTTTCGAACCATGGCGATAGGCAAGTTTTCCGTGCGGTATCGGGGATGCGCTTGGTCTTGTTCGTCTGGGAGGCGATAGCCGCAGGGTGTTGTGAGAGTCCCTTATGGGCGTTGCGAAGTACTCTGCTACAAATGAGACTCAAATGTACCGGCTATGAAGCACTGGAAAAGAAAAGATTGCGCCTGCTTGACTGATGATGATCACCCAGTTGGAGCCATGTGGTGGGTGGATACCAAGGTTTGGTTTGCAAGAGTGAATTAGTTCGGCAATCGAACGTTCGCATCGCATCACTTGAAGCATACGAACAGGGTCTAGCGCCCGCGTGGTGTATCACCGACCACCGACTTCTACCCGAATAACTTGCAGGCCAAGTACTCCTGACGATACGACGAATCACGGACCTTTCATGTTGCACTCCATATATGGACACATACCAAGCGCTTTGCATCTAAAGCTATCCCTGGTCGATTTACTGAACATATTCAGGCACATCAGCATCTTGTTTTCGAACCGTCATGTCCCAGTCGGCTTGCGCCGTGTCGGACATGGAAATGCTTGAGAGAACGGCTGTCGAAATGAAATGGTAGATCGATTCAACATTGCGATTATGACTATGGAAATGGTAAATACACAATATGCCGGCTTGGCTGGTCTTTTGGAGCTATTGCTCGTTTCACGCGTTTTCATTCTCCTCAGCGTTAATACCATCGCCCGCCAACAATACGAACATCCGCCTCCTCCGTAAAGCCATAATTTCCCCCCAAGCACCTTCGCCGTTCTTTCAGAAGCGTTTAGCGAAATCATCGCAGAGCTCAAGTGTTAGGTCTGCCTCGCCTCCAAGGTACGCAGCAGTGCGGGCCGGCTTCGGCTCGCCAACCCAGACAATCTCCTCCAAGGGTTTGCCTTCGGGGTTGTGGATGCGAATCTTTTCGCCCTTAAAGTTGAAGCCGTCCTGGGTGCTGAGGCTGTAGTAAAGACCGCTTTGCTCGCTCCAGGAGTATGCCATGACCAGGACGGGCGCGACCTTGGCAAGATCTGCTTCTGCTTTGGCGATTTTGACTGCAACGCCGGTACGGTTGACCACCGGTTTCTGGTTCTCAGAGAATATTCTGCCGGACAAGATCTTCTGAATTGGATCCTGCGATGTCTGAACGGATGTCACGTAGACAGGGAAGCCACACTTGTTACGAACGACGGCATGGGCTGCGAAAGCGGTGCTGGCCGAGAGGGCAAGACCGCCGACAATGGTTGACAAATGCATTTTGTTGGTGGTGAAAATCGAACAAAGGTATGAGAAGCCTGTGTGGATGAAGAGTTTGATCTTGTTGATGCTTGATTGAACTGCTTGGGCTCTTCGGCATCACCTGGCACTCTCCACCTCTTCTTATACATTATGAAAAAGCCCCTTCAAGCCAATTGTGCCCTCTGCCGTTCTTGTGTTCAATGTTGGGACCGGAGCTATGGGGCCTTGGAAATCTGTGCCATGATACTACCCCCATGAGGGGTCCCGTGCCCGACTTTCGGTATAGCAGCATGCCACTCGTATGCGCACATCCCCATGATCCTGCTTTAGATATGAACTCTGACGTACTCTTTTTGCTGATGAATTCTTGGGCCCGATGGACCATAGCCGAGCCCCGCCTGTGAAAGTTGTACAAAAGCTGCTTGGAGTAGTACGCTTCTAATGCGGTTACAAACTGCGCAACTATCCGTGCTGTCACTTGAATGAAGAACAGACACAAAAAAAAGGACGAAACGGGAACGGAAAGGATACCATATTGGAACTATGGGGAAACGCGTGACTGGCGGAATTTGACCGGTGAGCAGAACAACGATCGCGCGCCAATACTGTTGTGGCAGAAAGGCATTCACAAAGCGTGAAACGGGTGTTCCTACGACAGACCCGTCAGTTTTCATTGCGCGGGTGACTGTAGTCATTCCAAGTTAGATGTCACGATACCCAGTAGGTATTGCCGCAAACATGTGAGCAAGTCGCCGTAAAAGAAATGGGTTTTGTATCCTCCTCCCTAGGTATCTAGGTAGTTTAGTACCCGGGGTCAAAACAAGATTCAGATGACTCAGGCTGTACGATCATTGAGAAGAAGCGCAGGATCAACAAACCGCAGTTTTGGAGCGAAACAAAGGCGATCTCTCGGTGGGAAGCATACATGATCACCTAGGTATTGATACGACACTACGGATGAGCGCAATGTCAGGTTTCGGTGAAGTCGAAAGCATAAGGGGACAAGCACCAATTCAACATAGGCCAAGAGGATGGAGAATTTCTTGACCAATACAATCCTCAAGGGAAACGCAATCCAATCTCACCTTAAGAGTTCTTGAAGTGAATATTCAGTGAGATGGATTCGCCCAGCGAAACGGCTTAAGCCGGTCGGTGCCGTGCACTGCCGAACCTCGGCCTAAACGCTGGGGCGTTATTCCTCCACATTCCGCCCGCATTTGACACGCCCGCGGAACGCCTGCCGCCATGTGATAGCCACGCTTCGACTCGTTAGAGTCCTTTTCTCCGCATTCTAAACACTGTCGAATTTTGCCAGGAAAACATCGTCACCATGTCTTCCGCTGCCCTCCGCACATCCATGAGAATGGCCTCACGGCCCCAACAACGCCTGGCTAGCATCCAAAGACAATTCAGCAGTTCCGCGCCCCAAAGGAAGGAGATCCGAGATGCATACATTATAAGTGCCAGTCGAACACCGACTGCAGTGGTGAGTAGGGTTGCATTCCAGGTGACTACAGATGCTAATTACACGTCAGTTCAATGGCAACTTCACGACAGTGTCCGCGACACAGCTTGGCGCCACCGCGATCAAGTCCGCTCTTGAGAAGTCAAAGGTCCCAGTCTCATCGATAGATGCCGTATACATGGGCAATGTGCTGTCAGGAGGTGTCGGACAAGCGCCAGCACGACAAGCTGCCATCTTCGCCGGTCTACCCACGAACATCGAGGCCACCACGATCAACAAAGTATGCGCATCCGGTCTCAAGGCTGTCAACATCGCTGCATCGACCATCGAGCTCGGACAAGCGGAAGCGCAAGTCGCAGGAGGAATGGAGAACATGACGAGAGTCCCATACTATCTCAACAGGGCAAGCCAGCAACCGGCATTCGGACATCAAAAGTTGGAAGACGGTCTGATCTCAGACGGCCTTTGGGATGCCTACAACCAGATTCACATGGGCAACTGTGCAGAGAACACTGCTAAGAAGTACCAAGTCTCCAGGCAGGACCAGGACGACTACGCGATCGAGACGTACAAGCGCGCGAAGCAGGCATACAAGGACGGGCTCTTCAAGGACGAGATCGTACCTGTTACCGTGAAGTCTAGGAAGGGCGAGACTGTCATCTCCGAAGACGAGCAGTACAACAAGCTTAAGCTGGAAAAGGTCCCAACCCTGAAGCCGGCTTTCGAGAAGGGACCAGACGGCTCCGTCACAGCGGCGAACAGTTCGCCTCTGAGTGACGGCGCATCAGCATTGATCCTTGGAAGCAAGGAGATTGCGCAAAAGTACGGCAAGGACAGTCGCGTACTGGCCAAGGTTGTCACCTACGCTGATGCTGCTGTTGGTATGTTCATTGCACCCCTCAATCAATCTTTACAGTTTTGCTAACACTGCACAGACCCCATCGACTTCCCTATCGCACCTGCATCTTGTGTCGAGAAGCTCCTTGCTCAATCCGGCCTTTCCAAAGAAGACATCTCCATCTGGGAGTTCAACGAGGCCTTTGCTGCGGTCATCAAGGCCAACGCCAAGATCCTCGGTCTCGGTACCGACAACGTGAACCCGAGAGGTGGTGCCATCGCGCTGGGACACGCGCTCGGTAGCTCTGGAAGCAGGATCTTGGTCACCTTACTGCATCAGCTGAAGGATGGACAGTACGGAGCCGCCGTCATCTGCAACGGAGGTGGTGCTTCGTCGGGTATCATTGTACAAAAGGTCAGCGCTGATCAGCTATAAAGCACACCTGGTATGTAATCAAAAACTAAAATAATTGATCCAATGAATGAATCCATAGTCGGGATGTTCTCTAGATTACTCATGATCATCACACTATCCTGAGCAACGTCATCATGCACCCCACACCCATTGCTTCCACACCGCACCCTTACACAACAGCACACTATTCGCAACAACATTCACGAACATGACAGCAGCAAAAAAGACGACGTTGGCCAGATTCGAACTGACGCTCCCAAGGGAACAAGATTTCAAGTCTTGCGCGATAACCACTCCGCCACAACGCCCGAGGTTTTGTATAGTCGCCACTAGGATTGCAACTATTACAACATCGGGTGATGTGCCGATACAGCAGTCTAGCTGAGAACGAAAGAAGGGGTGGAAAGACCAAGTCTGGTGAAAGTAGATGCTGTGCTGTTTGATGTGGTAGTGTTGTGGATCACACGGTGGAGTATGCGGTCTGTTTGCGGCTACGTACATGGTGATGAGGAGGCGGGTGCATCATTGTGTAACAATGACCACGGAAATGAATCGCCATAAGCTGTTTGGAAAAAACGATTGAGGTAAGTGTCGGACAGCGTGGAAGGACTTCGCGAGTGACGGTGCAATACTGCATCAACATTGACTGCCTTTTCCATTTGGCGACTGAGAACCCAAGTATCAGATAGAGATGATACCAATAAGGGGAGAACTCTTTCAACGATGCGACGGCAAGTGGATAGGTATGTATTGCGACACATTATAGTCATTATAGTCATTAGAACCAGGATAAACTCATCATGTCATGACATTGGAAGAAGAGACCAAGCTAAGATGTTTTGACCCAAGAGTAACGCCCCCATCCAACCCGACCAAAAACGAGGAAAAAGGGCGAAAGATAATGAATCAGAGACCCGTCTTCCCATCGGCCTCACAGCTGAGTCAGATCCATGTTCAAATCCATATCCATATCCATCGCAAAGTCCATAGTATCATCCCACGGCAACGACATATCCCCTTCCGCAGCCGATGTGCTAACACCCGAAGCGTTGTATTCAGCGCTACTGGTCAGATTCTGCAGATGCTCAGGGATCTGGTCCCACGAGGGGAGCTGGAAATCGTCGGTGGCGGGATTGCTCGCCGCAGTACAAGCCTGCTGGTTGAGGAGCTCGGACGACCTGAGACAAAAGTTTGTGCACTGATACACGGGCTGCTTTTGTTGTTGGTTGGGATTCGATGGGAAAGGCGCCAGGTGTGCGTTCCCTTCATCGAGCCAGTACCTCCTTTTTGGCGAACCGGCGTTCGTAGTGGCAAAGCCTAGTTCGCCTTGCTCACCAAGACAGGGGCCGCCTGTGGTAGTGCATACTAGCTCTGAGATGGGCTCGTAGACGCCCATCAGATTGTCTGGGCTTGCTGTTGTTGTTACTGGGGCGAAGGATGCCGATGACGTAGGTGACCCCGTCAGTCCTGGTACACTGTAGGGTGTCTGACGCCCCGATGAAAGCTGTCGCGCATGGCCTTTGATATGGCCCAACGAGCCGGAAAGCGAGCATTCGAATGACAGTGCTCGTAAAGGGTCATTCTCGGGAAGATTTTCGCAATTGAAATTGAAGTTGTCGGCGTTGAAACTAGAGTCGACGGCTGAGCCCGAATTGATACCGAGATCTTCGTACACTTCGTGTTGCGAGTTGATACCTGTGAGATAGTTGGTATAACAGCGCTTCATGAGAGAGGAATGTGATAGATAAATTACCTTTAACTGGAGCTTTTGCATCGATCCCGTGCGCTTTCTTGAATAGATTAAGCCACTCGGGATTGTCAGCGGAGGTTTGATTCCACGGGTCGTCATCGCCATATAGAATACGACGCGACTCAACCTGCAACATCTCGTCGGTCAAAGAGCCCCCACCATGCTTCTCGATATGTTCCCGAGCGAATCGTCCAAGTCGCAGTGTGAGAATCTCCCAACATGTCGCGTTGGCGTTATGGTCGGGCGACTCAGACGTATAATAGTCTTTCGGTGTTGTTAGAACGATTGGTCCCACTGTTGAAGGATCTTTGCCATCTTGGTAGGCTATAGAGAGATCGTTCGAAGCGTTGTTGGGTAGGAGGTATTCAAGGTCTTTGCTTTCGAGCGATAGGTTGAGTTGCTATTGATGGGTCAGCTGTTGTACTTCACAAAGTATCACAAGGCTTCTTGACCTTGGAATGGGCCCGCGTATTGAGGACGCCGGTACGTACCTTTAGGCTTGAAGAGTTGCTCGCAGAGAAAGGGAAGGGTGATTTGCTCTCGTTGGCGATGAGATATGGCGGCATCGCATTGGTCACGTGTATTGCAACATGGGGGTCCAAGCCTCGGCAGCCTTTCCAGTCCTTCATGTTGGCTCCATTGCGGAATTCTTTCGAAAGATGATCGACACGGTCTTGCCATTTGTCAAAGTTCATACCGCAAAATCCACAGCGGGATTTGATGTATTGTGCTTCGGACTTCCACGTCTCCATGCTTCCAGTCATCTTGCAGCCATGCATGAGCCGTAGATGTTGTCGAAGATGGTCTTTCCGGTAGAAAGTTCGAGACTCGGGGCCTTTTTCAAAGCAAGCAGTATGGTTGTGCGTCGCTAGATGTTCGGCGCTGGGGTCTAGCTCGTCGCAGTATACACACTTGGGCTTTCCGGTAGCTTTGTCGGCGACGATCTCTCCAAGAGGTGCGCAAAGCCACTTCTCAAGGGATAGATGAAGGCTCTTCTCGTGACGAGACCTGTTCTGCATTAGCAAGATGTCTAGACACCGGCACTATGTTTGCTAGCCGATGAAGGATGAGATCGTAAGCGAAGTACGCGGGTTCTACCCATCGCCATCTCTTTACAGTTCAAAGAAAGTTACATACCAGTCATATTTGGACTTGAAATTGTCAGTGCAAAATGTGCACTGGAAAGGCCGTTTTCCATCCTCTGGGCTGGCCTTTGGCGCTCGGGTAGGAAGTCGTCGACGCCTGCGCCTCTCCTTCGCTTTCAGGCTGTTTATAGAACCAAGGGAGTGCCGTGAGCCGTATGAATAGGCTGAGTCACGGGAACCCAAGGAGCCAGAGGACATCTTCGTGAGACCCGTCTCCAGAGAGGAGATGGAAGGCGCTTTGAAGACGGAAAAGCTGCCAGTACTGTCGTTGGAAACATCTTTGCGGTAACTGCTACTCTGGCTGGCAGATTCCGGTAAATCGAATGTTTCAACGGCCTGGGCGATAGCGTTGAGGGGCGCCGGTTCGTTCTCAGGAGGAGAGTGCTTCCATCGTTCGAACGGATCTACCGAGAGTTAACCGAAACATTCCTGCTGCTGTAAAACTGGCACTTGAAAGAAAGTGGCAGTATCTGAGTTCCCGGGCTCATTATCTGGACGCCCGTCACCTACGCGGAAGGCCATGAACCTTCCGGCAGTCTTGGACGCCAGAGTTTTATGAGATCGACTGAACTCAGGGTCGGTATACGTACTCATAGTATCCCAGGTCTTGCCTGCTGGAATATTGATAATCTCTGTTGATGGCCGAATGCTCGGGGATGCACTGCGCTTGGGTCGTGCCTTCTGCCTTCGTCGGGTGTTCGCCATCCAGTTCGAGATCTGGCCAACAGAAAGTCCCGTCTGCTGCTTCAACGCCTCCTTTTCCTCGTCGTTCGGGTAGGGATGGTCGATATGTATCAACATCCAATCCTTTAGGATCTTAACAGCGGCTCGTGGGAAGCGAGATACAGCAGTGCCCTTTTTAGGACCCTGCTCGCCCTCGTTATCACCCTCTAGGGGGCCGACGTGACCAAGTGATCGCATCTGCCTCTTGCCAGTAAGCCCACCAAAGTGACGCGTATCATTCTCAGCCACAACATCTAATGTGTCGAGGGCTGTCCTCTGCTTCAACTCAGGCACTCTCTGTGGATTGCTGAAGCTGCAGGGTCGGAACAAAGCGTTGCATGGCGAACATCCCGACTGCTTGGTGCCGTCGACGTTGTAGATGAAACATTCGAGAGACCTTGACCGGCAGTATTCGCAAGGATGAGCAGGCTTCTGGTATCGTGGCAGCCAACTGCTGAAGTCGGTGTTGAAGTCGGTGCTAACAGGCTGAGCATCTGCAGAGTTGTCCCCGCCCAATTTGTGACTACAGTTTATTAGAAACAAGCAAAAAAGAATCTTATGTTAAGATGCACAATCGTGCAAAGCAATGCCGAGGTGCTCGGGCCTCATGTTCGGTAGTAGTGGATGGGGAAAGATGGCTTGTGCACTCACGTCTCATCTAACGACGGCTCCATGGCGTTGAGGTCTGTCTCTTGTGTTACACCTGGCATGCTTGCATCTCCGAAATCGACAAAGTCTGCCATATCGAAGGCTGCATTGGGCGTAGCCATACTGGCGGGCCTGGATCTCGCAAGCAACACTGGTTCGTGTTGGTCGCTGTCCAATGATCTGCGACGGATGGAAAGACAAGTAAACGCCCTCTGGACAAATTTGACAATAAGGCGTGAGTTGTAGTCGCGGGATGATGGAAGCTAAGTAGACTCATGGCTTGGACTCATCCTAGGACCATCCCAAAGGAAGCACCACACACTTCCTTCAGCCGCTAAGCCTAATTCTGAAGAATGTCGAGTTGAAGGGCGCAGTCTGTGCGGCACGCAGGATCATGGGGATTGGCCATCTTGCGCTTAGGGTGGGCCAGGCGCGCGATTGAGAACGCTGCAATACAGCTGAGTCATTAAACATGATATCGGTCTGCGCACTTTGCATCGCTGTTAAGACTTTCTATTTGAAGCTTCGCATTCACATTGTGTTTTGTGATTTTCCTTTGACTTGCTCCTTGATATTGGCGATTCGTGGGGCGCCTCCAAAGCCGCAGAAAGTTGCGACACCTAAAATTTACGAGTTGATTCATACCGGGCTATTGTACCCCAGCAGGCTGAGCTGACAACCCCACTTCGGCTCTGCACGACGCATAATCCCGGCGGCGGTCGTTCACTAGGTCAGTGAGGGCTTGCAACCGGGCAACGAAAATCTAGAAGACGGCAGGCCATTCGGGAAAAGCCAAGTTTGCAATGGGGAAACCGCCGGAAATGCACTGTGGAGGAAGCGAAACCGACAGTCATAGCCGTAGAAAAAGGCGATGGACCGGGACACGTGCACATTGTGTATCACGGTCATCTGGGTGAATGACCACACCGTTTATCGGAAAGCTTACAGCACTAGAGGGCGAAGAAAGAGCGGTCTCGGCTGAACTGGGCCCGTACGAGACGGTCGATCACGTGTGTTCGGCGTGCATTGACGGACTTTCTAAGGTTGTGAACCATGGATGACTGCGTCTTGGTGTGCGAGAAGCGCGTCAAGATCAGTTGAGGAAGGACGCCGATTCCATCGGGGACGATAGAATGACGTCAGGCCCCTGCACTTGAGAGGCGCGCGTTGCGTGCAGAAGCGGTGCTCTTCTACCCGAACCATTCCCCATTTCTACATGTGAAAGTCATACCCAAACGCACCGTCTGCATTACTTGAAAGACAATTGTCCGATGGCATTGAGCCACCCTGTTTCCTCCTGTAAGTCCCAGACAACTTCCCAGCAAAGGATCTTAGGGTGGAAGATATCATACAAAGCAGAGCCAGAGTGTGCCCGGTAGCTGCAAGAAGAGTTGTAAACTGTTCGAATCGGAGCCTTCCGATGGCGCGCCTGTGCTGGACAGCCGCTTGACACTACGGTGTGCGCTCACAGTCTCAGGTTCCACCTTGCAATCATTATGCTACTTGGGTGTTCTCCGAGGGTACAGACAGTTGGGTTTGGGCAGAAATATGGAGAGTCGAACCCTTGTCATCCTCATCAGACATATTCGAGGTGGAGGGAGGAGGGGTCGGCAAGGCTGGAAGCGGAGGCGGGGTAAGTAGGTGAGACCATGGACAACTGACTTCGGACACGCACGCTCACAGCAGCCACGACACTCGGTTGACATGAGACGGTGAAGGTTTAATATCGACTTGTGCATAGGTTTCGCTCAATGCAGCGCACAATTAGAAGCAATTAGGCTTGGCATACACCGATGCTGGTGGTTGAGCGGATCTTAGCGATTCTGCCAACTCATAACGCATCCCAAGTCTGCCCAATCCATCGATCATTCCATAAGCTGCACGAAACTAGCCAATTCACGCGTCTGGCATCCACTAAGCTCGTCATGTAATATGTCACTTGTCAGTCGTCACCGCCTGTGCCTGACTATCCAAGCGCGAGCATCCGCCTTCACCAGTCTTAAAACAGACCTCACCCCAGATCAAAGCCTCGTTCTGTGCCCACAGCGAGCACTGAATCCACCCCCGAACAGTGTACGGCCCACTCTGGACCGACCATGATCAGCACTGGCTCACCAAATTGCTACGTATGAAATGGATGCAGCTCCGAACTGCGCCATCTGCAATGCACCGCCCTATCCAGAATGCTCGTGCGAGTCGGATCGGCTACAGATTGCCGTCAAGCAGGCTGAGCAGCGTGCTATGGAAGAGCGAATGGGCGAGATACGGTATGATGGATGCTGGCTCTCATGGAAACGAATGCTGACTATGTTGTAGAGACTGGGTGATCAACCATGCGCGTCAGCATATCTTGAATGCGTTCGAACGTTTGACATCGACCCGCAAGCAAGCTCATTCAGCGTACCTCGCCTCTCTACCGCACTACGAAGTCTACATGCGATACTCAGGCCATCCACCCATCCATCCAATGTACGTCGCGACGCTCCAGACACAGATCGCGGAAGCGCACGCAGAGCTAAAGCGCGGTATCGACGCTGACTGGCGAGCATCGGTCCTTCGCTACCCGGAGGTCTTGGATTACTTCTACAGCCTTGTTGAACTCAGGCTGCCAGACGACCATTCTCGAGAAGTCGTCGAACCACCTTTTGCCGCGGCAGGCTATGCGGATATAGGATATGGCGTCAAAGAACAGAAGAAGAAGAAGCGGCGAGATAGAGAGGGCTCAGTGCCTGGCGGGCACATGGCACTCAACAGAGTGATGCATCAGCCGCCTCCAGTGCCCACACCGCCAGGCCAACACGTTGGATTCCCCCGACCCTCTGGGCCATATGCATACTAGGAGACAGGATGTGTTTCTAGGTACTGATAGGAATTAGAGCATAACGAGGGGTAGATATTCCGGGTTCCCTATAGTCGGATGGATGTCGCATTGAATTTGGCAGATGTTGATATGTCTCATAGCTCGCGACTCTTCTGGAAGACTCGTTGTTTCTTCTCCACATGAATGATTACTCTTCTATAAGCGCGCGTTGTGAGATGAAAACGTTCAGTGAAGAGCGACTACCCCAAGCTTCATAGGGTCCGTGCGTACATGGCTCGGAAAGTACAACCTTGACCTTTCGGAAAATGACGATCGCAACACTAAACACCCACTTCCTGCCGGCCCAAATCGCGGAACACGTGCCTGAGCCATATAGGAATCCGACTGCAACCGGCCGACACACAAAACCCTAGTTCAAACCGATTGCAACGCGCGCGCCGCACCACACTCGCCCATCATGAGCGGCAAGGCAGGCGCGTATGGGACGTCTGGAGGCGGCGACACAGACTTCAGGAAAACATGGGATCGCGACCAGATGGCGCAAAAGGCGAAGGATCGGGAGGCCAAAGAGCGGGAGGAGGGAAAAGAGCGATATGAAGCAAAGCTGGCTGGCAAGACATACCGGCGGAGGGCCTCGACGCCCGAGGATCTGAAGCAGACGGAAGCAAGAGCAGAGCGCATAGACTGGAGCAAGATGATTGGAAAGCAAACCCTCACATCTGCGGCGGCCGCAGTTGGCAAGAGGGGGCGCGGTGCCGGCGCATACTGTGGTGCTTGCGATCTCACATTCAAGTACGCTCACTCGCCGCGGGCTTCTTGGCTTCGCTAACCGCTCTCTAGAGACAACATCCAGTACGTCGAGCATCTGAACAGTAAGCAGCATCTAGTCGCGACTGGCCAGTCTGGCGAGGTGCACCGCGCAACCCTCCAAGAAGTGCGCGATCGCCTACGATACCTCAAGCGGAAACGCGACGAAGACAAGTTTTTGGAGGTCACAGATTTGGACGCGAGGCTAGCAATGAACAAGGAGCAAATGGAGAAAGATGCCGAGGAGAAAAGACGGCTGCGCAACGAGAAGCGCAGGGCGAAGAAGAAAACAGACGCCAACGCCATGGAGTGGAAGGTCGAAGGAGACGGCATCATCTGTTGAGCGGGCGGACAACACGACTACATGTCGCAGGCGGAGAATGGTATTTAGCTACGGAAAAACATCGGTACTGCTACCATGGCCTCGCTCTTTCGACATGTGCGTCTGATGCGCTTCCCAACCTTGGAAGCTTCTGGGAGAAGCATGGCGTCCTCTTGCGCGACGCGAAGAGCAACATAGTTTTGCTCATTCGAGTCGACATACCCGGCCAACCTATCCTGGCCACCAGTCACACGCCCCCGGACATGGCTCAGACCGAAGCGCAGCATTGCGCGAGGGCTATCTAGGTGTTGTAGTTGCCAGGTGAGGACAGGTGCATACGGGATCCGGGTGAAAATGCTCGGGGATTGCAGCGCGCGAACGCGCACCATTCGCGAAAGGCATGCCCCACCTCCACCTCCCGCAGTGCGGCGTCCACCCGCATGATGATCCATTCCGTAGAGGCACTGATTTCTAAGCCTAGCACCGAGCTGCGAGAAGTCTGACATAGCTTATCAATTAAATAAATATTTGGACGAGGTTGTGGCCTGGCTGAAGTCAAGCCTTACATCACAGTCGTGCTTCTAAACAGCTCATCCCCCACCGCCCCCGCCTTCTTACCTAAGTACCTCCATCAGTGTTGACATCATCAACATCTAATAACGATGGCGCAAGTCAACGGCAATGCGCCCAAGATCACCCTGTACACCAACCACCGCTGCCCTTGGGCCCATCGCGCTCACATCGTGCTGAAGGAGCTGGGACTGCCATACGAAGAGGTTACCATCGACTTGGACAAACCAAGAGAGCCGTGGTACCTTGACATCAACCCCGTAAGTTAACGGCGTTCATTAGCTTCATGGGCTGGAGCATCGCTGACGTGCTTGTAGCGTGGTCTCGTCCCCGCCATTAATTTCAACGGCGAAATCATCACGGAATCTGGTGTTGTTTCAACCTTTCTGGCCGACGCTTACCCTTCGCACCTTCTGCCCGCATCGGGCTCTCCCGAAGCTGCCTTAACCCGTGCAAGAATCAACTTTTTCGTCGATACCTGGTTCAGCAAAGCAGGTAGCCACTTCTACAAGATTTTGATGTTGGATTCCGATGAAGAAAAGGCCAAATTGAGCAAAGAGCTTGTAGATGTCGTGGGCAAAGAGATCGAGCCCCTCCTGAAAGATGCAAAGCCGTTCTTTGGGGGAAGCGGGAAGGTTACACTGGCTGAGGTACGACGATTTCCGAGAAGTGGGAGCGGTATTGACATCGTGACAGGCTCTGACAGCGCCTTTCATCATCCGAATGTATGGGCTTGCAAGACGCGATATCCTACCGAAGTCTATCGCGTCCGGCTTTGATGCGCTGCCCAACTTTTCCAAATGGGCCGCGGATGTGATCAAACAGGAGAGCGTGACATATATCTATGACGAAGAGGCCATAATCGCAGGCACCCTCAAGAGGATCGAGAACCAGAAGGCGCAGGCAAAAGCAGCATCGAAGTGAGACTATGACACGCTCTCTGTGGGTAGCTTAGTGGTCATGCGTTTTCGGTATGCGAGTACATGCATTTATCTTTCTACACTGTTGAGTATGATGAATCTTGGGCCCTTCGATATTGGATACACAGCAAATTCAGCCTTGTGCAAGGCAACGTTGTTTCCCGCTGGGTATTACAAACATAAACACGAGATCACAACACATAGCTAGACCCAAGCGCCAACACCGCGCCTCCCTGACCCCGATACAAGCAGGGTAGACTGAATGCAAGCTGCTAAACGAGTGTGCCAACAATGAGCGCTAGAATAGCTGAGAGACGTCATGGGCTGACGGAAAAGGGAGGCACCACCAGTAATGTTCTGGTCATCAATATCATGAAAGGAAAGGTGGGGTCCACCACACTAACATCTAGAGTCACGACGCGGTCGCTTCATCGGTGGCATAGTGTTCTCCGCAGCACGCAACGACAACAGCATCTCCGCTGCGTCAATCTCGACGTGGCTATGGTTGTCCTCACCACCAGACACCTCGGATCCGTGAGCACTGTCGACAGTGCCGGCTGTCTGAGGGCGATTGACGGCTTCGTTCGTGGGGAGATCGTAAAGAGTCACCTTGGAGTGCGTCCGCTTCGTCCGAAGGCCCTCGCCAGGATATTCACGTGGAACTGACGTCGGCGTGAGCAAACCCTGAGGCGCACGCAAGCTGGCAGGCGAGCTCATGTGTGAAGACTCAGCCGTCCGGGGCGAGTGTGGAGATTGTGGTCGATTGATTGGCGTAAACCGAGTGCGGGGAGACACTTCAGGTGAAAAGAGATAGCGGTCACTTCGATCCGTGTCGGTCCCATATCCGCTCTCGATATCTGCTGGCCGCGCCCGTTGTTGCTTCGCAACCTGGGCATGGAGAGGCGGTGGCCCGAAACGTGATTCCGGTGCTTCCGATCGCGGTGGAGTGATCGGCCTCTGAATTTCATACATTGGCCCAAGGTCCCGGAATCTGGTTGTCTCCTGGGTGCAGTATCGTACAATAGCCGGATCAATGAAAAACTTGGCGAAGCAAGGATTGTCTGGCGTCAGGCAGGTGTAAGGGAAATCGTTGCCGAAAACCGGTGTGAGCGCCCATCGGATGTCATAGCAGAAGGTCGCAGCGATGGCTTTGGCAGCCTGATAAGGCATCCAATATCCTATGAAAGGTCAGTGTGTTACTCTGACAGATCGAAGTTGGCTTCGCTGACCTTGACACACCAGAGCGCCACCGGTTATGCTGTAGCTAATGTCCTTCAGTCCAGGATTCTCTCTCAATGCCTTTGCGGGGATCGTCTGCGACAGTCAGTGCCTCACTCTCGTGCTGCAGAAAGAGGCATCTACCTTTGAGTACTTGCATGACTTGAAGAACGGCGTCATACGAACGAGGCCGACGTTATAGTCCCAAACAACGACATACTCTTTCTCCTCCCCTGGCCGCTTGTACGTGTACTGGAACACTGCAGGTGAATCAGTACGGATATTTTAATGCTACACGCGAAACTCACTTTCAAACGCGTCACGCCCAGTCTTTTCAAGGAAATCCTTCTTGTCGCTGTTGTATGGAATGTGCCTGACACCCTTCCTGGCAATCTCCCCCAACGGGAAAATCCGAAACCTGCGGTGTTGAGCTAAGAGTTCCTCGTCGTCTCCGGCCTCATGTGGCGGATAGTTGACAATGCCGACGGCTCTGTTGCCTTCAGAGAAGATCGGCGCATCCTTTGGTATCTTCTGTCGCCTGGGAGTTGGAGCTGCTGCTACTGGGTAGGGAGGCGGTATCGGGGACTCTGAGCTGTGATGATCATGGTGGTCACCGCAGAACGGGTTAAGCAGGAAAGGTATCTTCATGCCGGACGGCCTGGAATGACAAAGGCAAGTACGACTGACGCTGAAGCTTGGTGTAAGGTGCGGGTAACTGGCAAATAAAATGGGCCTGGGCGTGCGAAGACCAAGCTGAAAAGAAAAACTAGGCTATGGTGGAACGGGACCGATTTGGAGCAAGGGGGATCTTGGTGGCAGTAATGGGGTGAAGAGGTCGGTATCCAGGCGTTTGCGAAGTGCTCACGAGGACGAGATGATCACCTTATAACACTGGACAGTGAGGACGTGGTTCAATGACCACCCCGCTTTAGCGACCGAGCTGCGCATCATCAGTACCCTGAGCCAGACGGGAGTAATGGCCGTCGCGACTTACCTATTGCGTTCGAGTGCAGACTTGGCCGACAGCGCGCGTGAAAGTAGACGGCGAGATGTGCACTACGCGTTGGCACTGCCCCAATGTGAAGGTGGCTCCGTTCGACAAACGATATGATCCGGTGGTGACTAGCTGGACCTCATATGCCGCCCAACGAATGTCTTCGCTCGGCTATCGCTGTAATGCGAGCCAGCCAGTGACTTTGACGTGCCAAGTCAGCAGGTGCCAGTGAAGGGCAATCGTGGAGATGCTGTCCTTACCAAGATGTGATGGAAGTCAAGCTGGGGCGAAACCTTGTTTTACAGAATTTATTCCCTGGAAGATTATTCTGGGGAAATGGCCAAAGGAAGACGAGCGATGCGCGAAAATGTAGGGACAGGTACTTGTCCTGCACATGGTTCCCTTTAACGGACCAACTCCAACCTTCACTTCGGCCCGCTAGCTGCTCATCCTGGCGAAGTGCGTCGCCAAAGCTTGACCAAGCGCCTTGCAGAAAGCGTCCGGTGTATAAGTGGACGTGCTTGAGTTCCAAGACGCACACTAAATGGCTTGACAGGTTGCGATGCAGCCGATCCACTAACGGGGCCAAACGACTGTTACCGACAGCAAGTACTGGGCCATGAACAATGCGATAGTGGAAGATGAATCGAGGGATTCGCGTCACACGGCATCAAACACTCTTCCCGCGTTGAACCCTGCATCTTGCCCGGGACATACGGTCCAGCTCCTTTGTTTAAGCAGTCCATGGTCCGAAATCGACGTCAATCAAAAACTTTTCCAATGAGCTGCAGCACGTGCGGGCTCGTGACAGCAACGCGAGCCATCAAATCACTACAACGCCAGCAGAGCTGCAGCATCTTGCGGGCATGACAAAAGTCTCCAATAAATCCTACTTTCCCATCGTAAGACGCAATTGAATTGTAAAAACAGTGGGTAGTTCCTCAGATGAAAGCCAGCCACTTCCACAACTATCTGTGGATGGCGCAACGGATCTTTCGCAAGCACGAGTAACACCACCGAGCTTCAAAATCGCCGCCGCTCACCACGATTCGTGCCCTGGCCATCTCAGGAGACCAGGTTCGCCTGTCATGCACCCTGTTGGTATGGCGTGAAAGAACGAATCGGTACAGTGTTTACCTGCAGCTTCCCGTGGGAGCACAAATGCACATACTATCTTGGCTCTTGTTGCAAACGTGGCCCATTTCTTGCGCATCTCGGGAGCCTACACAATTTCAACTCTGGGAAATCAATCCATTGGTTCTTACTTCGTCGGTGAGCGATGTCAGCCTTGCTCCCGCTGGCGATACTCGAGATATATGGCCCGGGACCCGGCTCGCTTGCTATATCGATTACATCCCAACAGCGGGAAATTAGATGTCACTTTTGAACAGTAACGAGCTTCTCCTCACGCTGAGACATGGCGCCTTCTAATGCAAGCCTCTTCATGCACCCGCAAGGTAAAGTTTTCCATTGTCAACCTCCACTTGCTTCATGCCTCACTGGACGCCGATCAACAAAGGGGTTTGTCTCATTTGCGTGAATATGCGGTTGGATCCATGCTGGGCCGTTTCAAAGAAAGGGCGGTGATAATGTCTCAGTACAGACCGCTCAAAGAGCACAGAGGCCAAGCTGCAGCTTGGACTGTCGCGGGCCGCTACCACTGATTGATCAGGCACATCTCCAAGGCACTTCTAGAACTGCCAGCCCTCAGATCTGGCAAATCCTTAACTTTATGTGAAGTACCATGGATACTTACTGCGGGACCCGCCGCCACTGCGCGCGGCCGGCGGTGGGAGATTCGAACAACTCACCCTGCTTTCCGGTCAAAGCAGAGCGCCTTCACGAGGCCATACGTGGACTCGCTTGAAGCTATGAGCATCATTAGTCACTCATTAAATGCCTTTGGAGACACCAGATCATTCGTACAGTGCCCAGTCGCGTAGGAAATGCGCGCACATAATCGATAAACATGCATACCAGCAGGCCCTTTCCGTTTCCGCTGGTTACACGAAAGCCGTCACTGTGGGATGACAGACGGCTCAAGTAACATGGAACAGCCGGTGTGACACTATTGTGATGCAAGTGCGATCCGCGAAGTGAGTGGCGAATATCACCAAAGTCAGGACAAGTGGTTGGGGTCTGTAAGCGCCTCATCAATCTCGAGTCTAATTGCATGATCTTGATCAAGAGATGGCCAGACAATTGAGTGATTGTGTGGATTGCTGGGCGTCGATTTCAGGCTCATTGATTCAGACTCAAGACATCTTCTCCTACGGCACCACGTTCAGCAACAGATGATAAAGTGGCCTAGCCCAGCGAAACACGGGCAAGTCGGCAACTCAGTACCGCGATTACTCATGCTGTGCGACAGCCTCTTCGAGATGCCCCGACGATCAGGCAGAGCTTTTGCTCGCGCACGCGTGTGCTTCATTCATGCGTGGCTGACTTGCCTAGCAAGATACGCTCTCTCCTAAGTGGTATAGTGGAGAGTAATGTGCTCTTCTTTTGCCACGCCTATCAATCTATTATCAACCGCACGAGAGCAGTGTGCAACATCTTACGGCCCCTGTAATAGGTACAGCCGGAATGAAAGGCATAGAATAGGATAACTCCTCGGCCACAGGGCTAGCTTTGCGCCACGGGGAATTCAGTCAACAAAAGCTCATATGTACGCACATTGAAAATTTATTCGAATGGAGGACTATCAAGCCTAGCGAAAGGACATGCATGGCGCAATTGCTTCCTAGATCCCTCATAGTAAGCGCGTAAGCTCCCCATGGCCGTGGCCCCTCCAATCCCACACTGTCTCATTTCGGCCCACTCCACGCGATGTGGGCATAACTAATACATACTACGCTACAAGGATAATTTCTTTCAATGTGCTCAGAAACCCTGTAAAGCTGCTGCAGAACTTTGGACTGCTTGCCCTCTCCACTTGTCGGCTTTGCGGGATCCCTACGAGCGTGCCACAGCCCTGCAGCGCACTCAAGAAATGTGCTCACGACATGTCAAGTCTATCTCACGACATATTCGGTTCTCAACCCGAACTTGAACGATGCCCCGATGTCTCTGCTACGGCATATCGTGTGACGTTATTGTCAAAATCTCTTCCCCTCGTGCCCGATGGGTAACGCGGTGAGAGGAGTCTCGCGCAGTCTAATGAGGCGCATGCAGTGAACGCAATCGCCGTATCGCCCCACCAAACTATAGTCGCACGAACTTGTTTCGATTGCCCTTTTCTCGCTCTTTTCACAGGATCAATTCGACGTTTGAGCTCGGTAGTGCCCGCCAATTAACAAGGATCATCCTCGCGTACTTGCCATTTGGAGGAACCCGGTCCCGCTGTCATGCCAGGAACCACTGCGGACAGGCGTCACAAGTGACGAGAGACCGGACACATAACCTTTTGGGACAGGTATTTGGAAGCACTTGATAATCGACGAAGAATGGGTTGTACCGCGGAGTAGGTTCTGACTGACAGCTGCGGTGATGCACTCAAGCTTTGTGGCGCTTTTCACAAAGTGGGACCAAACTACGACAGTTGAGCAGCAGGGGTATGATCGATCGAGGCCTCACAGCTATTAACAAATCATCCACACTTATTAGGGGTCTCTGCATATCACAGCTGCTCCAGTGTGCGCGCGGTGGTCTGCAGATAGCAAAGCCTGACGATCTCGGTACTACAACCCCGTCTTGCCCCGCCATTCTCATTGCAGTACTACCTTGACGATAGGTATCCGCTATCGATAGCACTGCCCATCTCCTAGGCTGTCGGAGATCCGGCTGCTCAGCCTGGCGATCCAGATTCTTGATACTAGGCTAACATGGCGCCCGAGCATGATCCCCCATTGACCGGGGCAGCTTCTGCATCGCACAGGCCGCGCTTCCGTCATTTGACATGGCGCGAGATCTTCCGGCGATCAGGCCAATGCGTCTCGAACCACTCAGGAAGAAAGATGTGAAATGCACAGGGGTCTCGCATGCAGACGGCTGCTTGGCAATCCGAGCGAAGTCAGTACCCAGGCTTGCTCTGGATCAGATGCGCAAATGGGGATCAAGTGCTACAACAGCTAGTGTGGATGACAGGTCCCACAAGGACGAGATTTTGACAGTTTCTGACAGCCTTGACAGGTGGCACGGTGCGAGTCTCTAGATGCAAAGACAGGTTGAACAAGGGCTTACAAAGGTGCTCGGAGCGGAGCGGCGCGGTATGGAATGGATTAGGCCAAGTATGTGCCTCACTTCCTTGCTATTCTTCCAGTCACAACGCTCCTATTTCCTTTTCAAATTTCTCCACTTCTATTCGCGCGTGTGCGCACATACATTTTCACTTCCTCAAGCTACATTGACGCGCAGTCCTTGTTTCTCACAAGGTATACCGCAGTATTTTGTCTCACTCCCTTTCCTACACTCAGTCAACTGGGCTGTGTCCTAGTGTACAGCACATCATGTCACACGGTGAGGCTATGGAGATGGGCGCCGGCGCTGCTACTTCTACTTGGTGGCCGAGTGCCCCTCCCAGTGAATTTCCTTCTCACGAACTGCAATACGCCATGCCATCTGCACTGCGCCCCTCCGGTCCATGTACGTACCGAACCCCCCCTATGGGAAATCTTCCCGCCGCCATTTCTTTCCACCGACCAGGAAACCAATCGGTGTGAAAACAAAGAAAGAGAGTGTACGCCTAGCTTTCTTCGTCTCCGGGGGCCTAGCTACCAACGTGGCGTCTTGTGATGCGGGAAGCCCAAGCACCCTCTTCGAGATGCGCGCCGAAGCCTCCGAGACGCTTGTTTGGTATACTTCTCCTAATCCCAGGAATTTACACACTGCTCTTTTCTTCACGGGTGTTTGGATATCCTATCGCTTTTTTAGCATTTATATCCGATAGTTGCCGTGATCTTACTGGAGGCTCGGACCTCACTATCTCGATTGCTTCCGATACTTTTCCGCGTCCGGCAGAAATAGCAAATGCTAGTTTCACGTCTGTATACGTCACTCCCAACCATACTGTTGGAACGCGTTTCACTCCCCAGGTAGGCAATTCAAGCCCGTAGCAGTACACCGACTGTGCTTCTCCCTCGGAGTGACGGATATCTCAAGTGTTTGACGAATAGGGAAAAAGGGACACAAGGAAGCCAACGATGACCATTGTTACATTTTTGTGTGAAATTCTTTTACTTTTCCCCGGGCCTTATCCGCTGTCACTTCTTCTTTCGTCGATCGGGGTGGAGGGGCATTATTCTCGCTTCTTCGGGGAGGGCTGTGGGTGTGGTACAGGGCGCTTACGAGTTGGATTCGACTGGGTAGCCGGGGAATAAGGCGAGGGCGAGGGTCTAGATCACTTGCATATTTCGCCATTAGGAGGAGACGGGTCTAGACTCTTGTGACGGAATTCCTGCTATGCCAAAGACGGAATCAGTCGCTGTTCTGATGCCGACGAATACAACTTTCTATCTGACTCGTGTCACGTGTGTGTGCTGCTCCTCTTCTCCTTCTCTTATCGTCGGACGGGCCAGTATTTCTAGTCGTATGTATGACACAAACGCGTGTAGAACTCAGTGCCTACTAGCTAACACGTTGAAATGTTAAAGTGTGAAAGTCAAGTCGTTACGCCAGACCATTGCAATTGGAAGTAGAACATCTTGAAATACGACGCTTGGGATTCCATCTAGTTCAAAAAGAAAGAGAAGAAGGAAACAAAAGCTTCTGATAATATACATGTCTACCGCGTAAGATGATAGAATCTGCAGAAAAGGGAGGCACGCCCCCTAAACGCCATGTGAAAAAAGCACTACACTGTCCGTAGTTTTATATTCGCCCTAGTCAAAAACGCCAATGGACGATGAACTGATCCGGGTATCAAGCACCCTCCTTCATCCCTCCCATGGAGGTAAACACACACTCTCCTTCACCTCCAGCAAACTTCTCTACTCGCTCTCATCATCGTCGAAGCTAGGCTCCGACGCTTCATCCGACTCGGCCTCATCGTCGCTGACCACGTACTTGGCTGGTTTGGCAGCAGCCCTACGACCAGGTCGAGCGGCAGGTGCGCGAGAAGCGGGCTTAGGAGTGGGCTCGTCCTCATCTTCGTCGGAGAGAATGTCGCTGGCAATGTCCTCTGCGTCATCCATATCCTCCTCTTCATCTGAGTCTACAGTGATTTGCTTCTTCTTGGCTGCGGGCTTAGCAGGCTCCGCGTCCTTGCCGTGTTTCTTGGCGTAAGCTTTGGCGGCCGGGCTCTGCGCGGTGAGCTTCTTCGCGACGGCCTTGGGCTTCGGTGCAGGCTTAGCGGCGGCAGCCTTGGGTTTCGCGGCGGGCTTAGCAGTCAACTTGCTGGCGGCTGGCTTCTTGAGATCAAAGTCATCGTCGTCGGAGCTCATGATGGTGTCGTTGACGTTGCGAGGAGCGGGACGCTTTGGTGAAGGTTGAGGCATCAGACCTTCATAGTTGGTTGTGTCGCCGTCGATATCAATTGGGCTGCCCTTCTTCGCGCCGGCGGCACTGCCAGATCGAGCGCGGCCGTTACTTCCAGGGCGAGCAGCAGTGGTTGCCTTGAACATCGGAACGCCGTTGGAACCAGCTCCGATAGTCTTGACCATGCTGCTCACATCGCCGAGAAGATCATCGTCGTCATCATCAGAGTCGCTACCAAGGCTGTACTTGGGTGCCTGCTTGGTTGCGGCGCGGCCACCTCGAGAAGGGATATCCGTCTTGGTTGGCTCTTTCGCGGCTTCCTGAGCGACTGCAGCGAAGACGTCTGAATCTTCATCGTCTGAAAGAATTGGGTCTTTCTTGACAGCCTTTGCAGCTGCCGGGCGGCCCCGCTTAGACGGTGCTGGCTTCGAGTCTTCAGAATCTGGCCTGCTCTCCGACGCGCCATCAGTCTGTGGCGTGCCTTCCTTCTTGACGAGATGAGAAAGCAGCGTACCCTGCTTCTGTGGCGCCGCAGAACCGAACGCGCTACTACTCTTTAGAGCCTCTGCTGCCGAAGGCTTCTTCGTGGGTTCTTGTTGAAGATAACTGAGCAACCCTTCTTTCTTCGGCTTAGCCTTCTTCTTAACCGGGCCAAAGTCGGAGGCAGAGTCATCAGAGTCACTGCCGTCCATCTTTCTTTTCTTCTTTCCCTTGCCACCCTTGCCGGCGCCAATGCCAAGCTTCTGAGAAGCGCGACGGGTGATGCCAGCGATCTTCTTCTTGCGCTTAGTCTCTTCCTCAATCTGCAGGTTCCATTCATCCATGAAAGCCTCGAGGTCGACAGTCCAGATGTCTTTAGGTGAGAGCTTGATGAGAGTATCAATCTCTTCCTGCTTCTCGCCAAGCTGCTTCAACAGCTTCTCAACGCGCTCTTGAGTCAGCGACCAAATGGCCATCTATAGATCGTTAGTGTCTGGATTCGCGTCAAAGTGTGAAAGTGCTTACGCCTAGCAGGTAGTCGTAGTCGTTGGCGGAAACCTCGACTTCGTTGTCGTCCGACTCATCCTCTTGTGCGTCTTCAACTTCACCGGCATTCTTCGCCTCTTCAACCTTGGGGAAAGGTGTGAAGCCGTGCTTCTTGAGCTCCTGCACGAGGACGGCCTTCTTCTTCTTGGAGATGGTAAGCTTGCCGTCGATGATCATCTGAATGAACCTGGCTTGATTGGACATCTTCAAGTGCTCCTTCTCCATGACCTGGAGTTGATGCTGCTTTCGCTTCTCGTAGTACCGCAGACGGACGTGGTAGAACTCCTCGATAATATCGAGGACACCAGCATACTTGTGAATACGTCCATGAGCGTCGAAAGCGACCAAGTTGCTAGTTGCCTGAGGCTTGAACAACTTAAACATCTCCTCAAGTCCCTTGGCAAGGGCCGTCGCCATGTACTTGTCTTCCATCTTGATGACGAAATGTACACGATCGGGGGTGTTGTAGTCGATGTAGTCCTTGATGAAGGAGGGGGTTTTCTCAGCCTTGATAATTTCTTCAAGCTTCTCCTTGAAGTCCTGGGTCCAGTAACGAACCGGCAATTCTGTGATTTCGATCTCGTTGTCGCCAGTCTGTCGGACAGTTCCCGTAAACTGGTAGCGGTCTGGACCAAGTACAGTAGTCGATCCGGTGAAGCCCTTGTACCAGGGAATCATGGGCATCATATCCTCCTTGGTAGCACCTGGCTGCATACGGCGCTTAATGTTCTCGATAATGTCCATGGGGTTGAAATTGGGAATTTCGGAGCTCCAACCCGTACCGATACCGCTCGAACCGTTGATAAGGATTGTCGGTAGGATAGGGACGAACATCTCAGGCTCAATTTTGTGGCCATCGGACTCGCCATATTGCAATAGCGCATCATCGTGGGCATGGAAAATGCGTCGCGCGAAGGGTGAGAGACGGGTGTAGATGTACCTGGCGCTGGCAGCGTCGGCACCACCCTTGAGACGGGAACCGAAGTTACCACTGGGTTCCAAGTAGTTGATGTTGTTGGTACCGACAAAGTTCTGCGCGAGACCAACGATAGTGCCCTGCATAGAGGCTTCTCCGTGAGCGTAGTCGGTCGATCCGGAGACTGAACCGGCAAGCTCAACGACCTTGACATCCTTCTTGATGTTGCGTCTAAAGCACGTGTACAGTACTTTGCGTTGACCAGGCTTGAGGCCGTCAATCACAGACGGGATGGATCGCACGTTGTCGGCCATGGAGAACAGGATCAACTCCTTGTTGACGAAGTCATCGTAGGAGATGTCAGGCGTGGTAAGGTCCAGATGCTGACCTGGTACGAAGTCACGTAGCCAGTCCTTACGCGCGTCTGCCTTCTTCTTCGAGAAAGCCAGTTCTATGAGTTTCTCCTCTTCTGCGCGCATAACCTGGAAACGCTTCATGTGCGTATCGAGATCCTTGAAGTAAATCTGGGCATCGGGAATATCGCTGGTACCCAATCCCTTGTAGTACTTGTGGTCCCAGCCCTTCTCGTGAGCATGCTGCTCCTTCCATTCCTCATACTCTGGCATGGAGAAGAAGCTCTTCATGTTACGTGGGTTCTTAGGGTCACCCTTCCAGACCTTGACGATAGGGGTAATGAACTCTAGGAGGAAACCAGGGACCTTGAGCAAACTCGGGAACTGGCACTGAAGGAAGTTGATCAGAAGACCCTTGATATGGCTACCGTCGTGATCTTGATCCGTCATGATCATAAGATGACCGTAACGCAAGCTCTTCATGTCCGCCGAAGTGTACTCCTTCTTGTGCTGAAGGCCCATGAACTTCTTGATGTTTTGGATTTCGGCGTTCTTCATGATTTGATCGACCGTAGCGTCGCGTACATTGAGTAGCTTACCACGAAGGGGAAAGACACCGAACAAATCCTGGTTGACGACGGCACGTCCAGCCAGCGCAAGTACACTAGCCGACTCACCCTCAGTGAGGATAAGAGTGCAGAGATGTCCGTCCTTGGTGCCCGCTTTGTTGGCGTCTGTCAACTTTGCGTTGCTGATTCGGTTGCGCTTGTTGCCGTCAGTCTTCTTCATCATCTGATCGGCCTTTTGCTGGGCAAAATGCATGATGTTTTGAATGACGTCTGTCTTCGCGATAGCATTCAAGAACTTGTCGCTCAGGACAGGCTTGCTGCCAAACTGGCTGGCCTTTGTCGTGAGCTGTTCCTTCGTTTGAGATGTGAAGGCGGGGTTGACGATGGAACAGTTGACGAACAAGAACAGATGGTTCTTGATTTGCGCAGGCTTAAGCTTGACGGCAGCCTTGTTTTTCTTGTTGACAATGGCCATGAGCTTGTCAATAATCTGATCGGCGATGAGGTTGACGTGAGTACCACCGGAGGTTGTCGCAATCGAGTTGACGAATGAGACCTGGTTGAAGGAACCATCCGAGACGGCGAAACCAACGTCCCAGCGGTCGAGCTTGTCTGTGATGATGACGTCCTTCTCCTTGTCGTCTTCGCTCCTACCCTGGTCGCGCGAGATGGACTTGGTGTACATCTCCATGTATTTCGCAAACGTTCCGATCTTGATGCGGTCGCCATTGAGGTAGACTTTGACACCCCGCAATGTACCAGCCATGTCGTAGGTCCTGCGCTTGACCATGGCCTCAAAATCGTCATCAATGCCCTCCATGCCGAACCTCGCGTAGTCGGCCTTCCAGGAAACCTTTGTGTAGTCGTCCGTCTTGATGTCGGTGATCTTGGCCTTGCCCATCTTGCTCATGTTCTCAGTCCAGGTCTGCTTGTACTTCTTCTTTTGCTTCGAATCGACGGTTTCGACTGTGAACTCGGTACTGAAGACGTTACAGAGCTTGGCTCCGTAACCGTTGCGACCACCAGTGACCTTTTGTTGGTCGTCATCGTAGTTGGAGGATGTGAGGAGGTGACCAAAAATCATTTCTGGTACATAAATGCCGTGTTCCTGGTCATGTTAGCGAATGCTTCTGCCGGAGCATGAGGTGACTGACTTTGTGAATCTCAATTGGAATTCCTTTACCGTCGTTCTTGACGGATATCTCGCCAGTCTCCCGATCGACTGTGACCCGAATCTCGCTCATGTTCTTGTCGTTCTGCTTGTTATCCGCGGCGTTGACAAGGATTTCGTCGAAGATCTTGTATAGACCTGGCACGTAGGATACCTCGCGGAACTCCATCGACTCACTCTCGGTGTTGAAGACCCACATGCTGTTTGTCTGTCGCTCTACAGAGCCAATGTATGTGTCGGGACGCTTCATGATGTGCTCCAAATGGGTCAACTGTGGACGTGTTAGCCATTGTCTCGCCTTTCGCATACTCAAATACGCACCATTTGGTACTTGCTACTGGCACCACCCTTCTTGGGCTTCGCAGCCGGCGCATCATCTCCATCGGCACCGAAGCTCTCGTTTGCAATATCTGCCAGGGGTTTACCGCTCGACTTCTTCGGGGCCGCTGCCTTCTTGGCCTTGGGTGGGGTATCTGCGAGTAGCGATTCGTCGTTGTCGACTGGGGCGTCATCCAGGTCCATGTCCGAGTTCTCGTCGATGTCTGAGTCGGCCTTTGCCTTTTTCTTAGGTGCGGCCTTTGGTTTCGCAGCCGCGCCAGCAGGTCTGCCTTTGGGTTTAGCAGGACCTGCTGCTTTCTTGCTTGCGGCAGCCTTGGGCTTCGCAGCGGCCTTTGTTGCCTTTGCGGGCTTTGCAGGCGGCGCGAAGTCGGAGCTGGCGCCTTCGTCGAAGACGGAGTCTTCCATTAGGGAGTCGTCCATGGCGGCCTATTATCAAGTCCCGAAGGACGAAAATCTAAGATAAAGAAAATAGTCTCTCAGTCGCGCGTGGGTTGGGCGACAAAAGGCGACGAAAAGCAACGAGTGTAGGCGAAAGGAAAGCGTGGTTGTAAGAAAGTCGAGTGTGGAGGCGTGTTTTGCTAGATGAGGGTCTGTGTTTACGCGTTGGCGTTGCCAAAGCGAGACGCTGCAGGGGAAAGCGCGCTAGTCGGCCGCTAGTGCGGGGCTTATAGAACTTCTATTGGTGTTGGAGGGGTGAAGGCTGAGAACAACAACGTTTATACCAGAATGAATGGTGATGGAAGAATAGCGAAGAGAATGCGCCATAATATACGCGCCAAAGAAGAAGAGAATGGTGACGATGATGATGAGAAAGATGCAAGCGAGTCGTGAAGGAGGGCTGCCCGCTCAAGGCAGCCGCTGATCAGCCACTCACAT
Source organism: Stemphylium vesicarium (assembly GCA_004380135.1). Lineage (NCBI taxonomy): Eukaryota > Fungi > Ascomycota > Dothideomycetes > Pleosporales > Pleosporaceae > Stemphylium > Stemphylium vesicarium. Next base: position 132,157 of record QXCR01000041.1, on the reverse strand, counting down.
GATGGTGAGGATAAGCGTGGCTTCGAGTTGTAGGCGGCAATATGCGATAGAGTAGACAAAATTTGCAATCATGTCCATTTAGCAAGGATACCTTTCTTCTATAAGACATTTCTTTGACGAGATGGGAGTAAAGGAGGGGATGTCATGAGTAGAATGATGATGTATTGGCAGCGCATGTATTCAGCTCGCGTTGCCTATATCTATATAAATCAACCTCAACTTGAACGCAATGAATGCAACTGCACCTATCTGCCAACTATAACCGAGGCACCTATGAAGGAGTGAGTCTGTCAACAGTGGCAGGATCTACCTCGAGGCAGATCACTGCATGAGATCATGCTACAGTCTATATGGGAACAGAAACGACTGTCGCAGTTCAGGACGCTAAGAGGAGCTCTTCAAATGAAACTGCAAAATTCTCAAAGTTCCTGGCGCGATTTAGGTATTGAATATATAGAACTCCGCTGTACGTCTTTTATAGCACAAGATGCAGACATGCAGTGTGTTGACCTCAAGTCTAGTCAAAATGTTCAATGAAAATCAAACGAATGGCAGTCAAGGCGTCTACAAGAATAACATTCCTCGATTGCGGTTTCCGATTCTTACGTATAGTATTACTCTGGCCTGACCACATGTCACATTAGTAAAGCGACGTGACAAGACCCTGAATGCAAAGCACTTCACCCGTATGCAGCACACTCGGCCCTACGTCATCAAACTCCGATGCGTAAGCGGATCCAAAGGATTAGTTCATTTGAAGCATCCGCGAGAAGGGCATACGTACGTTATCGTCTTCTTATGCCACCTCTTCACCCACAACCTCCCGCATCACACCGCCCCTCTTCCATCCCAGTACCGATATTCCATGCACAAGCACGTCACACCTACTCACCCTCCGCACCCGCTTTCGGCCGAACCCTCACCCGCGAACAACGAACAGCGAACAACGATCATCGGTGTTCGGCCACCCGCGCATCCGAGGATCCCTCGCGCTCCGAGGGCCAAAAAAAATTAAACATGTGCTCTCGCTCCCTCGCGCCCAGCCCAAGTTCCAGAGCTGTCTGTCGTCATTCTCCGGCAGATGAACCGAGTCTTCGAATTCGGTCCTTTCGGGGAAGGGGTTCGGGAGTACCTGCGCCGTTATTGCAAGGTTTGGGCGTGTGTTCTAGACGTGGGTGTGCCAAGGCTGCGGCATCTGTCGGACATTAAGCATGCACGAAAGGGGGGGGAGGGGATGAACGAGGGAAGTTGCAAAAATAGCACATTGAACGGATTGGGAAGGTGTGTGCGGGAATAGACAGATGGCACGTGGATCGGGAATATTTCCCTTGTGACAGTGGGAGGGAAATGGTCGTGTGATTGAGCTAGCTAGGCATCCGAACATTTGGCAGCATGGACGCTGATAAGGAATGATTGGGTATAGATGAAAACGAAGAGTGAATTGAGGACAAAGAGACGGCTACCTGGGTAGGTCGTGCGTGGATGGGAAAGTATCTACAGGGAGAAAGGAAGGAATGCAGTGAGAGCGGTGACAGTGCAGGGGAAAACCTCTATAGGTCCAGCCTGATGATGATGATGATGATGATGACAATGTAGCCCAAATGAAAAACGCCAGGTGATGCTCTAGAAAAACCCGAAATATAAGTAAGAATATACAAAAAAGAAAAGAAGAAAATAAAGAAATGGCGGTAAGGCATGTCGCAGATTATGCTCTGTCCTTCTTAAAGATGTCTTTGAGGCGAAGCTTGATCTTGTACATGTACCAATCGCCCTTCCTCTTTAGGCCAAGACCCTCATTGCTGCTCTCATCGCCTTGCTTGGTCTTTCGGTCTTTACTCTTGCTCCGCTCGCCCTTCTTCTCCTGTTTGCGCTTCTTTTCATTCATGACAAACATGCTGGTCGGGCGCTTCTTCAGACCATGACCTTCTGTAACACCGGAATCCCACATGCCGGTCGTTGTGATAGGAGCAAATGCGGATTGTGTCTTTCGAGATCGTTCGGACTTTTGGGCTGGGGGAGAGAGCATTGGGGACGCAAGTAGTGGCGCAGGTGAGGTGGGTGTCGTAGATCCTTCAGAAGGGGGTATGACGATAGGAGAAGATATAGATGTAGGAAGTGGACGGGGCGTCTCGGCGGAGGGTCGTTCTATGGGTGAAGGGAGGGCAAGCTCTTTAATGCGAAGCAATTCCACGCTGCGTTTCATCTGTCGTTCTTCTGCGCTCTCTACCAGCGTCTGATCTTCAAAAGCAAGTCCATACTTCTTCCTCATGCTACCGGTGATACTGTGGATGGCGGTGCCGGTAGAGTGTGCACGTCGCGAGCGGGTCGTGATGACAGGTGAGGCTTTGACTGCCGTTTTTGTGGACGCGGGTGACGGAGGCGTAGTGTCTGTGCTTCGACGAGGCAAGCGTTCGAGACTGGGTTTGAACATTCGGGGAAATGACCGGCGGTTCTCATCAAAGGTCGAAGCTGGCGATGGCGAGCGAGGGCATTCGAGTATAGACATGGAGCATGTGCGGTGGTTGGAAGGCCGGAAGGTTGCGCTTGGGGTCAATGCGGGGATCGTTGCATGGTTGGAACTGTCTGAGGCGAACTCTCTTGCAGCAACCCAGACTCCGGATACTAGTATGAATTTTCGCAGCGCTTCGTCGGTCTCAATGGGAAGCTTCTCCGTAAGGGCGTCGGCGAATGACTCTGAATCAATACTGGGTGCTGTCGTGGGCGACTGGGTGTACGAGGGTACGCTCGGGGTGGCAGTAGACGTGGCCGATGGCATCGAGTAGGTGTCCATGACATCGATGCGGCTGCGTGTCATGGTCGCGATGATGGGGTGTCGTCTGGAGTCGGTGCTGATGGTGCTGAAGGTAAACTTCTTGTCGTCTGTTCCTTGTGCAAGCGTTGGCGAGAGTGGTGCAGCCATGGACATGCTCGAGCTCCGGCGCGCATGTGCGGGCTTGAGCACCCACCGCGCCCTCAACGTCAAGCCATGTTCATCCGTCGTGTTGAATTCGTACCCGCCATTCGGCATGTCTGCGACTGACCAGCGGCTCATCCCATCGTTCATGCAAATGTCGGTTGCCTCGGTAACGCCCTTTTCACATCTTCGCGTGCTGAGAACGCCAATGACATCGCGCGCACCCCATCGATCCTCGTCCGACGCCTGCTCTTCGTCTTGGGTGGTGTAGGGTCCCGCCTTGACGACTAGGAGGTCGTGCTGTCCTAGCCTCTCCCTAGTGTTGAAGGTGTTAGACAGACGGCGGGCAGATCGCTGGGGAAGGTGCGAATAAGGAACGACTTCGTAGGCGGGCTTCGGTCGCTGCGACGCAATCACTTGGTGTAGCTGGAGGTGGACCTTGGGACGGGTGTGGAGCTTGGAGCGAGTGTTTACAGGGCGGGCGATGTTGAAAGACGTCTTGGAGCGGCGCGAGCGCTTCTTTAGTTTTTCCGCCGTGACATCGCTGCCGGAAGAAGCAGACCTGGAGGGAACGAAGGAGATTATAGGTTCGTCATGCGCCGTCTTCATCGCATCTCTCTGCGGCGTCGAAGTACCAGGGGCGGCGTCGTGGGTAGGGTCGACATTGCCAGAAGAAGGTACAGTCGCCTGCGACGGTGAAGGGGTCTGGCCCCGTAAGACGGACCCGAGAATGGAAAGCGGCATCTGGAAGAAGGAGGCATTCGTGGTAGGGGAGGCGGCACGTGGTGGTGAGGAGTACTCATGGCCGTGTTTGGCGGCGGCGTCAGCTGTCAACATATCCAGCAGCATGGCTCCAACTACCGGGTGGAGAGTGACATGCTGCGACACCCGTCAGTACATAAGGAAACCATGGCCAAAGCAAGAGAGTAATCAGCCCGCGCGCATGGGACGCCATTGTTCTTATGACGGCCGCGCCAAAAGGGCTGTGCGCTTGAGTTTGGACGTCGTGCCCCTCTGTCAAGCGCAGCAGTCAGGGTGACTTACAAGCCACAGCTAGCAGTAGCTGAAGTTATGCAGGGCAGGGGTAGCTAATTGCAGGCGGTAGTCTCTAAACATGCGCAGAGAGAGGGCCTTGGTAAGAAACAGGATGCAATCCAAAAAGAAGCCATCCACACGGGACCCGACCGAGGTCATTCATCCGCCGCCGGGCAAGGCTTTTCTTTCTGTCCGCATTGTCGACGCACAAGGCACTCAGGCTTGACGCCGGCAATGCCAACCGTCTCCGTCTCGCTAGTGCACACGCATTTCCAAACCACCACACGAGCCACATCTGGCCAAGTCTTGCGCATAGGGGCTATTATAATTGGCTCATCGTACATACGTTCGATGCACCATCTGAGTATTCGCTACTCACCCCTCTCCCAGCTGCACCGACGATGACTCGGCTCCAACGGACCATGCTGGGGCTGCTTACGTTGATCAGAGCCATCGAGTAATACTACCGCTGACTTTCTAGAGTTTCACTTTCGGTCCTTTTTCCACGAGGAAAGTGAGGACGAGCAAGACACTTGTCCGCCGCGATCCGAACATCTCATGAACGTGTGAGTGATCATGTGGCAGCCATCAACCATGGAACCTGGATGTCGTTCCCTGGGCATCGTACCCGTCGTATTCGTATGCGGTTGCCGTGCCATTGGCCAGCCTTGCCAGGTTTCACTTCGAAGCGAGTGTGGCTGTACTGCGCCTCAAGCATCCTGCAAACAATGTCAATCTGTGTATTCGTGCTGAAGCATTCCAGCCACCACTCAAGCACATCTGACGCAAGTCTTGGTAGCGCTTGTGGATATCCTGCGGGAGGATTCTGGTACGGGGGCATCATGCTCGGCCGCTTGCGCAACCTCTACCATAGCAACACGAGCAATTTCCCATGCTCCGTCTCTTCACCGACAAAGACACGCGCAGCGCCGAGCCTTGTCACTCTCGCTGCATGCCCCGCTGCACCTCACGATCTGCCTGCAAGCCCGCTCGCTTCTGATCTTCGGTTCCGTCCAGCTCCGTTTTCCGCGCCCCCAATTTTTTCACCGAGACCGAGCTCTCGTCAGCTGGACAGCACACATAACCAAAACGCCATCGGACCAACCGACCCTCCGAGTTCCTTTACAGGCCCTGAATCAGTAGGCGTTACGTCCGAAACGGCTGCCTAATCGTTTATTTCTGATCAATCAAGATTAGAAAAAAATCTCCATTTTGTCAGCACATCAGCAGCAACGTCCTGGAAAAAATGTGTCCAGCTCAAATAGAGCAGCCAGCCAGCCAAGGCGTCCATGTTCACCTACTGGCTGAGAGCCTCATCACTTGGTTCAAACAAAATGGGGGCCAAGTCAGCCCGGACGTGCAGCTCATCTACAGCCATGCGCAAGGCTTTCATATGCGTGCTTTAAGGCCACTGTGCTCGCCTGTGGTGGCTTCCTGCCCACTCAAGCTCACACTCTCTATTCTCAACCTAGACTCAGACGAGAAAGATGTGTTACACATCGAGAGCCCTCTGCAACAATGTCGAGGGAAAATCCCAGACCATATATTGACGTATCTTTTATTAATTGAACAGCGCAAGAAAAGCAAAGAGTCGCCATGGCACGCATACATATCGTGCTTACCGGGGCCGGAAGCCATGGGCACGCCTCTCTGGTTCAACGACGACGACGTGACTTTTCTTGCGGGTACTTCCTTGGCGCCTGCTGCCAAGGAAAGGAAGGCTGAGTTGCACCAGCAATGGGAGCACGCCGTAGCAGTCATGAAGGAATGGGGCATCCCGCTGGCTGATGCTGTCAATCTGTAAGTATTCTGGCGAATCGCGCTCGTGAACAGCCTAGACCTTTCGCTCCAGGCTTGCAGTAGGCCATTGTAGCTTGCGTAGAAGCATCAGCAACGCTCCTCTGATCGGTACCTTTATCGGTGATGTTTCCAAAATTTCCAATCAGTAACATGATTGCTTTATCTTATTCTCACCGCTACAAAGGCACAGCCTGCTAACGACCATCAGCGAATCATTACAATGGGCGGCCACCATATTCACCTCACGCGCCTTCATCTCCACCCACATTTTACCAGGAAGAGAGACAACACCCATGCTCTTTCCTGTCATCGACATTTTGAATCACTCCGTCTCTGCCAAGGTAGAGTGGGATTTCCAGCCTCGCCACTCGTTCGCACTGAAGTGCCTCGAGGGTGATTCATTCCAGCCAGGACAGGAGCTATTCAACAACTACGCGCCCAAGCAAAATGATGAACTTCTCCTCGGCTATGGGTTCTGTTTGGAAAACAACCCAATCGAACAGTTTGCTCTGAAGCTTGCATTCCAGCCACAACTGCAGCAGTACGCGCAGCAACTTGGTTTACTAGATTCCGAGAACGTACCTTTTGGAATGTCGAAAGACTTCCTCGCCACAGACCCAAACAAGGAGCAACATTTTTTGCGCGCCAAGGGCCACCCGTTCGGGCGCTATGACAACCACATACCCTTCTTCCGCGGCGTGCCTCCATACATTGTGCATTTCTTCTTCATCCAGACAGTCATCACTTCGGAACTGGACATAAACAGCATTGACGTCGCACGGCCGGGAGCCAGGATCACGCTACAGGTCTTGGTACTCTTACATCAGGCGCTGGAGCAGAGGTGCGGTCCACTTCCACTTCACATCGAGCAGAAGCCTCAAAACGACAAACAAAAGTACGCGAAGATCTATCGCGATGGCCAGGCGAGAATCATTTATTCTGTACGGCAAGAGCTCCAAGCCGCAGTAGCAAGGTTACGAGCACCAAATAATGAGACCCCATCTCGGACGCTTCACTACATATCCGACCTCGTTGCAGTCTTTGGAAGTGACTTGCCGACAGCTGCGAAGCAATTCACAGACGCTCTCCCACGACATGGCCTAGCCAAGTCGCAAAACGAGACTCTGGAATGGACCCTACTACTCGCCGTCCTTATATCAACAATGTTGACCACACAAGAAGCAAACGATCCCCCTATCTTTGCCCTGCTACGCGGCCTATGTGCCCGTCACGCGCTCCCAAAGCTCGAAGATGGCATCGAAGACGTAGACACATACACCTTTGTTGACGAAAACCTGGGAGACTTTATGCGCGTCCCCTCTGCAGATCCGAACGCCGCAACCAGCGATGCTCTCGATGACCTCGGTCTCACGTTCGTTAACCAGCCTGCTGAAAGCGATGCCCCGGTTTTCATCAATGGACGCACTGAGAACCTCGGTGCGCGGATCATTATGTGGGCGATGAAGGTGGTGGAGCAGGATGTGGTGCCTGTTTTTGAAGATGGATGTGTTAAGCAGTGTTTATTTACGCCGGCGGGGGATGATTGGATGTATCAGGATGTAGAAGTGTAGACATAGTGGCGGTTGGTCGAAATACTGCCATGCTCTTGTCATGTCTTGGTGTCGCAATCTCATTCTACATCCCAAGACAGAACAATAAAATAGAATGACGCGCATACGCTACGGTGCATCAATGCTTTCTAACATATGTCTAGGTCCAAAGCGCCTTTCGGGCAAAGATGCCAAGCTCACCCACTCCTAACATGTCCAACCTTATGAATACCACCCCTCCGCTCTTTTCTTTTTCTTATTTTAAGCAGCCTCACCTTCCTTTCAATTCCCCTTTTCCATTAAAAAAATCTAGAACTGGAATTATGTCTCTGTTTGCTCCAAAGTCACAAACGGACCCTATAATGTTTGTCTATGCGAGAGGACCTCGTCTATAAGAAAAACTTGGTTTACATCAGACGCGTTTGAAATTTCCATCTGTATTGCCTATCTCTCTCCCTGTGTCAATCCAAACACTGACAGTCTTGGTCGAAAATGGCAGGCAATCATCCGCATGTCTTTATTTAAAATTAGCCAAAATCTACTTGTGCAGTCACCATTTTTGGGGACGAGTGTATCTTACTGAAAGAGAAAACTATAGCATATGCTTTCATGTTCTCCATACTTTTCGCTTTTCTCAACTCCACACGCTCGCTTGTCTAAAGTTCGTGGAGTATGAGGCTTTAGAAACGTACCCAAGGATATTCGATGTTGTTTCCGCCTTGCTGCTCTTTTTAGATAGGTGGCCGCTGTGGAAAGCATGGGTTCTGGATTCGATACTTTTCATTAGGCCACGAAATGTCACTCCTCTTTTGGAGCATGGCCTTGTGATACGAAGGCGTCAGTAGAAAGCATCGAGATGTTTTTTCTGCCACTTTTTTTCTTATCTTTTTTTTCTCTCAGTCAAGTATAAACGTCGCGTCCACCACGTTAAAGAGCATGGCGTGTTTCCAGAAGGCAGGAGAGGAGAGAAGCTCGGGAGAGCTATTCAAAGACAAGGGGTGCAATGATGCACATGTGAAGATGCGAAGGAGGCAACTTGATCGCAACGTCGTTTGACATGCGGTATCAATACAAGAAAAAGGCAATGCGAGAGAGCAAACTATCATTCCTCTAACATGTCCTCGTGCCACTATGGGCGACGCCTTTGCCCATTGCACTCATGTTCCCCGTTTAGCCGGAATAGCAGAGGATTTGTCTTCACGATTGCCGTGCTTATACACCCACGTCGAGTTATCCATGCCGTCGTGCGTCGCTTTCATGTACTCCCGGAACGCCGAGGACATGGAGACGACTTGCTTGAGATGGCGCTCTGCGACCTTGGGCGGGCTGCCGCTATTACTGCTTTTGGCATCGAAAACGGCCAAAGCGACAGCGGTCTGGAAGGCTGATAGCACGTCATGTCAGTTTAGCGCACCAATGTTGTTGCAGTCCCTGCTATTGGTCTAATTTACCATTTCGAATTTCTCTTCCGTTCCACCCCAGGTCCAGGTTCTGGGGGCTCTGGGCGAAAGACTTCGCGTGATACACGTAATCGATTTGAGGTCCGCCGCGCTTGTAGTCCTCCTCCAATTTATCGAACAGATTGTCCCAGATCGTGTTGCGCGATTCTTCGGTGAGGGGCTCGTAGCCTAGAGACAGATGGATGCGAGACATGAATGCCTCATCGAAATGGCCCACGCGGTTCGTTGTCAAGCATAGTATGCCCTGGATATAGTCGAGCGCCCTGAGAAAGACTATTAAATCCGTTAGTATTGTTATAATGCAGATAATAAGTCCTCTTACCGGACACAATACTGTTGCGCTTGAGGTCATGCGTCGTGCGCTGCTCGAGATACACATCTGCCTCATCCAGCAAGACTATCGCATCCCAATCGCTAGCTCTTTTGAAGTACCGGAGAAGGATCTCTTCCAAAGGTTCAGGTTCATGGCCAAGATCAGCCGCAGTGATGCTGAGCAGTGGTCGCTTGGTGTACTCGGCAACAGATTCTGGGCAACGTCAGCTACCATCGTCTTGAAGAATTGGGTATTCAGCTTACCTGCTGTCAAGGTCTTGCCCGTTCCCGGGGGACCATGCAAAAGGATAATCTAACCCTCGCCTTTGCCATGTAGGAAGTTTGCACTGAATCTAGTAGACTGATTGCGGTCTGTGTAGATCTTCGCAATCGCTTTGATCAGCTCCTTGTTACTTGTTTCCATCACAAGCTTATCCGTAGCGGTTTCGGCCATTGCGGGCTGTTCCAATCCTGTGACGTCCAGCAGGTCTGAGGCAAAGTTAGTTACGATACATGTGTGCGGGTTCAAACCCTTACCGTAGGTTCTATCCTTCAGCATGAACGCGTACATGTGCGATGCCATGATTTTATAATGCAGTCGCCTTAGTTCCGTAGTTTCGCTAGGTACGATGTCGTAGTAATCGCTGAAAGGCTTCTTTGCATAGACTTCTTGTGAACCTAATTTCATCCGGCAATCCTTGCACTCGCAGTGCGAGATACGAGTAGACCTTTGAACTTTGTCCGAATCATTGCTCGGCTCGTGGTGATCTGATCTGATCCGAATGCCGAACCACGCCACGGGGCTGTGACATGCTCCACCACAACCCGAGCTCATTTATACTGCACAATGTCAGAACCAATGTATACCCAGGAATCATTGAACTTACCCTCTTGGAGCTCGAATTCAGTCCTCTGCCTGTGTATTGAAGGAATGTCGGACCTCTTGAATATGCGAAGTATTTCTCGCCACACTTCACAAGCTTTTCTTTCAGCTCGCCATTGTCATTATCGTCGATAAACTGGGCTGGAAATATATCGAGACTAGTTATCTCCCGCTCATTGTCAAAAGCACTGATGACTATCCTCCTAGAGCAGGGCTGTATTTCTGATCCGTCGAACGCTAAATGCCACACTTTCACCCGATAGCTTTCGGTAATCTTGTTTTTGTCGACCCCGGAAACACCTCCTTTCACGTTGTGTACAATATAAGCATTGAAAGATCCATCATCTTCTCTCACATATACTTGGCTTCCCGGCTTCAGCAGCAGCCAGAGGGTTGCAAATGTGACGACAGGAATCTTTCTTTCCGACCGTGCCTTACATTTTTCGACCGCTGCACTCGCATCCGACGCCAGATACTTATACAGAAGGTCCACATGCTCGTCGTACTTCTGATTGAATGTCGTGGCGTGCCTGTTACGGAAGTCTGTTGTGTCGGTTTTGTATTTCAGCAAGTCTGGGAGATGCCAATACAGAACTCTGTACGGGTGATAGAATAGTCCTGGGCCGACATTATCCGAGTCTCCGTCAGCTGGACCTTTTGAGTATTCGACCACAGATCTGAGAATGTTGAGCAGATGGTGTGAATTAATTCTCAGAGTTGCATTGGTGACATGATCGTCCGGGCCAAGTTTGACTGTTTTCTCGTCGGAAGGATCGCCTTTCTTCTCGACGGAACGTTTGCCTCTCTTTGGGGGTAAATGATCGCTTTCATTGTCAGAGTCTTGGTAGCTAATAGATGTGACGCTCTTTCTCTCTTCCAGTACGGGCAGATTGTTGTCGTTCCTGACCTCGTCCCTGACCTCGAACTTGAGAGGCTCTTCATAATTCTTCGTCATACTGAATCTCTCTATGCCACCCAAGGACCTTTTTTCATAGTAGTGAACCGTGTATTGTATCCGGCACCCATAGGTCTTTTCGGCTTCGTCTTCGAATTCTTTGACTTCTTCTTTTTCCTCCTTGTCTTCTTCGACTTCATATTCGTCTTTGTCGTCATCATCGGCTGAGTCACTTGCGAACTCGGAATGCGGCCAGAACGTGATGAAGCTATCGCGCGTAACCACTGCCTCCCATGCTCGCGGATGAATAAAATCGTCCTCATCATTCGAGACACTTGAATCTCCATTGGCAATGTCGAGTAGACGTTGTTCACTTTCGCAGAACCATGGCTTCAAGAGAACTTCCACCTCCCGACATATTTAGTTGGGTGCGGTGAGACAATAAAGCAAAATACTTACTTCCCACGAGAAGCATGCCGCTCATGGTACGATGTACCAATCCGACGATGCAAACTTAACTCTTATGTATCGTGGGGCGTCTTGCTCATTAAGCGTCACGCTCGAAGCGCGAACGTCCGACGATCCAGCTGCTATGGCCTTCTCTATGGCTACACCAATGCGATCGATGAGGGCCTTTCAAAGTGATTCTTTCTGGGAGAGTCCACATCATGCTTCTCGGCCAAAGTTTGATCCTCCTTGGGCACATCTTCACCTAATGGCGTCATCATCGACTCGCGTTTTGAAACCCTCTGTTTCAGCGGGCACCCGAATATTCTCTGCAGGAGCAGTCTTCTCAGAATCAGATTTGTTGTTCAAACCCTCGGTGAGAAGGTCAGAAGCACCAGCGCAGTCTGGTATCGAGACTGGGGAAGGTGGATTTTCGGCTGTCATGTTGATTGGGAGTAATCCAGGGATGCTAAAAAGTGAGAATGCTTTCTGATCGTAGGGAGTGAGATGATCTGGACTTTCAATCAGAATCTGCACGCTGTGGATAGATGAGGGGCAAGTAGACTACATTTACTCGATAATGGTCCCGTCCGTGTTATCTGTGAGCCTCTACGCAAACCTGGCTTTGTTCCTCCCGCGCAATTATGCCTTCAGCTATGACAGTCGAATCTGCGCTCTCACAGATTGAGAACGAGCGAGCTGTTGGGATGACTCTTGTAAGGAGGTTTACAGATGAGCTTGAAGGGCAAACAACTTTTGAGCGCGCAGCTATCCACGCACAGGAGCAAAAGGCTCGAGCAGAAGAGCAGAGGCTCGCAAGGCTGCGGACCTTGTATGAAGACGCCAAAGACAAGTTAGTGCCAATGCAGACGTCCTACATCTTCCGGGGCTGATCTTAGAGATAGTGACGCTATCTTCCACGCGGCTGAGACAGCCAGGCTTGCACTTGTGAAAACCCATCAGATGTTTGAAATGTCAGAGCAGCAATCGAGGATCACGAAGTTATTCGGCAAAAAGCCAGCTCGAGTAATGGCAACGAAGCTTTACGGAGCAAGACCACCTATGGATTTGCATCGCTTAGTGAATATGTCCATAGTCGCGAAAGCAAATGGAAGGAAAAACAAGGAAAGGTAATTTAAAAGACAAAATACTAGCGAAAAAAACATATTTTTGACTTACCCCTTCGCTTAGCCTGTTCAACGGTTCCGGAGTATCTGTAGCGCACTCGATGATCACAAGCTTGTTTTCGGAATTTTCCCATCGAGCAACGATTATGCCTCTGCATGATGTGATGGTATAAAGTGCATCGTTGCTGCTTGCGTCAATCATAATGAGATTGCCGAGGTCATATCCGAAGCTGTAACCATGATCACCGACAAAGCTGCGCGGGCTGCGCAGATCTTAATCCTCATTCGCACAAAAGCAATACGCGGGCTTTTCTCCGAAATCTACGCACAGGTGTTTTTGTTTTATCAGAATGCCATGGAGTGGTATATGAAAAGCAAGGCTGCTAACGTCCGTCCCTACGTGACGGGACGCCACCGACACTCCCAAACATAACAACCTCAACAACAGGTTATAAGAATCCATATTCTCGGGATATTAGCCTTAATATACAAAGTTTATTCTATCATTATATAATTTAGAAATAGACTCTACTTACTGTGCAGTACAAGAATTGAGTGTAAGCGTTACACACTCGCCTCGCTTTAGCTAGCAGTAGGTGCATTAAAAACTTATGCATCTCGTTAATAGTCCGTCAGCTTACAGCTTACTATAGCATCATCTTATCCCGAGCATGGTGCTTGAGATCGGGAAGCTGTTGTGCTTCTGTGCTAATTCGAAGTCCGCCTGCCAGAAGTACCAGACAAGGAAGCCCCGCACACCTAGCTCGAAACAGCTTAGCTGTAATCTATCGTTGCTGACGCTACATCTATGGCCATGTAGCTGTGTGGCTGTGCAACACTTTTGCCAAGCGCTCTGGGACATCCGAAAACGCCCCAACGTTTAGCTCGCGTCAACGAACACATCCAGCGTGGAATCCGCAGCTAGCTTCCGACACAGCTATTATGCCACTTCGAGACGCAGTGCAATAGATATTTATAGCTAACGCGAACGTTTCCACGCCATAGAGATAAACCATCGCGCCGCCCTCTAGCTCTGCAGACCCGCCGTTGATCCCTCGTCCAACCCACCACGTCCTCGTACTTCCCGATCACATCGTAACCAATGCATACACTAAGCAGTAGCCGGATATTGCTTCACCTTGTTGAAGGAGAATATCACGAGTTATGTGGCGTCTAAAGAACAAGGTAGGCAGGTCTCACATAGCGGGCATGGCATGATACAGAGTACCAAAATCCGAGTCTAGGCTTTGGCAAGCGGAGTGAGCGTTGCATAAGTTCAGCCTTGCACTACCACACTTAGTAGCTCATGCCTTCGGCTCTGCCACCCCGCTATGCTTCTGTCTTGTGCTGTTCAGCTCACAACGTACTCTGAGCCAACATTTCTAGAAACACAAGTAATGCTTACCTTTAATAGTTGAGGACTTGGTGTATGTCCTCTTCCTATTACCCTTGTCGAATTCTGTAGCTCTATACTATCAGAGCCAGGTAACCTAGCCTCTATCTTCTTAGCCTTGGACCCTCAACTAATGACGAAGTATTCCAGTGTAGGGCACAGATGGAAATATTTGTCTACGAGCCGATCGATCTCGAGCGTCCCGCATTTCGACTTCTACAGTTATTACGAGGCAAAGGGCCGGCCATCGAGTGTATGCTGTATCAGGCCTACCTCGATGGTACCGACACTATTCCGTACGATGCTTTATCGTATACCTGGGGCGGCACGGACAAGACTTCTACTATGATGGTCAATGGGAAGACATTTGATGTTACTGAAAACCTACACTTAGCCCTTCAACATCTTCGCTCGGAAGATATAGACAGAGTACTCTGGGTTGATGCTATTTGTATCGATCAAGATAACAGAAGGGAGCGAGGACATCAAGTTCAACAAATGTGCAAGATCTATTCGCAAGCTGAGGAGGTGGTTGTCTGGTTAGGTCAAGCAACGGAGGAAACTAATATCCTTATGGATTCTCTTCAGCGACTGGAAGAACATAGTTCAATGCAGGGGCACAGACATTGGGACCTGGCACAGTGGACCACTTTCTGGCTACTGGTTCGCCAAGATCCAGATGTTGAGCCACGTAAAGGCTTAGATATGCTCTTGGGGAGACCTTGGTTCAGAAGAGTTTGGATCTTACAGGAAATAGCCAATGCGAAGAAAGCGAGTGTCTGGTGCGGCGCTAAATCTGTCCGGGCACGCACCTTTGCTCTGGCACCGTCGCTCATAGGCGCCAAGCCGGAACGCCATTGTCAAGCTGTCTTAGACATCATGCCTGGTCGCTTACGAGAGGAGACCTGGTGGTACGAGAGCAGAGACCTGTACAACCTTTTGCTGAAGTTCAGCGAAAGCGAAGCGAGTGATCCACGCGACAAAGTCTACGCCTTACTAGGCATATCTTCAGACGCTTACGACACCAATGGCCTACGTCCAGACTATACGAGAGGTCTTCAGGAAGTGATCCGCGATACTTCTTTGTTCTTATTTGGACCATCAGATGTTCCCTACGAGACAATGCCAGAGCTCTTAGAGGATCTTACCTCTCGAAATGCTACATCTTTCTTAGAAGTTGTAGAAAAATCTGATATAGGAGGGGTAGAGCATTTTCTTATGCGGCGAGGACTCGAGGTACCACTGTCAGAGGACATGATCAAAGGCGCCGTAGGAAACGAAAAAAGTGGGAGGGATATCATGCGTCTTTTTCTCAAAAAACGCAGAAGCGAAGTGGAGGTTACAGAAGCAGTGGTCAAAGCCGCTGCAGAAAACAAGAGAAGCGGGATGGACATCATAATCCTTCTTCTTGAACAATGCGACATCGAAGCTAAGGTGACAAAAGGGGTTATCAACGCGCTCCAGGCGACTTCAGTTAGAGGCCACGAGACGGTGGTGAAGCTGCTGCTGAACAAGGGCGCCGAGGTCAACGCGCATGGTGGACTCTATGGCAACGCACTCTACAAGGCTTCAGCTAGAGGCCACGAGACGATGGCGAAGCTGCTGCTGGACAGGGGCGCCGAGGTCAACGCGCAGGGTGGACTCTACGGCAACGCACTCTACAAGGCTTCAGCTAGAGGCCACGAGACGGTGGTGAAGCTGCTGCTGGACAGGGGCGCCGAGGTCAACGCGCAGGGTGGAGAGTACGGCAATGCACTCCAAGCGGCTTCAGCTAGAGGCCACGAGACGGTGGTGAAGCTGCTGCTGAACAAGGGCGCCGAGGTCAACGCGCAGGGTGGAGAGTACGGCAATGCATTCCAAGCGGCTTCAGCTAGAGGCCACGAGACGGTGGTGAAGCTGCTACTGAACAAGGGCGCCGAGGTCAACGCGCAGGGTGGACTCTATGGCAACGCACTCTACAAGGCTTCAGCTAGAGGCCACGAGACGGTGGTGAAGCTGCTGCTGGACAGGGGCGCCGAGGTCAACGCGCAGGGTGGAGAGTACGGCAATGCACTCCAAGCGGCTTCAGATGGAGGCCACGAGACGGTGGTGAAGCTGCTGCTGGACAGGGGCGCCGAGGTCAACGCGCAGGGTGGGCGCTTCGGCAATGCACTCCAAGCGGCTTCAGATGGAGGCCACGAGACGGTGGTGAAGCTGCTGCTGGACAGGGGCGCCGAGGTCAACGCGCAGGGTGGAGAGTACGGCAATGCACTCCAAGCGGCTTCAGATGGAGGCCACGAGACGGTGATGAAGCTGCTGCTGGACAGGGGCGCCGAGGTCAACGCGCGGGGTGGATTCTACGGCAATGCACTCCAAGCGGCTTCAGTTAGAGGCCACGAGACGGTGGTGAAGCTGCTGCTAAACAAGGGCGTCGACGTCAACGCGCAGGGTGGGCGCTTCGGCAATGCACTCCAAGCGGCTTCAGCTAGAGGCCACGAGACGGTGGTGAAGCTGCTGCGCGACAAAGGTGCCGTCATGTAACAATAGAGCACGGAAGATTTCCTAAAGACAAGAAGTATTGGAATATGTTATAAGTACTCGTCTATTTATGTTCAAGCGACCTGTGAAGCTGATTGCAGTTGCGGTTTCGATGCTGGGTGTGTTCATGAACATGAGCTATACGCTAAGGCCTTCCAACCCAGCCCTGCTACCGATCCGAGCCGGTTTCCAAGTCTCTTAGCGCGCTTGCAAAAGCGCCGTGCAGCTACACAGTCACACAGCCACAGATCGAGCTTTAGCAACGATATATTACAGCTAAGCCGTTTTAAGCTAGGTATGCGGGCTTTCCTTGTCTAGCACTTCTAGCAGGCGGGCTTGCACAGACGCACGGCAACCCCTTGAGCTTAAGCGCAGTGCTCGGGATAGGATGATAATATAACAAGCTGTAAGTTGACGGACTTTCGACAAAATGCATGAGCTCTCGACGCACCTACTACCCGCCAAAGCTATGCGGTCGGGTGACGCTTATACTAAATTAATGTATTGCACGGTAAGCCGAACTTATGTCTAAAAGCCGTTAAGAGAGGGCAGACCTTGTATTTTGAGACTACTATTCCGAGAATGTCTGATCTTCTAACCGGTTGTTAAGTTTGTTATGTTAGAGAGTGTCTGTGGCGTCCCGTCACGCAGGGATGGACGTTAGGTTCATTGACAGTTTCAATGAAAAGATGAAGGGGCGGTATGAAAAGGCAGCTGCCAAGATGGACGCTATCATGCAGGAGATGTACCGAACGCGAGAGCTAGGTCATCACGCTATGGATATGGTCCACTGGACGGAGCAGGAGCGACGAGCTATTGTTTCCATACAAAGGAAACAAACTAAAGACAAAGACGAACTAGCATGTGCCGGACGGAAAGCAGAACAGCTTTGCTTGAGCCATCATAGGAGAGTATGGGTCGAAGCCTGGAATGCTCGGCAGACACAAAGATACAAGCCACGTGATGCACCGTTCATCCACGAACAGCCGACGGCGCAGGCACTGTCCAGCCTTATTGTTCGCGCAACCGCAAAGGAACTAGCTTTCGGAACACAAAAGTATATTGTGGGCGATGAAGGCCACTCGCTCTTTAATGACGGCAGGTTCTGGCTACCGCATGTCGACGTAGCGGCGAAACTCTCAAATTGGATCGGAAACGAAAGAGGCTCATCCACACTTTGGATAACAAGCTTAAATGTTTCGAAACCCGAGGCCGCGGGCTCACGTGCGGCTGCCTTGAACGCACTTGTCGCGGCATGGACAGCGGAGTTGCCAGTCATCTCGCATTTCTGCGAGCGCCCACGGTATGCAACCCTAGCCCGGGGTAGAGAGGCCGAGAAGGTTGGCCTGATCGGTCTGGTGTACAGTCTAATAGCCCAACTGTTGCAATTCGAGTTCGAAGACGACACGTTTGAGGTACCCCAAGAGCAGATCGAGAGCCTGAACGGATCAGATGAGAGCTGGCCCGATGCGCTCAATATACTCTTGACGTTGCTGAGGGCGACGCCCCATCTCGCGACATGTATTATTGATGGCCTCAACGATCTCACGTTTGCAGAAGGCTCGGAATGGTGCAGCGCTTTCCTCGGTATGCTGTTTGCGCATCAGAAATCGTCTACGAGCGTCTTCAGGGTATTGCTCGCCACCGCTGGCCGGTCTCGGGTATTGCAGCACCATGTCGATGATGCAAATCATTTCTTCACTCAGACAGACGCCGAAGAGGTCATTCGCGATGGACAGTGGTAGAAGATGTCAGAAAGTTGAAGGGCGTCTGGATGGCTGGGTAGAGTGTCGCGTCGCGAGGACGCGCCGAGGTCTCGGTGATGACGCAAATAGCTTGGCAATCGCACTGGTCGCTTCCAAAGTTGGATCAACCACATACCCCTCTTTTGATGTATGCAGTATACGCATGATTTTGCTTCTTGCTCAGCCTCTGACTCCATACAAGATTTCAGATAGCATTGTTTACTAATTCGACCCAATCTGACCCAATTTGTAAACCCCATCAGCTCTATTGATATCAACCTGTGAAGTGGCTCATCTATCCTCTAATCACTGCCCAAAATGACATCATCCTCGACTCCTTCCCTCATGACATTCGAGCTCAATGATCAAATTTTGTCGTCTCATCCACAACGCCCGCCCTCGCGATCCGGATTGTAACCCGACCAGAGCTGTAATATGCCATCTTACAAATGACGCACTGTCTGTCCCCAAAACTTCAGTACATCATCGCCATGTTTCCTTCTACATCAAAAAGTCTTCATGGGCAGAAATGGCGACTCGTCTAGCAGAAGGGGTATCCGGAAGCGACGCCATGGTGTCCTGCGAGGACACTGTAGGGCCCGAACGATGTTCGTCTGGCGCGACCCATTCAGTGACCTTGGTATCCAGTCCATGCATCGAGCCCGGAAGGCGACAGTCATCCAGCCTCTTTCCTGCACGACCGCATTCTCCCCGCTGACAGATGTGGCCGTAGGGACAATTTGCAATGCGGCAAAGACTTCCCTTCCGACATGCCATACCAAGAGTTCGATGCTGCAGTACTTGGTATGTTTCGGGGTTCAATGTACCGTGGTACGACTCGCAGTTGGCTTTCCCGCACTCGTTGTGTAAAAAGTAGTCAACGCACAAGTTTCGCTGTACTTCGGCTCGCGCTTCGTAGATTGCAATCTCTTTTGCCGTGGGAGCTCGTATGTAAATATCGATGCGCTGTTTTGCGCCATTGATCGGTATGCGACCTCCGATGTAGCAGGCTGGAAGCTTGGAAGAGAAGGGACGAGACCATAAGGCTTTCTCGCTGTCATGGATGTCCATCAAGTCCTCGCTAGATTTAAAATGCTCTAGATCGCCGGAAATCTGTATTGACATCAGTAAGAGGTCGTCAAAAGCGTGCGACTGCCTACCGGATCACCCTTGATTACGCCCTTGTTGATGGTTGTATTGGGGCCTGTTGCGTTGCCAGCATGCACCTTGGTACCTCGAGGTGCCGAGAACACTTTTGGAAATGATACCAAGAGAAGGCCCAGCTTCCGGAGTCCGCTGTCTAAACCGCTGCCAAAGACCAATGTAATTTTCGAGGTCTGGTTGCGGTAGGGCTCCAGAACCCGATGATATCGTGGCGATTCGGCAGCAGCGAAGAATATGTGCTTACACTGTTCATTCGCCATGTAGAGCTTGAGGTTGTCCATGTCATGTTAGTTTGGCTGCGTTGATGTTCAGTGGAAACGTGCACTTACCACAGATCTTGTGCTTGACGCCGAGATCATCGGCCGTGAGAACCAAATCAAAGAAAACTCCGACTTTCTCAAACTCAGTGAAGAATGGAGCAAGCGAAGCACTCTTGCTATAAGCAGTCGCGTTCAATGACAGCGTCTTGAGATCTGCAAATATGCGGATGACCAAGGAGTACTTATTCCGAACAATATCAGGAAACCGCGTCGCGATCTTCTCGTTCAACGCGTTGCGTAGGAGGATCGCTGCTTCAGCGCCGCCTGGGCCATGCTTGCTCAACAGCTCATTGCAGAACTAGAAAATATATCAGCATTGACTGATTGCAGTTAGGTGGAGATGACGAACTTTATGGCTTGACGTGTCAACCAACATGAGCACTACTGCACCTCTGTTTGTAACATCGGTACGAACAGTGCTAGCGATGTCCCGAGACTCCGACTTCTGGGTGAGAATGCGCTGGTTCGTTTCGTTGTACTTCTTCATGAAAACGCCATAGTCGGAAGCCACGTTCTGTCCTAGATCAGCTCCCCGGCGACAGAATGCGACATGAACCACTTACAGCTAGAGTTCGTTGCAACAACCTGCCATTGACCTTCAAAGCTTCGAACTCCGCCTCCATGTCGACGGAGTCCGTCCTCGATTCCATTGTGTACAACTGTTCGGCGATGATTCTGAATTGAGCTGACGGGTATCCGAGGCGTTGATTAGCTGAATTGGGTACGGCAAGGGACCTGAAGAAGGAAGCGCAGGATGAGGAGACCGCGGGGGTAAGTATTTATGTGTAGGACAGCTGGGTAAGAGGTAAAGGCAAGATTGACAACGGCACCTTTACCAGGTCTGCCCGAAGAAGCCGGGCTCGCCAAACGATTCCAGACATATCGTATTCGTCTTTCTATCACCTACTCATGTGCTCTATGCAACCACACCATTAGCCTCTTTCTCCCTCCGCTGCTCCTCTTTCTGTCCTAATTTACCAGTCTTCTTGTGAATGCCCTCAAGCACTTGTTTGAGCTCCTGCAAGAAACGATCTACCTCTTTCTCCGTACCGACTGTTATCCTCAAGCAGCCCAGGCACCCGTGCTCCTTTCCCCTGAACCTGACTACGACACCCTTCTCCTCTGCCAAACCCTCGTATACCGCCAGAGCAGTCTCGTTCGATGGCTTGCCGCCCTGATCTGCCGGCGCAGCGAGTATTTGATAGAGTAAGAAGTTCGACTCTGTACCACCGTGAAGGTTACCAACACCAGGAATCTTGGGAAGCTCCCTGATCAGGCGATCCCGCTGCGTCACAATGAGGTTTCTGTTGCTTCGCATGACTTCGAGGTGTTTCGGGCTCAGGGCTGCGCGGGCGAGCTGACTTGTGGGGTTCGGGATGTTGTAAGGCGCCTTCATGTTATTCAGGATCTGCGCGATGGCTGCATCCGCAAAAGCAGCTCCTAACCGTATGCCTGCAAGACCAAATGCCTTGGAGAGTGTCTGCATCACCACCAGGTTTGGCCACTCCGATACCCATTCTGCCAGACTTGTGCCATCAGGCGAAAAGTCAATGTATGCCTCATCCAGCACGACAACACCGTTCCACTGGTGCTCTAGTACCTGTTTTACATCCTCCTTCTTCAACAGTTTTCCAGTTGGGTTCCCTGGCGAACACAGGTACGCCAACTTTATGCTCTTGTCCTCATCTAACGCCTTCAGTATCGCAGGCACATCGAGGTCGAAGCTTGGTGTTTGCAGCGGCACCTTTACCAGCGAAACGTCGTTGACTTGCGCCGAGACGCTGTACATGCCGTATGTTGGCGGACATGTCAGGATCTTTTCCTTGCCGGGAACGCAAAAGGCGCGGATGAGCGCATCGATCGCTTCGTCGGAGCCGACACCAACGAAGAGGTTGGCGGGTGTGATGTTCTTGGGGGTGTGGGTATGGGTGTTGCGGAGGTTGCAGAGGAGCTGTTTAAGTTCTTCCTGGTGGCTGATGACTGATGTTAGCATGGTTCACGCGAGGTAATGCGCCGCGCGTACGGGTCTGGGTATCGGTTCAAGCCAAATAGATCGACATCAATCGCGTAGGATGAGTCGGAAGTGCCATTGACGTTTGCGCCAGGTGGCTTTGCCTCCCCGCTCAGCGCAAGTCCCGGTCCGTATGCGTTCTCGTTCGCGTCGAGGAGGATGTTGGTACCGTCATCTTTGTAGTCACTGCACGCGTGAGCTGGGTATCGCCGAACGAGTCATTGAGCTTCACCTACTCGCGCGCGCATCGGTAAGGCTCCAACGCGAGAATGTTAGATCGCGCGCATTTCTGCAAGTCGAACGTCGTGTTCTTGGGTGCCATTGTTCGTGTGTGGAAGTGGGTGGTTGGTCAACAAGTTCAATGTCAAGTTCAATTTGGTGTTCGCGGGGAACTTTTTGTTTCGCGGGGCAAAGTCCGCGGCGATACCGGGAGTCATCGATCACTACATTGGATGGTCCAGGCTTGCCGTATTGAATGCAAGCTGAGGAGCGGCTATCTATCGATTTGCTGATCCAGGAAGATCAAAATTTGCTCCACGCGGAATGTTGACTCAGTCTTCAATCATGAAGCCCGTGTCCGCCGCGGTGAACCATACCCGAAAGTCGTCACTGATCTTTTCTTGCAAGAACACATGTTTAGCAAGGTTCGTTGATACTATCCAGAGTATTTCTAGTCTTCGCGTTCTTCGCTCACAGTGCGTGGAAGTACTAATCGATGTGACGTTCTGCTATGAGTGAAGCACTTGTTGTAACGGAAGAATATGGTAACTCCATTTGGATTAGATGAGAATATGTTCTCGACTTCGAAAACTTGGAGACCCTGACCATGCTCTACGCCCGACTTTGGCCGATGAATGGTAGGGTTGGTTCAAATCTGCATGTCCCGCTCTCTGACCCACTCCACCACTCGACTTGTAAAACTTTTGATCCCATCCAGCGCCTATACAATTTTTGGCTAATAATATAACATGTTTGCAACCACTTTCTTTCATCAAACAAGCAGAACACATCCGATATGGTCTAGTGGCTAGGATTTGCCGCTCTCACTCGCAGAGTCAGTTCACTGTTCCAGTGCCGGCAAGGCCCGGGTTCGATTCCCGGTGTCGGAATAGTTTGTATTCACCCTCGGGCGATTGTTTTTGACCTTCTGGAGAAGCTGGGAGATGTTCTGGTGGTTGGTTTGGGCGGCGGAGGTTCGATTTTTGGCATCTTGACCGACATCGGCACCACCAAACCCATCTTTTTATTCTAATACAGCTACTAGGATCTACAGTCAAGACCCTATGACATAGGAGATATATCACACTTGCATTAGCATTCGCAGCGTTGTGAATGATGTGGTCGTTTTCGGCTCCTAGAAAGACTTAGGGAATCCCTGTTCATAGAGACCAAAAGCTTTCCACCACATGCATCTTCATTAGAATTCGACACTATCGTAGCCAATAGCAGATATAAAGGTGTTCTTAAGGCATGCAAAAGTGGATGGAAGCACTCTACGTTACTAACGAAAAAAAGCAGATCAGCACGTAACCCACATTCAAACACCAATCTAGTAGCACAAACAAGGCTCAATCATTTCTAGCAGACGTAAAAGGTATCATAATTTCGTACGTAAATCTCATGTCCTAAGCCAACGCGCCCATGGGGTCCCAAAGCTCGAGCATCTTCGGCTTCTGCTCCAACACCTTCTTTACAGTCGAGCTGACGACGCTGGGATCAACAACAGCCTGGTAAACAAATTCATCCATCCATGCATCACTCATAACAAAGTACCCCTTGTCGCCTACGCGGTCACTCCAGGAGTTTTCTACCCTCCAGCGCACTGGCTTGCCATCGACCACATGGACAGCAGTCAGAACCATGGCATGTGTCATCTGACTCTCTCCAGTCTGCAGACGCTCTGCCTTGGACATGCCGAGCTTGATATTAAAACCAAGTTCGTACTCAAAAAGATCTGTGTCCATGATACCCTTGGACGAGTCGGAGTACTTGCCTACATCAGAACCAAAGAAGACGGGCATGCCGCGCTTAAGCATGGCGATGCAAGCGTCTTTGATCGTCTTCATGTCGACATTTACATAGGTTACTGGTCGGCCGTTCCAGACATTGCCCAGACGCTTTACACTGAGCAGGCGGTTGTATGGGTTTCTCGGATCGTTGACCAAGGAAAAGAGCGAGTGCACGTCTGTTCCAGACAGGGCTTTGACTGTCTTGCTGTCGGACAGCTCCTTTGCAAAGTCAACAGGGCGAGCGCGAACAGTGCAGAACTTGCCGTCTTTGTCGTAGTATTCCCAAGTAAATGGCTTGGTAGAGCTTGGCGGAGGTCCAAGCATCAAAGTAAGGATGAGATGGATCTCACGGAGCATCTTCTCCTTCTCTCCGGCAATCGTCGCCTTGATGGCTTCAGCTGACGCGTTGCTCGATGCAATGGAACGCAGACGGACTGCGTCTTCGCGCAACTTCGTCGTGATCAAACGGTCCATGGTCGACGAGTTGGACGCATTGAACGAGTCTGGGTATAGCGAATGAGGCACCAGACCGTACTTTTGTACGAGGTTTGCCACCATGTCCCATTGTCCACCGTCACCGACTGGGCTAGCCATCAGCGCCTGGATTATTCGACTGTCAATCTCCTCGCTCTTGGTATTTAATATGCTCTCGAGAAAGTAGTTTGCCTTCTCGATCTTGTCCCAGTAGAAAAGGTACGCCTGTGACAGCTGAAACTCAGAGAGCTTATACTTCTTCGCGATAGCGACACGGAAGACGTTGGTGGATGCAAAGAGCCAGCATCGTCCAGACGAGGCTTGGTTGGTGATTGGTGACCCTTCAAAGGGGATCTTGATGTTGAACTTCTGGGTGTCGGAGATGACGGCGGAGCGGGAGGAGAGCACGGCGTTGGCAGGGTTGGAGCTGAGGGCTGCAAGGGCAAGGCGGTTCTAATGCGCGTGTAAGTTACTGAATATGTTACTGAATGATACGGCATACCTTTGGGTCATCCATAAGCTCCTTCTCCCACTCTGATACTGACGTGGCAGATATATTCTGTCGATACTTTACACCCGGTGCGTATGTTGGTGCTGGAGCATGTTATTAGACGATGATCATCTTGAAATAGCATCAATAGTAACATACGGGCTTCTCCGTCAACAACGACAAAGCCATCTTTCTCATTCATGGGTCTATCATCTTTCGTGTTGAGGGCCTGAAGGCGTTCAAGCAGCTTCTCATTGACGGCAGCCTCGGACGGTCTGGACTGGTTGGATCCCATAGTGGATACCGAGATGGATACTTCTGGATAAAGACTGAATAGCTCCTCAACTCAAGAGGAAGCTATCGAGTTGTAGTGATGGAGAGTTCCCACTGTCCATCAAGGTGTCACTTGTTATCGCGCTTATCGGCGCGTGCAAGGGTCGCGTGGCAGACCCACCGGGATCAGATGGCTGGAGCCGAAAGCGACCGCCTTCCTCTTACGAGCAGCTGCATCAAAGCGTGATGCTTGTGTGAGATACTGCACTCTAATGTCTAACGGCAGCAGAAGATCGCTCAAGACCTATTCTTAAGTCGCAATTAGCTGTTACGAGAATAGGGTAGACAAGCCACTACCCGTGCCCAACGCTTAGTCTCAGCCACGATTCTGCACTGATCACGCTTGCCTCCGACGGTCATGGGCAGGAGACCCTGAGCTCAGAGACAGCAATTTTAGGTTTCTTGGGGTAGCGATCGTCTCTTAATTGCTCCAAACATACACCAGACTTCCAACAGACATCTACCATCTTCACGCCACTTTCCTTACACGTTGATCGCGAATGCGCATTGCTGACCCCTAACTTGCGCGGCTCCTAAATGAGGAAATGAAGATGCGCAGGGCCGAACGCGTGTTTCATCACGGAGCGCAGGGCGTTCCCCTGAATGCAGGCCTCACAGCTTAGCCGCGGCGTAGAATTTCGCAGATACCGCAGCCGTTGCGCTCAGCCCTGCTGACGGAGATATATTTCTTCATCTGCCTTAGATCTAGTTGGACAAGACCTCGACGACCTCGACCATTTGCCACAGACAGCAGCCACTAACATTTACATCGAAATGGAGCAACAACCGGCGTTCTGGAAGAAGCGCATTCTTGTACCCTTTTGGATACTGCGAATATGTATCATGGTTTTTATCATCGCTGCATACGCTTATACGTTGCGGACTCTGAAGGATCTTAAAGATGTCACAGAGCCAGCCGTAGGGTAAGTTGGCGCAGATACCTGTGTGTGCGTCTAAACTAACACCCAGCAGAACCACCATAATCTACATACTTTTCATCGTTATTGTGCTATTGATCGATGTCCTCGCTATCCTCTTCTTCCTTCGGGATGCGCTGAAGCCGGCAAACTTTCTCTCGATGAACTGCTTCCAAACTGGTTTCTGGTTCGGTGTCTTGATCGTGGACTTTGTATCCTACCACAATGGTGGCGTGAGCTCCGTTAGACTTGGATTCGCCATCTTTGTCTTGTGCGTTCAAACTTGTCGCGACCGTGCTCTATCACTAACTAGTCGCAGCCTCACTTTCCTCGTCTTCCTCATCTACTCGATAATCGCTTACCGTCGCGCGAAGGCAGCAGCCCAACGAGGCCAGTATGCGCCTGCGCACAACCCAGCAACACAAGCTCCGGACTTCTACTCGACCCCATATACCGGTCTACCTGATTACCAGCATCAGAGCACCGCGTACCATTCGCAAACAAACCCGCCTACCGAGACGCACAACCAATACCTTCCCCCATACCAGACTGCTGTTGAAGGAGACTACTATCAGCAGCAGCCGATGAAGCCTGCTCACATCGTCTGAGGTGACTGCAATTGATGACGGTGAAAGGAGTTCCGGCAAATCGGGATAACTGGTATAATCATGGCGCGACCTTACCATGTACTACAAGCTCCGCGAAAGTGTACCGCGGCCAGATCCTGATCAGTACCTCTTGACTCGTACACCCTATCCTCGCTGGTCGTGCATACCCGACTTAGGGTAACGGGGCTAGTTCGGTCGATTTGAGGGTTAGTGTAGAGAGCCTTCTTCAGTGCTCGAGGACTACCTCTTTGATGTGTGTTGTGGGTACTCATGATTTCTGTTGCAGAAGACATGTGGGAGTCGCATTGTCAAGTGCGATGGCCTTAATCTTCAGGCACAACCCCAAGACATGGGGGTGTTCGCAGCCGTAATTTCGACGAGGAACGGGCCGTTGTATCGATGTATAAGCGCCGGGCAGTAGTCTGATACGGCAGGTGTGAAGAACGGTAGCTTTAACAGCGATTCATGTATGCATGGAAAGACATTCTCAATACCCGACCTATTGGTATTACCGAAGCAAGCGTGAATGAAGTCCACATATGATCACACGTGCGAGCGGACATCGGTCGCTGTTGCCGATTGGAGTGGCTCACGCCGAGACACTAGGGCTAATCCAGAGGCGAACTCCTTCGCCAGTCTTGGGAGTGCTTCCGCCTCGGGGGTCAACGTCCACTCAGAGCACGAAAGCCGACTTCCACAGCATGTCGCAGCCTGGTTCATTAATGCGAGGAGCAATCATATCGCTGTTATCCACACGTTTCGACTAGTCTGCGGCTTTGCCATGGCTGGGTTCCTGATCTTCTGGTCGCCTGCAGCGCGCATCAATACATCGAGTCTTAGTGGCGGATCATCGACTGGGAATCATGGGACGGCGCATGGAAAACCCGGAACTGAATAGGTATATGTAGTAGCGCTGGCATCTCATCTCGTCGTCTTCACGCCGTTCCTGGTTTTGATACTTGCTTCTTTTCCTTCTCAGGGTCCGGTGACGTTCACTTCTGCCAGTTAACCACTCCGTTCATTCAGCAAAGATGCGATCCTTTCTTCTACTCGCTGCTGCAGCGGCGCCGCTCGCCCAGGCAGTGCGAATTGTTCAGTCAAACGACGACGGCTGGTCAGAGGCCAACCTTCGGACTTTCTTTGATGTCTTGGACGCGGCGGGTCATGAGGTCGTGCTGTCTGGACCGGCTGAGAACCAGTCAGGCACGGGTGCGTAGTCACACACCAACCATGGTTCACCCACTGACCTGATCAGGCTCGCGCGACGGACCCCCCACCACGGTCGGTAAAGACGGTTGTATCCACGATTCGTGCCCAGCCGGTAGCCCACCGACGGGCGCGGATGCGACAGACCCTCGATTGAACTACGTCAACTCATTCCCCGTAACATCTATCAAGAACGGCATCGATGTCACCGCGCCAGCACTCTGGGATGGTGCAAAGCCTGAGCTCGCTCTTACGGGACCAAACGTCGGCTCCAACGTCGCTGTTCAGCTGCCGTTCTCAGGCACCGTCGGCGCGGCCGTCTACGCGGTAAAGACGGCTCAGATCCCAGCCATCGCCTTCTCCGGAAAGACTGGAGACCCCACTGGATTCGACACACCGACACCATTTCACAGCAAGCTCTACGCTGACCTCGCTCTCAATGTTACCACCACTATCATTGAAAGCGGAAAGCCTTACCTCCCAGCGAACACGTTCTTGAACGTCAACTTCCCAAGTGTGTCTGAGACGGAATGCAATGACCCGAGCCAGTTCAAATACATCTTTACCCGTGTCTCCACGGGTGTCTTCAGCGCTCGCGACGCGGAGTGGTGTGGTAGCACTCGCCTGCCATGGGAAGCAGATGTCATCTTGTTGAGGGGTAGCGATTGCTATGTCTCGATCAGCCCCGGTGATGCAGACGACAAGACGACTGTGAATGATGCGGCTGTTCAGACTGAGATCATCAACAAACTCAAGCCAATTCTGTCGTGCTTACCTTGAGATGGAGATGTAATGAAATGGAGCTTGATCATAGGTAAAGCTTTCATGATATATATAATACAACTGCAGGTCATAGTGCCCTCATCTGCCTTTCCAGACACACGCCGTGAATCTGAACCCAACCTTCAATATTAACAGAGATGGAAGCACGTGAGCTTGGATGAGTCATTCACAGCCATCGGGTGGAGCAGGGCCTAATGCCATGACTTAGAGCCATCTCATCAACAACGGCATCCGGAACAACCAATCCGATTTGTTGAGACATCTCAATCATAATGCATCCGGTATCCAACAGCAGCGAAGATGCAAAGTCAGAGCAAGCACAGCCTGCAACCGCCCCCCAGTCCCTCGCATCCCGAATGAAATGGTATGAAGCGCAGTCAGACCACACCCTCCCCGTCGACAAACCCATCATCCTGCGTCTAGACGGCCACGGATTCTCACGCTTCACATCTCACTTCGCGCGACCCTTCGACGAGCGCATCCACTCCGCCATGACGGCGACATGCACCTCGCTGCTCAACTTCTTCCCGCAAGCCACAGTCGGGTACACGCAATCCGACGAAATCACTTTAGTATTCCCCAGCGGCGTACAAAGCTTCAACGAGCGTGTACAAAAGCTCTGCAGTCTAAGCGCGAGCTACTGCTCAGTGCAATTCAACAAGCATCTCTCGCACTTCCTCGCGACAAGCCCGGAACCCAGCGTCAAAGGCAGTGTGGAAGAGGTACTGGGAACAGCGCATTTCGACGCTCGCTTCTTCGCTGTACCTACGGTTGAGGAAGCGCTGAATAATCTCATTTGGCGCTGTCGTAACGACGCTGTGCGCAATGCTGTTTCGGCGTTTGCGCGGACCATGTACAAGACGAAAGAGATGCATGGGAAGAAGACGCATGAGCTCATTGATATGATGCTGCAGGATAAGAGTGTCAGATTCGAGGAAGCGGTGCCGAAGTGGGCCGTTGAGGGATGTTTGATCAAGAGGGAACAGTATGAGCATCAAGGTGTGAATTTGAGGACTGGCGCAGTAGAGAAGACGCTCAGAACGCGGACGAGGGTTGAGGAGAGGGGCGTACGTGTATTCGATGATGCAGGGTTGAAATTAGTCGCAGAAAAATATTGGTAGAACATTGTCAGCAACGCGAGAATTAAAAAGAGAAAAAAATCGTCGTCTGTTGGGCAAAAGAAACGCAAGCAATGTAGCAAGACGCGTGCTGCAAAAGTGTCACAAAGATGCAAAAAAGATGGGGCCTGACCGGGATTCGACTACAACGCTGTTAGATAAACTGCGCAGGTATGGCGAATCTTGATGAGTGGAACTTACACCCGGGGCCTCCTGCAGAATAGGCTTGTTGGACACTGTGAGGCGACCTTTCCCAAAGCAGGAATCATACCACTAGCTGTGAAAGCGCATTAGTGGGTTGAACGGTTTGATGGGAGAGCGAATCATGCTTACACCATCAGGCCGGATTTCATACATCCGATGAGGATTGATGATTAACCTCAAATTTTTACGCTTTATCAACGACAAAATTGGAGGGGGCGGTGTTGCCGAAGCGAGGTGCCACTTGTTCGACTGGGCTAGCTTCCGCCTACTTTACGCGCGCCCTTGGATGGTACGCGACGCTTTAGCCCGGTCTTTTTTGCTACCGTGTGTACCAACTGCAAGCCAATACATTGTTTACATGTGTGGAATACTCTGGCCGCGTTGCACCCAAGCCATGGGAAACAGATGCTGGAGAACTTGAAGTCTGAGCTAAAATAACTCACACACGCTATGTGAGCTTCAGGCTGGCGAATGAACAAGTAGAGTGGGGCTGAGTACAGTACCAGGCACGAAGTAGTCGCACCGCCTGCATGACACATGCCAATTCTCATGCACAAAGTCAGGATGGTGTTGTAGTTCCACGATATCTCGTATATAATTGTGAAATCTACGCGAGAACCGAGAGGAAACGGCTGATGGGTCTTGGTCTATAGTACGAGAGAAATGAATACGCCTTTCAATGCTGTTACGGCACCAAGCACGCTACCAACTAGCTAGCTGCTTGCATCTGTCGAACCCGCCTCGCAGCTGCCTGTCAGGCTTCACAACTTTACCTTGAAGAAGTGTGTATTTGACGATGTTTTCGCAGTCCTCGGGCTTCACTCGCGCGAGCCATACACACTGCGCAGCTTCGCCATTGCCATCGGCCTTTTGCTCCTTGTTGACATCTAACAAGACTTGTTGGCCGTTATCATCTTCGAGCTTCAGCTCTTCTAATTGCTTCTCAGCAACGCTGGTATGCCCGTTAGCACTACCGTTGGTCTGCTTTGGTGGCGAGACAACAGAAGAGTGTCGATAGACCATGACGTTTGCCGAAAACTTATGGCCTCCGACGTGGCTTATGAAGTATATTCCCACGCCTCCCGGCCGTTCATCATGCAGGTCGCGGTATAGCCCCAGAGGCCTTAGTATTCGCTCAAACTCCTTCCGCAGTAAAGGTGCCGACTGCCCACAGCGTGCATCCCGAGTCTTCTGACTACACATCAAAATCAGGTACTTGTGTGGGCACGGCCGAGCCTTCAACTGCGAGTCTGCGGGTATTGATCGAGGTATGGTGGTGGTCTCGATTGTAGACGCTGGCTCGGAAGAAGACTCATCCGGTGATGTTGAAGGTGGTATTGTGGAGGATGCTCGCAAGCGCAGTGGGGTATCGTTGGTGGGCCCAGGGTTGACGAAGCCAGTGATAAGCTCTGGTATGTTCGCAGGCGTGACATTGTCTATGAATTGCCATGACGGCAGAAGGAGTACCATGGAGCTGTGGTCTGAGTGGTCTGGGACGGGAATATTGGAAGCGGACAACATGAGTTTCTGACGGCAATTAGCACCGAGTGTCTTCAAACCATATTTCCCATGGCGGCTGCAGAAAAGAAAAAACTTACTCCATTGCTAGGCTTCACATCCCCCCGGTCTACCGCCTCCATGATGCTGCCCTTCTCGTCGGCGACATCGCGCACCCAGTCTGTCTTGCCTGTCGCAACAATCAAGTGCGTGCTGAAGCCCTTCACATGGCCGTAGAGCTCTTCCGTCTCATCGATCTCGAATTTGCGGGGATACTTGACGCTGCAACTGGCACAGTCGCGGAGACAGTCATCGCCGTCGATCGCTGGGTCGGTGGTCGGGAACAGGTCCTCCGTCTTCTTGGCTTTGGTGAACTCGTCGCTGTCCTTCAACGTAGGAACTTCAGACGAGGAAAGGGCTGACGTCAGCTTGTAGGAGAGGTTTCGGAACATGGCAGGAACTCGGTATGCGTTGATCGGCCTGTGGGGCGTCTTTGAGGGCACCATTGCGACTTTAAATCAGATTGACAGATTAGATCGCCAAGCCGCGGAATGTGGGCGCGCGTGCAACACCGAAGCTTAGTGATGGTGGAGAAGAGCCGGAGTAAGTCTTTCACGTTCGATACAGATCACGGCAAATACATCCGGATCCTTCATGTCGCGGCAGTCAGCTTACTTTATGCTCTCCTCGATGGGTCGGTGAACTGCTCGGACCTCGGACTTCGTACAAAGCAAGCGCGCGACTGGGCAAGCAAACACCACCCACGCCTCGGGCCTAGCAGCCCATGTAGCTCGGACTTTTGCTTCTTCTCCGATTCTCTTCACTCACCTTCAACTCGGCTCCACATTCCACGAGCAACCAAAAGCCGCTGACTAACTTTTCGTCTCGAACATCAGCGGCAGTGCATAGCATTGGTGCCTTACAAACTGCAAACCCCTCGACAACTGACGCGTGGACGCGCAGACGCGCCATCCTTACCACATGAGGCTGAAAACGTTCAACGGCGCCCCTTGGCGTGAGCATCTGGACTTTAGCGATAGCTCTCTGATACCAGCAGAAAGTTGCAATGCTTTTGATCTTGCAACAGGATGCAAAACGCAGGGCGAAGAGTCCACACCAATCTTGAAGTGGCGCAGTCTCGCGAAGAAGAGCACGCGACCCCCAACTGAGTGGCAGCAACCCTACCTCCCTGGATCTGCACTAGGAAGCGATACGGCAGATATCTCGCTTCCTAACGTGGATCGGGTTCAGTCATTTATTCAGGAAGAAGCAACAGGCATTGATACCACAATTGGTTTCAACGACCCAACGTTTGCTACTGATGGCTTTCTTGAACATTCACTCGTTTTCCACGACACCTTGTTGTCATCACAGGTGATTCCTGGCGAAGGGCCTGATACGACCATCAGCTCTTCATCATTTCTTACAACTTCTTTCGGAACTACCACGTCGGAGTTGAGCAGTCCTAGCAAGGCAAGTCAACACCAAGTGGACCTTATTGTCCCAGCCAAATTGAGTGTAACTTCGCTTGCTTCGTTACCTAGCGCGCAACGCCTCAGAGCCATATACCCACAGACACCTACACCAAACTTCGTTTGCGTAATAATAACGAACCCAGAAGAGCGAGAAGTGTTTATCCGCAAAGGTGGTTACAAGATGAACCTTTGGGAAGTCACGGTTGCAGATGATACATTTTCAGGGTTCAAGGTCACTTTCTGGCTGCGTCCTACTCAAGAATCAAACAGTGAGCGTGTAGTTGCTCAGGAGTCGCTTCTTCATACCCTACAGAGTACTAAAATTGGCGACATTGTCTTGCTGAGGAACATTGCGCTCACCTCGTTCCGCGATACAGTCTTCGGCCAGTCTTTGAACCCAGCTATTACGCGTGCTCGAACGAACATCCATGTCTTGATGAAAAGCAACGGCATATCTCCCGTACAGTCTGGTGGAATTCCTATTTCGGTTACTGAAGCTTTTATGAGGGTCAAGAAATGGGCAAGAATACATGTCACCTCTGATAGTGTGGGTTTACGGAAGAGGAAGGGAAGCATTACGAAACAACATGACCACGCGGAACGAGCTCCCGCAAATTGCCATCTCGATGATTCCATGCCCCCGGACACCATGGAAAGCATATAGCACATCTGCCTGGATGGAGTTCGTCGCGCTAAGCGCTGAGAATACGGCCAGGGCCAGGCAAGCTCCACGTCGCTGATTCGCACTTTTCACCATTGAGAAAGTGTAATATCCACGACCTCACAACTCGAACGGCTAGTAATCAGCAGGCACCGATAAGCCGATGTCAGACACCCATTCTCAAACCACGACACCCGAATTCGACATGTTCCCTAAATTCGAGTTGCTCATCAATTTGCTTCTCGGGACTGTCGCACCATGTGGTGGTGGCCCGTGCTACGGCCCTGCCATCTCAGTATCACCAACACCATAATTGATCCTATGCGGCACAGGCGATGAATGCCTTTGCAGAGCTCCGATCAGAAAAAAAAGCTCAACAGCGATGTGGTGATAGAGTTGACCGCAATATGCCCGTTCCAACATCGGTCCAAGCCGCTTTGAGCGCCTGCGTTGATGATGGGGCTCCGCATACGAGAAAATGCCCTCCGCTTACATGCGTAAGACGACCAAACTCAAAGTCTTGTGCTTCTATACCGCTGCTTCCGCGGGGCTTGACCGGTGTAATCCGCCTAGCCATACTCGACTGGCTGCATCCTTCGAGCCTGGCTATCCTTGGCTTGTTTATGCGAAGAAACGAAACACGTTTCGAACTTCACTCCATCCGCAAGGATTCTCTCGAGAGGAAGGCATGACCTCTAAGTAGTTGCCTAATTGGCAGACAAAATCTTCCTTACGCATGAAGCAACTACAGCACAGCCCGGTACGTCACACACCTGCAGCGGGGCAGTGGGCTGTTCGATTCGCCGATAATCTTACAGAATTCCTATATACATGCACTTTTGCACCCGGAATCAACATCACAGCACCGCTTGCTCAGTCTTTCTTTCAGTCCTAGTGACATCCAGTCTTTTCACCAGCACTTGTGCATCTTTCCTTCTTTTCGATCTTGACGATCTTTACATTCTTTACCGGCTGGCCACGATGAAATCTTTCGTTTCTCTTCTCGCTGTATCTGTTGCCCTACTCTCGTTTCTAGGCGGTGTAAAAGCTGTATCTAACACCACGAATGGCCCATCTTGTGGCGTCGCAAAAGCGGATGACAGCTACTTCAGTGTTGTCGGGGTGCAAGGAACGGGAGTGCACCCACGGCAGGAGCTCCGAGAGCTCCAAAAAGACACTGAACTTTGGAGTATCTTCCTCCAAGCGTTTGCTCGGTTTCAGGCTATGGATCAAACTGAGAAGATCTCCTACTATCAAGTCGCAGGTAAGGAATCATGTCGTTTCAAAAGAGTATCCCTGACATTTTCTAGGGATCCACGGAGTACCTTTCCAGCCCTGGGATAAGGTGACAGGTGAACCTGGTCAAGAGATGATGGGTTACTGTCCTCATACCTCAAGCATCTTTGGTCCTTGGCACCGCCCATACCTCGCGCTGTTCGAGCAGGTTCTCCACGACCGCGCGGTGGATATCGCTAACGAGTATCCCATTGGTGAGGCCCGTGACAAGGCCTTGAGCATTGCGGCTCGGGTGCGAATTCCATACTGGGACTGGGCGATGGATCCGCCGAACCCTGAGGAAGGTGTTATTCCCGGAAATTTGCGTTGTCGAACGGTTACTATCACTTTTCCGAACGGCACCGTCGGTGACATCCCAAACCCACTGTATCGATATGACTTTCATCCATTGAATTATGATGCATTTGCACCCTTGGTATGTCATCATCATTCCCCTTTCGCACGCAGAAATAAAACACGTCTTTGAAAGAAATGGAAAGAGCTAACATTTCCACAGAGCGAGTTTGAGTTCAAAGACTGGAACCGGACCCTTCGCTATCCTCTTCACCCCTACGCCGCCAACGCTACTAGCCGTAACGATGAAGTCAATGTGCGAGTTGGGAAACAGCAACCCAACCTTCGTGACATGCTCTACAAGCTTCTGACGACTTACCAACCATTTAGCCAAGTGAGTAACAAGGCGAATGGCGGAACGATTGGCAACTTTGAGACACTCCATGACGGCCTTCATAACGTGTTCGGTTTGGGGCACATGGGTATCGTGGAGGTGTCTGCGTTTGACCCAGTATTTTGGTTCCATCACTGGTAAGCCACACGGCCAAGAAAGAAGTATAGCTCAGTCTGACAGCTTGCAGTAATATTGATCGGATCATGGCCATCTACCAAGCCCGCTACCCTGACACCTGGATCGAAGACGCCAAGCAAGCCACTGGAAGCTTCGCCGTAGCCAGAGGCAGTGTCTTGGGCACAGCCTCGCCCCTGGCACCATTTCACATGAACGCATTGGGCGATATGTGGACGGCTACCACTGCACGTAATTGGACTTCCTTCGGATACACATACCCAGAGGTTGCTGGTAACCCAACTAATGCGACACTTACCTCCTCCATCAATCGCCTGTACAAGTCGCAGACTCAGGGCTTGAGTGATGGCAACGCGACCACACCAGCACCAGGGGACAAGGGCGTCTCCAACGGCACTTCCCAGGCCACTGATTGGCTTTGCGAAGTCAAAATGCCGACCGACATCAAGATCTCATACTCCGTCCGCGCATTCCTTGGTGAGCCAAGCTCTAACCCTATCGATTGGCCCACAGATCCCAACTACATTGGTCAGCTCGCCTCCATGTCTTCTCCACGAATCAGCTCCTCCGTTATAGTCACGGGTAACATCGGGCTCTCGGAGAAGCTCGCGGAGAAGCATGCAGCTGGCGAGTTGAAGAGCCTAGCCAAGGAGACGGTAAAAGCATATCTGAAGGAGAAGTTCAGCTGGCGCATTCAGGCCCTAGACTACAGTGAAATCCCGCGTAACAATCCGCCCGCTGGTCTCAACGTTACTGTGTTCAACGTTCCCATTAGCATCCCCGAATCCGACGATGAAGTTCCTACCCAGACTGGCGATGCCGAGTACAACGACGACATCGAAGGCAACCCGCCTGTGTACGATGGGCCTGGACCCGACGGAACAAACTCCACGCTACCTGCAGGACAGGCGAGTGGACAGTACAATGCCGCCTCTGGGGAATTCGAATGGAAGAACGCTACAGACGCCGCATTAGGCGAGGACGTCGTAATGCCGGATCCAGCGACCGAAACGATGCTTTTGGAATCTGTCATTACGCAATATGTGACTATAGGTGCTTCCGCATCATCTACGTCCGCGCCGTTGACTACGTCAAAGGCTTCTAGCAATGCAGCTATGCCTGAGAAGGCAATAGAGCCTACAGCCCCAGCTGATCCGCGCACAACGGTCGTTACATCAGTCGTCATGGAATACGTCACTGTGTAGG
The DNA here is from genome assembly GCA_004380135.1 of Stemphylium vesicarium. NCBI lineage: Eukaryota > Fungi > Ascomycota > Dothideomycetes > Pleosporales > Pleosporaceae > Stemphylium > Stemphylium vesicarium. The sequence continues at coordinate 95,505 of QXCR01000041.1, read as the reverse complement.
TCAGGGGACACATAGAATTAGCCCGTCTGGCTATGTGTGATTGCTTCATGCTTTCTATCTGTTTTCTGTAGATGTCATGTTCCATGACTGTGCATCATTGTACCACCACGCTCGCTCAACCTCGCTGTATATAGCTTACACATCACGCTCGCTTATGACTTCCAAATAAAAGCAACGTCTTTCTCATGAAATTTCTCTCTCTCTGGCTATATGTTTGAATGCCTTCCCTTGTCGCACCTACATCCCTCTTCCCTCATACGCGTCCCATAATCCCAGCGGTGTCCTCTCCCTCTCCACAGCCACAACCCCCACCGCCCAACCAATCAACCTCGCAGCCCCCAAAATAACAAAAGCAACCAGCCACTCTAGCCCTCTCCCCAATCTCCTCCCCAATGCCTCCGGCAGCAGGAAAGCCGGTACCTCGCATGCTAAACCCAATACATCCCCCAGACCGGAAAACACGGGCCAATTATCTGATTCCCAAAAAATGACGAACAGCTGGAAAGGAACCCAGAGATCTCCCAACACCCATATCGCCGCCCTCTTCCTCAGGGAAACTGTGCTGGAAGAATGCCGTCCCCCAAGCACAACGGCGTTTAAGTTCCAGAAGAAGAGCGGTTTGGCCAGATCACTGGGATCAGTCCATTCCTCCACTACAACCTCTTCGTCGGCGTCATCTGGTAGTACAACACCCTCATCACCCACCCTATGTTCCTCCCGCGCAGAGAAAAGATAGTCATCCGCTCTACCCCAATTATGCCGCGCATACCTGTCTATTCGAACCTCTAACCCCAATTCTTTCTCCCCATCGCTGCTATTTCTGTTCCTCCTCCGCATGATCTGACCTCCTGCCCTCGCGCTTAAGATCTTAACCTCGCCGTCGAGATATACGAAGATGGCGCCGCGTACGAGGCGCAGGTACTCTGTGTGCTGCGTGTGGAAGTGGAGGCCTGAGGTCCATCTTGAGACGGGGGGAAGTGATATGCTTGTTTTGAGGACGGGGTGGGCTGCGGAAGGAGGGGAGGTGGGGATGTGGTATGTGACTGCTTCGCGGCCTTGGCGAACGATGGTTTTGGTGTTTGGTGGTGGAGGGTATGGAATTTCGGGCTTGGCGGTGTTGTCGGCTGTTGGGGGTACGCGAGGTTGTTGGGGCATATTTGGCAATGGGACGGGGCCGTGAGCTATCAAGGTATGAATTTGGTGCAATGCTTCCAGTTGAAATGCTCGGTGTTATGAGGTGAGTGGCATCATTTATACCTTTGTCTTATTGCATCTGCCGGGCATGGAATTGTGATGGCATGTAAGCAGATATGCATGTGGTCGACGGTGCGTGGCTTACATGGCGTGTATAGGCAGACGAGCGGAATGGCTCCGCACACGGCCGCGGCGGTTGGTTGCTCGCACAACATGGTGCTGAAGTAAGCCAATTACGAGTTGGAAAAGAGCTGTACGCTCAATAAACATGGCTTGTAATTTTGATATAATATCCTACCAACGCCACACCAATTGCCTTGCCAAGTATGCAGTCCATAACGCTCTCGTGCTCGTACTCGTGTTCGTACACATGCATGCTCCTGCCTTGCCTAACAGCTCTTTTACCCAAACACCCATTCCAAAGCACAAGAACCTTCTTTGTGATGTCTCTAGATGAGATGCTTACTCCTGAAGTAAGCCCTCAGGTACACAACCTGCCAAGCCCCTAGTCCCACAAGCATGCCCATGGTGCCCAGAGCGAACCACTTGACTCGCTCATTGGTACTCTCGTTGGTATCCCTAAGCTTCTGCTCCCGACTCCTCAGATAGTCCATCTCGGTAACAATCTCGCCTACAACCTCCTCGATTCTCCGCAGTTCGGCCTCCACAGGCTTCAATTTCTCGCTGGCGGAGATGGCGTTCCAATCTTTGGCGTCGGCACCAATGTCAATGTCAAGCTCAACGTGGCGGGGAGTGATAGATTTGGAGGACGAGGCAGAGGTGAAGATGTTCTCGAAGCAGACGTCGAAGGCTGAGTCGGCGTGCGAGGTGAATGCGTAGCGGTTCTCGCCGACTACGTCCTTGGGGCGGTGGTAGTCGTTACCCATTGCATCACGGATCTAGGCCATGACTGTCAGCAAAACTATCGTGAAGATGCGATGCTAGGTAAAAGCAACGTACATGCATGTCCACCCTTTGTCCATCTCCTCTGTACCCATCCAATATCGCCGTGACAACAACCAACTGCTCCTTGGCAACGAAGTTCCTAACACATCGCTCGTACTTGGCCGAATCGTGTGCTGAGACGGGATGGAGATCGAATTTGAGGGCCGCAGTGAGGGGGAGGATGGCGAGCAGCACGAAGCTGAGAAGTCGTGTTAACCGGTCCATGGCGGTGAAATTGCGCGTACTCTGGATTGGAGAGCTGCAGCGCTTGCAAGCCCAAGTTGTGGTGCTCTGATGGCTTCGCGAATTGTACAGCTGTCGCAAGGGGAGCGCGGAAGGACAGATAGTCCGATTGTAAGCTAGAGCCGAGCGGGGAAGGCGCAAGTGGGACCCTGCCCTGCCATTGGCACCAGCCGTGTCTCCACCATCTCTCATCCCATCTAATGCACGCGACGATTGAGCGACTTCAACCTTCAACACTATTCTTACAAGGAAAACATGGCATTTCCTATGCTATAAACTTAAATGCATCGCCCGGAGTAAATCATAACAGATCGTAAATCGTTAATCATCCAAACGCCAGGCCGGTCGCTGAGAACGCTCAAATCGCACGTCGCCAGTCACTATCAACACTCTCTTTACCAAGCAGTTGTGCCGCCATCCATCTTCAGATCATGCCCAGTCATATAGCTGCTGGCTTTGCTCAGCATGAACAGGCCCGCAGCCTTGTACTCTTCCGACGTGCTCAGCCTGCCAAGCATGCTGTTGTTCTCCCACTCTTCCCGATTTGCCTCACCCGCTTCGAAGTTGGCCTGGACCATTGGGGTGACGATATGCCCTGGGCTGAGCGAGTTGACTCGGATGCCGCCTGAACCGTCTGGGTTCTTCCTGCCCCACTCCATGGCTAGGTTACGCGCTAGCTGAACCACAGCCGCCTTTGAAGAGTTGTAGACAGGCGCTATGAAACCTCGGTTGGCGATGGTACCACTCATGGATGCAATCAGGCAGATTGAGCCTTGAATCTTGTACTCCATCATCTGACGGGCACATTCGCGAGCTGCGAGGAAGACGCCGGTATAGTTTACCTCTAGCATCTTTGCAATGTCTTCCTTCTTGAACTCGAGCGCGGGGGTGACTTGCTGGACTCCAGCAGCTGCAAAGCAGGTTAGTAAGTGTATAACTTGAGTTGAAAACAGGTGTTCCTTACCAGCAATAAGGCCATCAAGCCTTCGGTTCTTGGCGGCGATATCCCCAATGCACTTTCGCATCGCCTCGTCGTGCGTGACATTGACGTGGTGGTATTCCAGGCTTGCGCCATTCGAGGTATTGAGTCGTGCTTGCGCCTCCTTGAATGCCTGGGGAGGTTCCGGCAACCGATCGAGACAGTGTACCTTGCCGCCAGCTTCTACAAGCCCTTCGGCCATGCATAGTCCCAAACCACGGCCTCCACCTGTTGACATGTTAACATCGACCACGAAAGCATAGCGACTGCTCTAGAGATGGGAGGAGGACGGCATGCTGCACCTGTAACCACAAAGACCTTTCCTGCTAGGTCGAACTGGCTGAACTTTTTCTCGCCAACATTTTCAGCCTTCTCGTACGGAACTTGGGGGTAAGTCACATCTTGGTGTGATGCAAGGCCTCTGCGCTGGAGAGGGGTTGTGAGGGGTTGTAAGCGGAACGCAGGCGGAGCTGGGCGCGCAAAACGGCGCAGTAGCATTTTTGAGGAGCGGAGTGCTGTCATTGTTGGTGTTGCGTGTTTGAAAGTCAAGAAAAACGTAGGAGTAGGAATAGTAGAAAGACTATGTAGGCTTGAGAGAAGAGAGGAATCCACGATTGTGAAGAGCAGACTGGGCGTTCTTGAGCTGACTTGTATAGGTTGCACAAGGCGAGCATGATGTAATTGCAGCTCATACGCGTACCTCCTCATTCCTCCACCTTGGCTGCGAACAAAGCATCGTGACTTCCGCGGCAACGCCGGCCCACCATTCGTCCAAACTACCCAGCGCCGGCGCACATCATCAGGGCGAATCCTGCTAGGGACCAAATGATGGCGACACGGCACGAAAAATGGCAATGTTTAGCCTGGTCAGTTTGCCACTCCTTGCTGGGCCAAATCTCACGATGGTGGTTGGCAGCTGCAGGCACGGCCAAGTTGCGTGGTCAGGAGTGGGTCAGGAAGTGAATCCGGGCATCCGAAATGCGGGGCACTGGAGCCACAGGGCTGCCTGGGGGAGCGCTTGATTGGCCACGCGTGATAGCGCCAACACGAAAGAGATGCATCATACTGAGGAAACATCGGATTCCTCCTTCTGGCCACGCTATCGAACATCCAGAACCTGAAAATTTCCATGACAAGGCCATGCAGTCCATGTGGGTATTGTGGAGATGCCATCTCCGCTATGCGATAGAATGCACGTCAAGCTTCCGCATCGTTCCATGCTTTCCATGCGTTATACTGACATTATCAAGGGGCTATCAGGAAAACCTTTATTCAAAATTCAGCTTTGGAATGCAGCAACAAAGCCAGGACTGGTCATATCGTGCTCGGAACGGCGAAGCGTACCATCCTCGGTTGCTACCCAACGGTCGAGAACCGCCTCAACACAATGCTAGGCACCGCATCATCGTCGATTTCCTGAGCAGGGAGTCTCGGGCCTATTACTTGCCAAGCACAGGAAGATCAGTGCTAACTGTCAGGCCCCAGACACACCGCTACCTTCGCTGTCTCTGACGTTGCCGCCGCTAATGTTGTGCTCAGATACATGTCAAAAGCAGACCAAGTTCCGACGCTGTGCTTGTAACCACACCGCCGACACGTTTCCATGGCATAACTCCCTCGACTCATACCCATTCAATTTGCACGTCGACTAGCATTTGCGCCGCTATGAATTCGTCGATTCTTGAGATTGTCGTCTCGAATCATCGTGTTTAACCTTTCATAACCAAACCCAAGGACCTCAACACCCCCACGCGCAAGGATCCAGTGGCATCTTTGAGCCAGGATGCAAATTTATCGCAAGCTGTATGCATTAGCTTGAATGCGGCTCTGTTGAAACTGATGCACATAGGTGGACCCAGCTACTTGAAGATTATATCACAGTTTGTGAGTACCGACGAAGGCGGTGTGGGATAGATATTTGCTCCGAGGAGGTTCATATCGCCCATACGATAGCCTCATCAAGTTGAATGGGTCGAGTACTGCGGGGCGGAAGAGGGCCTGGAGATGTGATCGAGAACCATCTCCCTTGATCGATGGTTCCTCTTAGTGCAAAGAGTTTCGTTCAGCAGCTTTCCGCTGCATACATTGAACACAGTCAATGCTAATCTGCACATTCCAAATAAAACGTCTCACTTCATTCTTCAGTATTCACAACATTCGTCAACGAAACATACTAAGACACACTCAACCCCAACACCTACCCCCTCACCTTCTCACCTCCTTACCTCAGCATGCTCAACCTCCGCCCCATCCTTACTATCTACACCAGCCATATCCTCCTGATCCTTAGTCACCTCCCTTACCATCAATGCCTGCTTCCTACTCTCACTCCGCTTGTACAAATACTGCATAATGACAAACGTACTCCAGCACCCCACGATAAAGCAGATATTAACCGCATATCCTTTTGTCCATTTCGGGCCTTCCACAATTGGAAACACGGTAATGGGGTAGAAAGAGAATACTGCCCAGCCAGCCGTCAGCATCGCACCGACTGTTACAGCACGTGCCTCGGCGTCGTCGCGTAGCGCCATGTTGATAAAAGGCATCAGGATGGGTGTGATGGCTGCGGATACGCCGAGGAGGTAGTAGCAGGCGAAGTGGTAGCCTTTTGGTACATTCCAGATCAATAGCGAGATGTTGGCTATGATATAGATTGTTTGGACGATGGAAAAGATGGACCATAGAGGGTAGACCATGCAGAGCGAAGTTGCGAGCAAAGCCGCGAAAACAGATACACCTTGCGCACCGGTGGGAATAGTGTTTATCTGGGGAATCGTGTACGCGCCTGGGTGTTTCGCTGCGAGGTCTTTAAGCCAGATAGCCATTTGACCGTGGGGGTACGAGGAGGATAGGAAGCTTTGTGTGCGTGTTAATGTTTGAACATCAACACATGATCAAGATGGTGGGTTAGACTTACAAGGTGTAGCAGAGAACACCCATGTAGAACTCCCAGCGCATGAACGTGCGCTTTGCCACGGTCCAACTCAGCTCTTTGCTGGGCGCAACACCGGCATTTGCCATGCGTGACCGGGCCAAGGCGTGTTCCTTGGGCGTGAGCCACCACGGCTTCGAGCTGCTAGGAAGCCCGGGGAAAATTAGAAAACCCGCGAGCGCAATCGGCAGCGAGATTACTCCGTCTATGATAAACAACCATCGCCAACCTGACATTCCTCCGACACTGTGACGTGTCAGCATGTTATTCTTATCGCTCGCTTATGAAGTCGAAAACTGACCCGTTCAAATTGTTGTAGGCAGCAGCTTGTAGATAGCCACCAAACATGACAGCGATATTGTTAGAGACGAACCAGACGCCTGTGCGTTTAAAGACCTCCTCGGGTCTATACCAAGAGCCCAGGACATATGTCGTGCCGGACGCCACCGGTGTCTCTAGAAGACCAAGCAAGAATCTTGTTCCGTATATGTCGTTCCGACTGCGCATCTGACTCTGGCAGAAGGTCACAATCGACCAGAGTACTTCCATGGTCGGCAAGTAGTACTTTGCGATTTTCGGTCGAGAAAGTAGTAGCAAAGATGGCACCTGGAAGACGAGGTATCCAATGTTGTAAAAGGTGTCGAAAAGCGAGTATTCGTTGCCGTAGAGATCCAGCTCCTCTTTCATGCCAGATACGTAGGCGTTCTTGATGTTTGACGAGTCAAGCCATTTCAGGAAGACTGGATTTTGTCAGTACCCATGTTCAATGCCAGGTCAAAGAGACTTTACACATGAAAGAGCAAAAGGTCAAGAGACAGGCGTCCATCTTTCTCAGGAGCTTCTTCTCCTCTGCAGGATAGTGCTTGGGATACCACTCCCAAAGGTACATCCACGCCTTCCATGGCGACCTCTTCGGTGCCTCAGCGGGCGCAATAACGCTAGTATCAAATTCACCCGTTCTGTTGGCAATGCCATTCGTCTCGTCATTAGGCTGCGTACTCGCCATCGTGTCGTGCCTCTTGTCGCCGTTGTAGAAGCGTGATCGGCGTGACTTCGGGAATAAAGTTACAGAAAAGAACGGGACCCCTCGTGGGTTGAGATACCAACGCTGGCAGATAGATACCCGAAATTTCGTCTAATAAATAGCTCCCGCCGCGCTCAATGTCAGAACTAGCAGGCAAGTGGACGGATTCCCAGCGGGCATCGGGCTATTGCTGCTTGGGGGTGGCAGAGTGCGGGGACGCACATGTTCTGGGGAAAATCCCACAAACAGCTGCGGAAGAGGGTAATACCCCGTGGCCCGAACGGCGACTAGTTATGGTAGCGAGGCCAAGAGTGCGGAGATAGCTTGTGGAGTGACAGGTTGATGCTCAGGTCTTGATGTTGAGAGGATGCCTGTGAAGGGTGGCGTGCCGAGGTGCGTGCTCTGGATAAAAGAGCTTGCGACTCGGCCCATTGTTCGCCTAAACTCACTGAAAAATACATGCCCTGTAAGCTGCATCCTGGTAGCTTGAGCACGAGATCTTGCGCCTGCTGTATGCCTTCTTTTTGTTGTGTCGAAAGATGGGTTCAGTCAAGAGCGTGACGTCATAAGCGTGCTAGCAGTAGGGGACCTTGAGACACAAGGAAAAGTCCTTCTACAAGCTCTCGCACCACCTCATCCTGAATCGATATCTTGCACGCCTGCATTTTCTTACGCATATTGGAGCGGGAATAATGCATCTCACGCGGCTATCGCTCTCGATCTTTGGCAAGTCGACGCACAGTACATCTACATCCCCGCAAAATAACAGCGGCATTGTTAGCATAGAATCTTTCAACATCCGCAACAAAAGACAGCGCGAATGTTATGCCGCGCATGTCTTCAGACCGAGATCATTTCAATGCAAGATGCAGCGTGGCCTGTAATTTGGCATTCTCAGTATTTACATTCGACAACTACAGAGGGTAGTGATGCTTGAGAGCTAACGACTAGGTTATGCGCTTACTTCAACGCATCTATCATCTTGTATAAACTGTTCTCGAGAGTGATTGGGGATCTGATAGCCGACCAATCGTAATTCAGCAGGCCCCAAGCTTCATCCGCGCCTATGAGTGTCTCCGGGTTTCTGTTAGGACGCGTTTGAAGGTAAAAGCTACCAGACAGTTCCCAGTGCTGCCAGCTGACTTGGTACTCCTCCACCATTTCCACTAGGCATCTTGCATATGTTGTCTGGTTCCAGTAGGTGCCGTTGTGAATGAATCCCCATTCCGAGATGACCATGGGAAAGAGGTATTTAGTCGCAGGATCCTCCGGGTTGACAGCCTGAAATCCCTTCTGGTACCACTTTCTCTTGAAGGTCGCACAGTCATCTTGCGTCGCCTCGAAATCGTACTTGTGGATCTCCAACACGATCTTGTCCTCCCAAGCAAAGTCACTCGGGACAAACTTGGCTGTTTTGTTGGCAGTAGACGTGCCGGCAGTACCGTTAAGCGTCTTACCAAGCGGGATAGGGTCGATGTAGGTATCGTAAGAGAGCCCGGAGAAGAAGATTAGGGCGTCTGGGTCGGCCACGTGGACGGCGTCGGCAGCATCCGTCATGTGAACGTACCACGTGTACCAGTCTACGGGTTCAGCATCCTCCGCGGCTCGCAGCTCATTGCGTAAACCGATGGAGGCAAACGTGGACCAGTTCTCCTTGGCCTGGTTTCGTCAATCTCTGGTAAGCTCAAGGAACATGGGCAGTACTCACGTGTTTTGACATGAATGCCAGGCCTCGCTTCCAATTCTCGACATCGAAAAAACGTTCCCCGAACCAGCCGTTCCCGTCGTCGTCTCCACAGCACCAGAAGGCCTTGCTCACATGGTTGTCGAGGTGGATGATGACGCCTTGACGCGAAAGCTCCTTGCCAACAGCATCCCAGACCTCTAATCTGGTTGTGTCTTTGGTGAACTGCGGATTCTTTTCCAAGATAGAGCTCAACACGTCCGTTCCGTTGGTGCCCGGTATGGCGTTCAGAACACTCTTCTCCAGAGTCTGATCGGTAGCATTCGCCAAATAGTCGTCCACCATCTCAATAGCAAATGGCAGTCGTACGGAATTGAGTCCAAGCTTTGGAAACCACGAGACAATGTCCTCGACCGAGGAATGTTGAAGCCCTTCAGGAATCATAATCTCCTGGTGTCCCGGCCAGTTGGTGGACATGAAATGGAAGACATCGCCGTTGGCGTCAACAATGTCTCGACCTTCAGTCGATAAAGGTAGTATGGAGGCCGCCCTCCTCGGCTTTGCCGAAGGCGCGGCGGCGACCAAGGATGTCAAAACGAGTCCAGAAAAGATGCGGAACAACATTTTCAGATCGAAGGTATGAAGCTGATGACCAGATGTGTAATGTTTGCCGTCTACTTCCGGTTATATATGAAGCCGTACATTTTTAGCCACACCCTACACTGGTGGTCTAAATTAATCCGTCTCCAACGCTAAAGCTCCACTACCCGTACCCCAGATCTAGCAAAACAGCAAGAAGCGGAGAAAAAGGTGGGCAGCCCAGCGCCCTAGAGAAAAACGCCAGAGCTCCCAAGAACTTTAAATAATGCTGAAGCGAGAAGGTCGCAGGAAAGTTGGCTTATTCGGGGAAACCATCCTCAATACCAAGAAACACTAAATCAGGAAGACAAGCAAAATCTGACGAAGAAGGTTTCGGTGACGCTGTGTATGGCGGGTAAAGTGCCCTAGAGTCGCAAACGGCCGGGTAGCGGGCGTCGGTGCAATGTCGATCCCATCAGCAGCCTGCACCCCAAGTTCGTTGAGAGATGACCCGGTATCGATAACAGCACCCCACCGAAAGACGCGCAGCAGTTCACGCGTCATCCGATGCAAGCTTTGGTTTAGAGAGAAACAGCTTGGCTGATAATTTTCTTTCCCGTTACAATCTTATCGTTTGGAGTGATCTCTCGCAATACCTTTTTTTGGTGGAGCATTTGCAGGTTAGCACATTGAAAGCTAATCCTTTGTTGAATCTACGCAACACTTTGTTGCATCTTGCCGAAAACCAGTGAGAAGTGACCGCGACCGAGACGATGGGAGCTGCTGTACAGGTTGTAAAAGAGCCGTCCATGGCCGCAGTGTAAGAAGTATCAGTCTGGGTTAAAAGCAGCCAACACTCACTGTTCTTGCGCCAGTGTCAAAGACGTAGACCTCAGCGCCATCTACTCAGAAAGTGTTCTCGCGAAGATCGTGCAAGTAGCACAACGCGGCCTCAAGCAACAAGTGCGTATCACACGCATCTTTCTCTTCGCCAAAACATCCAAAACAAACCCAATTGAACACTTCTTCTAACCAGCCCCCCAGGCACCCTTACAATCCTACCCGCACACCGTGCCACAAACCGGACCAAATGCAGGCATCTACGAAGAGCGCGAAGCCGACTTCTGGACCTGCGGCTTTTTCCCGGGCTGCATCTACGCGCTGGTCGAGCGCTCGATGAAATACCCGCAAGCCATCTCCATACCAGCACAGATGCGGCCTTCAATCCAAGAGCACCTGCTCAAGCTAGGCCGACACTACAGCGTAGCGATCGAGCAAATGTCCAGCCGAACAGACACGCACGACATGGGCTTCATCGTGCAACCTGCGCTGCAGCGAGACTGGGAGTTGACAGGCAACAAGGCGAGTCTGCAAGCCGTTATCAACGCGGCTTATGCACTTGCGTCGCGTTACGATGAGCGGGTCAAGGCGATTCGGAGCTGGGATGTTGCGATTAACGATCGGTATTCGATTACGGATATGGAGGAGAATTTTTTGGTGATTATTGATAGCATGTGTAGTATGTTCTCTCCCTCTTTCCCTCATTCCCCTTTCCCATTCATTCCTTCCTACCATCACCATGTCTAACACAAGTATCCACAGATCTCGACCTCCTCTACTTCGCCGCACACACAACCTCGGACCCCAAACTCTCCCACATCGCAACCACGCACGCAAACTCCATCATCCACGAGATCCTACGCAAAGACCATTCCTCCTATCACCTCGTCAACTTCTCACCGCGCACTGGCCTGCCGCAGGCGAAAATGACGAATCAGGGTTTCGCAGACGAGTCGACGTGGAGTCGCGGGCAGGCATGGTCGATTATGGGGTTCGCGCAGACGTACGCGTGGACGAAAGAAGTGCGGTTTTTGGAGACGGCTGTGGGCTGTGCTCAGTACTTTCTGCGGCGGTGTAGGGAGGGCGAGGGCAGGTGGGCGTGCACACTGGTCCCGGTTTGGGATTTCGATGCTCCGGTTGAGAGGGATGAGGGGGGTGGGGAGGTCCCGTTGAGGGATGTGTCTGCAGGAGTTATTGCGGCGAATGGGCTGCTGATTATCCATCAGGCGCTGCAAGGACTGCCGGATGCTGTTGCGAAGAGGATTTCTCAAGGGAAGGATTATCTGGGTATTGCTCTGGGGATTGTGGAGCAGACGCTGAGCTTGTCGTATGATACTGATTTGGCTTCTTTTGCGGGCGCGCAGAAGCAGAATGGAGTTAATGGCGATTCTGCTGCGACTGCAGCGGGAGTGGGAGAACAGTTGTTGCAACTCAAGCCGTCTGCGTTTGAGGGCTTGTTGAGGAATAGCACGACGAACTGGAATAGCGATGCGCATAAGAAGTATAAGGATCATGGGTTGGTGTATGCGGATTATTATCTGCTCGAGTTTGGGAATAAGTTGCTCAGGGCTGGGTTGCTTTAGAGATGTCTCTTCAGTTCTGCTGTGGGGCATGGGAGATGAGATGGGAGAGAGCATTAGAGAGGTGCATGCGCGATACATACTTGGCAATCTATATTCGATATCAAGAGTCTTGATTTTATCAGCGATGTGGTGGGGATTTGAGCGTTGGATATGCTACTTACTTTACTGAGCCCGCAAGTCAGTCTTCTCGCGACAGTCAGCTAACAAGGTTTCTTTTATCCAGTACGCCTCACCCATCGCGATAAACAGTGCAGAAATCTACATTGACATATGATGAAACAATAAATTGAAGCTTTGCAGTACAACTGCTCACGTAACACGTGTGTGCGCTATGGGGAAACGCCATAATCCCTTGACCTAACCCAACCAGGCTTACAACAACAACATGTACGCCTTTCACTCCGATGTGTGGGGAACACCCAACCGTCCAGTACAAAAGATGTGGCCACATGATAGAGCAATGTGCGCGACGCCAGCCAAACTCCGCCGTGGGATTTGAAGCAAGAATTCACAAAAACCCGTGCTCCCGTTTGTCTATCCAGAGTCGCTCGCAATGCAAGAAGAATGACATCAATCGCCAAAGACACGTTAGTCCGCAAGACTCAGAACAAGACCAGATGAGGAGAGTGCAACAAACGCCGGGAAAAAGATTCACGAATTGGACAGGGGAAGAAAAGAGATTTGAAGACGAGGTTCAGTACTCGTTCTCTTCAACCTCTTCTTCTTTTCCTCCAGCGGTGATGGCGATGCGCTTCTTGGGCTCGCCCCATAATTGCTGGAGAACCTTCTTTTTCTGGCCGTCTCTTAGATTCTTCAAAAAGCCGTATGTGCCAGACAAGTCGTTTAATTGCTGATCCAGGCCAAAGCTGTTGCTCTGCGCACGGCGTATGAGCGGGCTGATGAGGTTCTTGCGCGCCTTGTCCAATTGGTCCTTGACAGAGTGGATGATCTGAATATGGCTCTTGAGTTCAAATTTGTTGATCAAGGTGGATGCGCGCACGTCCTTGAGTAGCTTCAGATTCTTCTCGTATTTCTTAATCTTCATCTTGTTGTTGATTGTCATGCGCCACATGGAAGCGAGAAACTCGTCTTTTCTGTTTGCGAGCGAGTCTTCTTCCTTGGCGACGGAGCGGTGGAGATTGTGAAATTGACGGTCTACGCTCTCGAAGAGCTGGAAGAGGACGTCTGCGCGCGCGAGTTCGTTTGCAATGTTCTCTTCTAATGTAGATAAGAGGTAGTCAAACGTGCGCTGCAGTGTGGCTTTGGAGCGCTGTTGGGTGGTGTGGCCGAGGACATCATTTACAACACGCCCTATAGCTGTCGGGGATCCATTGCGCTCGAGCAGACCTATCTTGCTAAGGCCGCCGTGCACATTCCCGATGACAGTATCGATCATGCCAATCTTGGGGCCTTGTATGCTCTGCAGTTCGCGCTTCGCCCACTCCATGGTGATGAGGATGCTACGATGATTAGTCGTTGTGAAAGTCTCGAGCGAATTATACCTACGAGTCCATATCACCGTCCACGTTTGTGAAGAAGCTCGTGATCTTCTCGGACAAGATTTTGAGGCTGTCGCCCAAGTCGTCCAGCTGGTCGATGATGACCGAGGAGGCGGACATGTTGGTCGCTCGGACGCTCTCTCCTAAATCTTGAACGGCGATACTGGCCTCTGCGAGCTCGCGCGACCGCGGTATCACATTTTCGGAGGCGTAAAGAAGCGGCTCAAACTGCTTGGCCATGTTTGCGACGTTTGCGACATCTGGTATTAGGCTGGCTGTCCAGGGCTGCAACAGCAACCACGACAGTAAGACAGTCGCAACAGTAAGAATGACATTTGCTCGTGATCGAGTAAAGATGTGAAGGCCACTCGCAAAGGTAGAAATGGTCTCTTCAATGGGCGCGGTGCGGAACTTGGCTTCTCCTCTGTAAGCAAAGCGCATGACTATCGCTGTCAGTAGGCACAGCGCGCATTGGTCGGTTCTACTTACAACCCTCTGTCGGCCCTTCGTCGTCATGATGCGACAGGGTTAGTTCATGTCCCGGCAGTGCGCCTGCGCTTGCCTGGGGTTCGGCGTCGGGACTCTGCAGGCGCGACGCGATGGTGCTAGACAGATACCTCTGCTCTTCCTCCGGTATGGGCTCTGGGCTCGTGCGCGGAGTCTGCTTGTATGGCGACTCGGGTAGTGGTATGCGCGAGGGCGTTATCTCGCGGTCGGTGCGGTACTCAAATGGCGACTTGGAGGGGCTGTTGCGCAAGGCGCTTTCCCCCAACAACGACTTCCTGTACCAGTGGTTACTCGATTGCGACTTCTGCCAGGCGGGCGGGGCCCATGGGCCGTCCGACTCGGTCTCGGAATCGGCTTCGTCCTGCGGTATGCTCCAGCGCGACGAGTGCATGTTGGAGCGCCCGCTATAGGCCGAATGCATGCTGCGCTCGGGGTCAAATGCTTCGAGTGATGCGCTTAGAGACGGAACGTCGTTGTCGTACAGACTCCCGCGATCGATTGTGTCCATGATTTCGCGTGCGCAGTCGCTGGTGGTGGCGGTTGGTGTTGTGGTAGTAGTAGTAGTAGTAGTGCGGTGGGTGTAGATAGAGAGGTCGGCGCGAGGCGGTAACTAGGATGGTAGCACTTGATCGAGGGTCTGCAGGCACATGGGAGTACCCTTGTGACGCGTGAATCGGGGCAGGAACCGTGCAGCGTGGTGGTGCCTAGCGCTTTGGTCAAGTCAGTCGGGAGAGTGTCGGGAGAGGGAATGCGATCATGGTGGAAGTGGGAGCGGGACCGTGGCCGCCCTCTGTATGCGATAAGCTAACCCGAGTCTGGGAGATCAACGGCCAGCGCGCCCTCCAGGGCTGCAGTGGGGTGAAACTGAGTGGCTGGGAGCCTTCTCATGGTTGGCTGTCGTTGCTCCAGACTAGTGCGGGGAAAGGTGAGGGCACCCACAGCCCGGCGCACGCCCTCATGGGGACGCCCCTTGCAGGCTGAGTACATGGTGACGATGACATGAGCTGAACGTACAGTCGTTAAATACCTAGTCGCTATCGATATACTTCCGCATCAGCCTGTGAGCAGTATCTTGGTACGCTACGCGGAGTTGCCCCGCTCCGATTGGCCCGCCATTGTTAGGCGTTATGCTGAGCGCGGGAGCAGACGAGGGAGTGCATTGATGCCTAAGCTGATTCTACATATCCAGAGCCTCGCACACTTCCATTGCACAGCACCAAATTTGACCTCCACTACCAAGGCATTCCAGACAAAAAAGCACCATCAAATCCGGCACTAGACCTACGTGAATGGGCAGAAGTCATGTTGATGTGGGCAGGGAAGTGTGGTGGGGCGCAATAGGCAATGTGTATTCGCCACGGCTTAAAAGAACGCAAAGGACTTTGAACGCCGTCGACGTCGACGTCGAGCCTTTAAAAGCAAAGGAAACAAGCACGCTACCCCTTGTTCTCTGCCACAGCTGAGATGAAAACACTTGCCCATCCTGACAACGAAAACATCCTTGACGCACTCAAAGATAGTACACCGTTTCCATGAGATCCGGATGCACATCTTTCTCCCAAGCTCCCTGCTCAACCTCTACATCCTCACCAGCCTTCAGATAACTGTGGAGATATGAGCGACCGCGTTCGCACGCGATATCGGCGTAGTACGCGGGAGGGCATAGGCTCACAGCTCGAGTCGCGCGAGCGAGTGTGTAACAAAGGTTGTGCGTCAGCTCCTGCAGTCCATCCGCTCTAAGCTCGTTCTCGTCCTTGAGCACAACGTAGTGCGCAGGTCTCGAGGTTCACTGCAGTCCCTGATGTGCGATAAGGAAGAAATCGAAAAGCTTCTCGCCAGTAACACCGCGATCTACGACGGTACCAGGTTTGGAATTTCCAGCCTTTCCATCCGTACCAGCCACGTCTGTCGGGAAGAATCGTGTGTGATGTCGCTTGCCAACTACAAGGAACGTCATCTTGGGATGATTCATCTCTGCGCCGTAAAGCTTCTCAAATGCGTTCTTAAAGGACAGACATTCCACGTCGACAGTAGAGCGATACTGGCTTTCTGAGACTCCGTCCCGGTAGACAAACACCTTGATCGGTCAAGTCCCCTTGTTGCGCTTCTGCCAAAGCTTGAGACGTTCCGTCACCATCTCCTCTCGACCTTGCTATCTCCGCATGCTGGCAGGATACTGCGAGAACATTGCATCGACCGAGGCAACTACAGCAGCAACGATGGGCGCGTTCTTTGAGCTTCCAGGAGAGGGGTAGGTAACATTGATACCAAAGATAATCGTTTCCGCGTCTAGTGGGGCCAAATTCTTCAACGTTACAGTATGGTTGACACCGCCAAGTTTTTGGTTGAACTTCATTGCGATGTTGGCAAAGTATTGCTCCTTACCTTTTACTTCGGAGAACTTGCTGCCGATGCTGCAAACATTGGGTAGCCCCAATGAGCAGTCGAACAATTGCTTGACGGAATCATAAATGATTGTGCTTTCGCTGGGCAAGATTACAAGGAGAAAAGCTGGCTTTTTTCGGGAATGTAGCCTTCAAATTCGATGAGAGCTCGTTTCTGATGGTTGGTATGTGTTCTGGCTTGAACTGTGTGTTAGGCAGCTGAACGACGCACGGATCTTGAACTGGCTGATCGCCCATGCCATATTTGTTGATCGGCTTTCGAGACATTACCAAGTTCTGCTTGATTCTTTTGATGCCACCAGAAATTGTGCCCTGGCCTTCAAGGTCAATTACCAGGGTGTACCATGCGCCCAGTGTTTTGGCGACACGAAACGGCTCCTTGCCCAATTTTGCGGGGTCCATATTCCATGCACCGTTTTGGGGGGTACAGGTAACCTGGCCTCTGTATGCCAATGTAGGTGGGTTGAGTATTCGCCCGGGTACGGTAATCATTTCAGGTTTGATCTTGATACCGAAGCCGCTCAAGTTATCATCGTACTCGTTTGTGATGGCGACAACAGACGTCGCACCAACTGGCCAGGCAAGACTGTACACAGTTCGACAGGCACCCACATCGGAGTCTCAGTGCTGTCGTATTTGATCAATGGTGCATTTGGAAAGGCAAGCTTGATGTTATACGCTTGCTGAAAGTGGGCTTGAACTGTAGGTCTAGTTACCTTTCCGTTGGCGTCCGTCTTCTGGAATGTGACATTTGTGCTGTCGCGTCCTAAAGGCGACAGACCTTGGATGGTCAGGACTTTGCGTGTCGTTGCATTAGATGCCGTGCCATCCCTTTGGGGGTAGTTGGTCTCGACTTGAACATTGTGGAAGAAAGTGGCTAGCCTTTTGTATTCTGCATCGTTCGTTGGTGGACGGCCACCGGTGAAGTCTCATTACCTGGAGTAATGAGCCTGGCCTGTAAAAGGCCCCGGTAGCGATATTGACATTGACGAGTATCCTGTTGACGCTTGTGCGAACACTTGAGAAGTACTATCGAAAAGCTTGGAGACCACGACCCAACTCAACCATCTCTGTCTGAGGATGGGCGCCAAATGGGAAAAAATTGCTTGCGTGGGATGCGATGCTGGCCTCGCTACTAGGTCCATGAGCTATTATAATGTTCAGCGCATTGATGGTTTCAAGCTCCAGTGGGTAATTGGTTGTCGATTGTGCCAAATCTCGCATGAGTTCAGCAAGCGAGACTGTTCCGATCTCTTCGACAAGGACTTAGTAGGTGTTTTTCTGGCGAGTCTCCTTCAGTCGTTTAGATTCGCTGGCGCTAGGTGGTACGAATTGCTCTCCGTCTTTCGGATGCCATGTTAGGGTGTAGATTGAGCCCTGCTCTCTCAAATCTATTTTCTCTGTGGCCACAAGCATCTTACACCAATCACTGGCGACTTTGGATTTCGATAAAGGTATCTCGTCGAGTAATAGTTCGAACAAGCGCTTCTTCTTCGATTCCGAGACTTGATCATTGCAGCCTTGGCCCATGCTAGTGAAAGCTACTGAATACCGATAAAGATGTGCATCTGGCTTGATGGCTTTCAGATCGAAATAGTTGGCGTGAAGAACGATGGGCCGGCCCAATGTACCGTATCCCGGTCGGGCTGGGAGAGAGGAGTCGATGGAGCTGGCTGCCATTCTTGCCGATAGACCATCTTGAACCATGGAATCCTCGAGCTTGGCGACTTCAGTGTCGGGTTGTGAATAACGACCGTTTTCGAACACTCTGGGCTGTTCAGAGGCTGGGCGTCTACCAAATCCACCACGCCCGGGCGCACCACCACCGCGTCCGCGTCCGTGTCCGGCCATCGAACATACAGAGTATGGAGGCTAGAAAGATCTGTTATGATACGCCTTGACAAATACAAGGGATAGAACCCGATGTTTCGGCTTGTACAGCTGGGATAAACTTACTTGGAACTGAAGAGAAGCTTGCGCTACTAGCGACTGCGGTGTTTTTCCAGGTAGTGGGACAGCGACTGCAGATGATGATAGTGAGCGTCTGGTAACTGCGACTCGGATGAGGAGGGAGTCGAAGCACGCGTGTGGTTGTTGTAGGAATGTGCTGGGTTGGGGGAGTTTTAGAAGTCAGAACAAAACGAAAGGTAGAGACTTTTGAGCAAAAATGCAGCCAGGCAACTACATAAGGAAGCAGCATAGAAAGTCACGTAGCGGAGCCTGCGGTTTCGACGGTGAGTTTTCGGGGCGAGGCAAGTGTGAGTGAGAGCATGCGACGTATTGGGCAAGAGCAAAGTGAGATTGACCACTTCACTTGGGCAGATTGCAGCCTGTCAGCCTGTCCTATTTCTGCCTACCACAACGTTACACAAGAGATTAAACGCGAGTGCACTGGGCCATGGTCGCCAGATTTCTGCCTTGCGTGCGACCCTTCCATGTCACCCATTAGAGAGTTTTGCTCGTCCCGTCTATCTATCAAGTTGATATGTGAGAGGTGCAGAGGCAAAGGCGATTGTATGACTAGAGTATATGAGCTTGTAGTATTGGTATCAGACAGCGGTTACCAGTGAGCTCTGTAGCACTATCTTCGGATATAGCAAGGCCATATCATGTCCTTGAAATTTTCCACTATTCCAATGCGTGAAATGTAGTGAAGTGAGGGCAGACGTCGACTGGTGTTGACGTAGAGCGCACGGGCCTCATGGCGCGACATCGGCTGGAATATTCGGCGTCACTTTGCAAGAACATCACGCAACCCACGACAACACGCCGCCATGCCGCCAAGATTGAACATTGCTGCCTTTGCGCGACCCATCGCCTTCCGACCGAGACCCCAGGTGCAGTGGCCTGCCAGGTCAGCACTCAGACTGGCGCCGTCGCAATGTCGCCTCTACTCTGATTCCACAAAGCCACCGGCCGCCGACCGATCCAAGCGAGAGGATGCAAAGCCTATCGAGCATGTCTCTGAAGAAGCAGCCTCAATGGCGCAAACCATGGGCGAGGATGGGCCTGATCTCAGCCAGGGCACACCAATTGAAGATGTGGGGTCCAGCAGATTGCACAGCCAAGGGCGCATACTGACATCAAACTAGGTCGTCAAGGGAGACAAGGCCGCGCAAGAGAACCTGCCAAAGGTGATGCAAGACAAGCTCAACTCTCAAAAGCCCAAGACCACACCAAACGTACCACCAAAAGGCTCGCGATCATACTCCACCATGACTACTCAGACAAGTGGAGATGGCGGGTTGGACATGGGCCTAGTAGACTTTCAAAACACCTCAAAGGCACCAGCGATACCAGGCCTAAAGTACGAGATGCCCTCTCTGCCGCTTCCAAAAGACGGCCATGTCAAGCATCGCCACGATCCAGTAGTCGACCAGGTCACCAATCTGCTCATGCGACACGGCAAGAAGAGCGTTGCGGAGCGAGTAGGTCAGCCATCCGACAAAGATACCCCGCACACAACTGACGTGATGAACAGAACATGGCCCTGATCCTGCAACACCTGCGAACCTCGCCCATCCCCAACATCAACCCGTCCAGGCCACTGCTTCCCGGTGCGCCCCCACCCTCGCATCTCCCTCTCAACCCCGTCCTCTACCTTACACTTGCTATTGACTCTGTCGCACCCCTCATGCGCATCCGAAGTCAGAGAGGTGCTGCTGGAGGTGGTGTCGCTCTTCAGATCCCTGTGCCGCTGGGTCAAAGACAACGGCGACGCGCTGCTATCCAATGGATCATGGCTGCCGCGTCCAAGAGGAGGAACATGGGCAGTGGAAAGAACAGCTTTGCCCAGCGCATTGCGCAGGAGCTCATTGCTGTAGTGCAGGGCACCAGTGGTATCTGGGACCGCCGCAACGCCATTCACAAGCTGGGTGTCGCAGCACGAGCGAACATTGTGCTACCCAAGAAGAGGTAAACCCTTTTGATGTGGCGCAATTCGTCATAGGAAATTATCAATGTACAATATTCGTGTCAAGGCGGCTGCCCAAGACCGTGCTATATGCGAACTACTGTCATATGCCTCAACATGATGGGGTAAGTTGGAACCAACTTTCTGGCTAGCCTGGGCGAGTAGCTCCGCATGGGGCGATGGGTCAGCACAGCCACATGCACAGTTGCTCCACCGGGCCCCGGCTTCAGTTGGTAGGCCAGCTTTCTTTCCCCGGCGCTGTTTCGCAAATGCAAAATACAATCGTGTTTAGTCCTCAAGTAATGAAAAACAGCCTTGTGTCCAAGTCCCCCATAATGTTGCTTGCTCTGTCCCAAGTCGTAGCCCGGTTCCTGCGTCGGCGGCGTGGGCAGCTTGTTGGTGATCTTCGTATGCGCCAAGCTTTGCCAAACCGCCAGATCCTGAGGGGGTTGATGCCCACTTCCACCGCCTAGACCAAGAGCTCCCGCGACCGTCGACTCGCGCTGACCCGACAGCTTCCCCAAAAGCCCAACTGCTTTTTTGCTCGCTTTCCCTCTTCCATATGTCGTCAGCTTCCATCAATCTGCTAGGGAACAACTTGTTCTCCGACAGCGGTTAGCCATATACTACGGATCGGCCCGCCATCGCTTTCAGCTACAGTCTTTGGAATTGCTACCCCACCGCTGTCTTTAGTATCATCACGCGCTCACCCCACATCCTTCCGGGCCAACATTGGGTACTGGGTCGCTGGCACTTGTAGCCCATACATCAGACAGCAACTAGCTGGGCTATGATGACATAGTACTACACCAATTCATACCTCCAATCACCCTTAGCTACCCCGCGAACACGACCACGACTGCCATCTTGCCGCGAACAGTCTACCGCCTCACTCCACCCCGACACGCGACCTCTCACCGACCAACACTTTTGCACGTACCCGCCTCGCACACATCGCTCCCACCATGGCCTCCCTCGAAGCTGCGATTGACGAGGAGATGAGGGAGGTTGTAAAACTCTTGGAAGGAAACCAGCGGCGTGCAGAGAGCCCAGTCGCGCGCGCACAAAGCCCCAGCTCGGCTGCTTCGCCCGTGCGAAGCATGTTAGATGTCGATGAACCTGCGCAGCGCAGAAGTTCGAGCCGTGGAAACACTGGTATCCCGTTCGCCATGCCCAAATCACCTCGCCGAGTGAACCCCGAGTCGGCGTACAAGTTCGAAATGCTACCCTCAATCGACGCGCATGCTATGCCCAAGCGAGTGTCTCAAGGCGGCAAGCTTGACGCTGCTCCAAAGCCTCGCGCCATGTCTTCTGTATACGGAAACTCGACCGGCTTTCTAAACTCCTCCAACTCGAGGGATAGACACAACTCTGTAAATGGCCCTCTGGGCAGGTCCAAGTCTGGTTCCCCGGGCCCTGGGCGATCTGCTTCCCCAGCAACGCGTATGCTAAACCCGGCCCCGCCCGCCCCTGCATCGAATAACACCTTCGTAACAGACTCTGGCAAGCGCATTGACATGGACACAGCATATCGGAAACTCTCAGACTCCGCTTTGGCACGCTCCGAGGGGGGCCTCTCTTCCCTTCCCAATCGCAAAGGTTCCGACCCTGTCAAAGGCACTTCTACTGCTCCAGGTGGCGGCGTCCGTCTAGCCACAGATGACGACGGTGAAGACAGCGCTGCCGTTGAGAGTAGCGAAAACAATTCTGATAGCTCAGATTGGGACGATGGATGGAAGAAGACCAAGAAACGGGAACGGGGCAGGCAGCGGTCTCGAAAGACGTCTGCAGGGACTGACAGCATGGGTAGAGAGGTCATCACCGCTAAGAGTCTGTTGGCTGCGGCAGAGCAAGAGCGTAAGTGTTGCATACCCTGTTGCTTCTCTAATCACGCGCTAACCTTGCATAGGGAGAGACGTAGCTGTTTCTTACAAGGTGCGCTCGCTACTAGAACCGTCCATAAACGTCACCGGCCCAAACGGCGAAAGGATGTCGAGAAGGAACTCATCAGGAGTCGTGCATCCCCATACGAGCTTTGACCAAGGAGGTTCTGGTCTGTCTACACCGGTTCATTCAGACCATGAGGACGAGCTTGCCGAAATCAAATCCGCTCAACAACTCTCTTTGAACATCTCACCTATTCAGTCAAGTCCAGAAGCTCATCGCTGCGTTCGGCAAGTTATTAGGGGCGACTACGTTCAGTTCGCGGAAGACGCTACAAAAGGGCTGAGAAGACAACGTGTGTACCTTGTGTCGACCGACCTGAGCGACGAGGCCGCGTATGCGTTGGAGTGGACGATTGGAACAGTCTTACGAGATGGCGACACCCTCCTCGCAGTCTATGCTGTTGATGAGGAAACCGGCGTCGCAACGACAGATGCTTCTGGTGCACCTATTAGTCAAGGTACTACCGGTCGACAGGAATCAGATCATCTCAAAAGAACGCTGTCAAACCATGACGGTCTGCCAACAACGAGACCTGGGTTCTCTGCCTTGTCCAATTCCATCATGGCCACGGAAGCGAACGTGAGCGCCATGGGAAAGGCAGAAAAAGACAGGTACCAAGCATGTGTGGAAGTGTCTGATCGGTGTGTAAAGCTGCTAAGAAAAACACGTCTGCAAGTACGCGCCGTTGTTGAAGTCTTCCACTGCAAGAGCCCAAAGCACATGATTACTGAAGTGGTGAGTAGCTTCAAAATAATTGACATGCGCTGTACTGACAGATGATTGATAGATTGACTTCTTGGAACCTACTCTCGTCATTCTTGGCTCGCGAGGCCGGAACGCTCTGAAAGGGTAAGCTCAGAGACTCCCCTGGTTTGCATAAGTGCTAATTGTGGCAGTGTCTTGCTCGGATCCTTCAGTAACTACTTGGTCACCAAATCATCGGTACCAGTCATGGTTGCTCGGAAACGACTCCGGAAACACAGCAAGTACAAGCGGCAGAACGTCCGGATGTCCAATGTCATTGCAGGCTCCAATGACCGACTTGCGAGTGCGAAGATTGATTAGCTGTTTGTCCAGAGATTTGTCAATGATGCGTTTCGGTTGGTGTTTGTGGACGGCTGGCGGTGTTGGTGAGCCTGGGGATTTGAGTTTTGGTGTTGCGAAACACATGTTGTTTGGCAATCAAGGACCACATGCCTGGCTTGGTAATCCTTAGAGTCTAGGAATATTATTCTGACCGCGTGTTTCCCTCTCTTTTCGAGTTAGGTGTGTGTTCGGCAGCCTATTTTTATCCACAACTCAATCAGGCATGGAATGCTTCAGATTCGATCAGGACTGAGACGACCCATGAAAGCGCTTACTGCCGTCGTGGCTTAATTACTCGACCGTGTAGAAACGACTCCAGCTTTCCACTCAGCTCAGCCGGAAATTTGTCTCCCGTGTTAAATTGCAGTACTTCGTATCTCTCTTTGCTTCTTATCTTCTAGAACTTCTAGCGCCAGACAAGGTACCCGCAAGCACCCGTTGGCCAGAACGAACCCATGAAGCTGCATGTTTCACTTCGTGTATTTCTTTTGCAGTGGTGGACGCTCCTTCCGATGCCATGCCGACGTCATGCTCCTCCCGCTATCGTCCCTCGCGAGGCCCGTGCCACTTGACACAAGAACCCGAACCTCTGGGTCGCTCAAACTTTAACACGCTCCACTACACTCCACTACGCCTCATACATCCAAACTTGCTGTCATAAATCAGCCAAGACTGCCTGCTTCCCCGCAAATGCACAATGCGGTAGTCGATGCGTGAAAGGGCGCTTGTGGCGCAAGTGGGCTGACAGAAAACGATTATGCACGGCATTCACCGGTCGCGTGCTGGAAGATGGCCCCGACGATGAGGATACGGCTGTGCGCCGGAGACTATGGTGCAGACGGAGGGATCAAGGGTGATGAAGGTGGATGGGTAGAGTCAAAGTCAAAAAGGACTGGTGCCTGGCCTTGAAGCGTTGAGAAATGCCTCACACATTACCGCCTTTCCATTACGCCTACTAGGAAATGTATATCCAAATGTCTTCATCTCAATTCTTCTCCCGTTTCGGACAGTGCGAGTTTCTCGACATCGACGAGGATGAATTGGACACATCATGTCTCCACGCGCGGATCGTCAAGCCTTCTACACGAGAGACCCTTCTCAATCGACATAGGTGGACGGACATGGCCTACGACAACGACATCGACGCTACTACTCTCTTGTCAGATCTCAATCGCTTGGCCCCTTCGGTAGTCAAAGAATTCATCCCAAAGGACACCGTGGAGAGCACTTTTCCCTTCAGGCTCATAAATGACATCGAATTCCACGGAGACGAAGAGGGTCACATTGCTTTGAGCTATTGCCGGAAGCAAGCTTCGGGAAACACACCAAGACGAGTAGTTACACCCATTGGAGATCTCCCGTTTGGGTGGCAGAAGGAGGTCGAACAATTCCCACTACCGACTAGTTCAGCACTTTTCCAGGCCGTTGTAAGAGAAAGGAACATAGGAGAAGGGCTGTGGTTCGACCAAGTCTGCATCGAGCAGGACAATGAAGCCGAGAGAGGGGCAACTATTGGAGCCGTCGATAACGTTTACAAGAATGCAAGGGTGGTTGTTGTAGCGTTGGACGATATCGTTGTCACCCCAGAGGAAGAACAGTTTCTGCGCTACTACGTTGAGCAGTACAACTACTGTGAGGTCCCTCTGGGCCAGCAGCCGAACTTGGGGCTAAGCCCTCCTTTCATGCAGCAGTATGATCTGCTAAAGACATTACTTCATCGCATCATCTCTTCCGATTGGTTCGAGCGCGCATGGTGCGCCCACGAGATGCGCATGGGACGAAACCACGTCTTTCTCGTACCCTGCTTACGAAACTACGAAGACGAGGTCCAGACCGTTTTGCGCTTCACTGGAGCTTTCTTCACTCACTTACTAGCCCTTGCTAGTGAAGTTGGCAATTTCGCACCGGCACTAGCTACAAAGGTTCGCTCCCTGCTGGAGTTCTTTGAGCGACAAGCATTCGACAAGAGCAGCCCATCTTCTCTTGCAACACCTGATAGCCAACAGTATCCTGGTTCGACTGTGACATCTTCCATGTCCATGGTGGCCGAGACTTTTCGCTTGAAAGCCGGAGGTAATCCACGCTTACCAGAGTACCTGCGAAGGCTAGACGCCAATCGAGACAAGACGAGCATTGCGCTAAATGCTTCTGGATTACCTCTGGCACTGGCTCCACCCAATCCCTTCTCAAGACCCAATCTCGAGGACGAATGCCTACGCTCGCTACTTTTGGTCGGCATTGCGGCACGAGATCCTGTTGCACTTTGCACAACCGGTACACCCCTCCAACTCCATGACGGGTCCACATCCTGGTTGTGCCGACCAACATCCGTCGACACCGGCACTTCTCGACTACCTCCACGCTTTCGAAGGGAAGCTAATCAGATCGTCCAAGCCACGGATGGCAGAGCAGAGTATGCGCAGCTCGATCTCATCTTTCTCGACCTTCCACACCGCAACCAGCCGAGCCCTTCTTTCCCAAATCACGTCGTGCGCGCTCGTATGCTCATCGATTTATGCGTCCAATATCGCATTCCGGGGGGTGGCTTGTGGAGCTTCTCACAGGCACCTGAGCATCCGCGTACGCCCGCGTTGCGCAATATCTTCATCCAAACATTGGCATGCATCCTCGAGTGTGGGCCGCAATGGGTACTGGAGGTAATGGCCAGTGTCCAGGAGCCTAGCATGCCGCGCATGGAGCCTTATACCATCGAAATGCTGCTAAACCCACACCTCATTCTTCAAAACTACATCTTGCTTGCTGAAGGGCAAGCCGCCATGACATCTCTTGTACATTTCCTTTCTGTTCTTATCACATCCGGAATACCATGGCCTTCAGGTGCCTCAGAGCGCACGCATGGACCACTCATCATATCCGCCCCTAGCTCGTCATCCGGATACGACTACAACGGCCCACCAAC
Organism: Stemphylium vesicarium; assembly: GCA_004380135.1. NCBI lineage: Eukaryota > Fungi > Ascomycota > Dothideomycetes > Pleosporales > Pleosporaceae > Stemphylium > Stemphylium vesicarium. The sequence continues at coordinate 69,222 of QXCR01000041.1, read as the reverse complement.
ATGTGGCAGCCGAGCCATCATCTTTGCGCCTTTCGAGCATTCAAGAACGTTACTCATCGCCGTACCTGAGGTCGTCAAAGGGGCTGAGTACAGTCCATTAGCACGGGGCTGGATCTTGACGAGCATGAATCCGTATACCGGCAGCCCGAAGCCGACTGTCAGCTGGACATTGCAGTCAAAGGGTGCGGTGTTTGGAGACATGAACTTCAACTCTCGACTAGCTGGAAGCGGGGAGATGGATGTAAGAAATCATAGGGTATACGGCCCCTCGCGCCGCTAATGGGATGGCGGGAGAATGCTTCTTTCGGCGCTTTTGTATCCTTTTTGCATGAACGACTTTGACGACCCTTGGGATGGTACATCATGATCTTTAGATTGACAGCGCATATGGAATTATGGGATAGACTGTATACAAAAAGCCTTTCGTAGTATATTTTGAATAGACCTTCTATATCTCCACTTGACCTACTAGACCACCTGCGCAATCATGATTATGCCTCTTTCCAGTACAAAGCACCCCTCTATTTGGTCTCTCAATGATATTGCACACGACTGACAGAATACCTCGGCATCTACATCAACGTCTCCATCAAACCAAAACCGCCGTCACCCAAGAAGCCGAGGTTACTCGCACCTGCACGTCATCCGCATCCCTCTCACACACCATACCTAGGTACTACTCACCAAGCATCACCGCATCGCAAACACAAACAGCATCACCATCAACATGGTTCCCATCTACCTCGGTCCATCCGAGTCACTCTACTACACATCCTTCCTTTCTTTTCCGCCCCTCTTCTTCTGACCTCAGCCCGAACGCAGCCCAACCCAACCCAAGCACCAGGTCAAAACTCAGCTCAGATCCCACGGCGCCACAAACGAACGCTGTTGGAAACGGGGGACGGGAATCAGGTGTGTGTGTGGGTCTCCCGTTTCGCAGCTCCCGAGCCACCAACTCCTCCTCCTCCTCCTCCTCCGCTGACTAAAACAGAGAGCGAAAAAAGCAAGGAAATGTAAAGCAAAAGCAAACGGCGAGACCGAGACCGATAGTCAGAAGAAAGGAGGCTGGAGATCGCAAAAACGGGGGTCTCGGTCAGCCATCCGATCCGATCCGCAGCATAAGGCTGAAGCACATGAGAGATGAGAACAGACCATTCATTCGCTCCGACAACTGCTGTCATGTTTCCTTCTGCTGGGTGAAAAATGCATGGATGAATTATCGTCTGTGCGGCGCTTTGAATACCCCTTGTACGATGTATATATGGAGCATGGCATGCATGTAGGTGGGACTTGAAAATCCTACGACTTACGACTCACGGCCGGCGGCCTGCGGGCGGATCATCTGCATGCAATGTGCCATCATCTCGTCACGCAGGATCATTATGTACCAGGGTTGTTCTGTTGGTGTAAGTGTGGTTTCAGATTCTTCCATGCATGGCTTCTGGAAGGAAGGGTGTTGGCTTGGCTAAGTTGGGTTGAGCTGAGTTGCTCCCATGTTGTGAAATCTAGCCTAGTCACCGTTGTTGACTGTAGTTGCTTTTTCCTCCATACTCTCCTCCCCTCGTAACGTCTTCTTACGCTTTACCATCTTGGCTTTTTCTTCGCGCATACGCAACGTAAGTACCCCTGCTGAGCTGAGTCAAGTCCAGTCGAGTGAGATTCAGCCCTATCGCTTCCCTCCTTCCTTCCTTCCTTCCTTCCTTCCTTCAATCCTTCCCGTACTTGCTTTTCCCCCTCCTTGTTCCACACACACATGCGCGCGCACACCCTCCAACAGCATCACGACCCGAAATGCGAAACATGTCAGCCTGCCCTTGTAGATGCGAGATGACGCTACCGGCGATCAAACTGGTACGATTTACCCCCCTTGTTCGACTCGCGATGCCACGATTGCCTAAGTTTTAGATGCTTCTATGGTGTTTGCTTTTTTTCTTGAGTCTACGCGTGTGCTACCAGGGTCGGCGCATACCGAAGCTGCGAGTCAAGCACGTAGAGGAGTATGTGTGCTGTAGTCATGCGATTTCTGCTAGGAAGCACACGTGGTTGTGAAACATGAGGCAAGGGAGGTGGAGAATCTTTCTGGCTGCATGATGCACTCGATATAGCACGCAAGCAGATCACGCATGGGAAGGGGAAACAGAAAGCAACGTCGGGGACGCGTAATACTCGGGATTCGGAGGATAGATGATACCGTAAGTATGCATATTGACATATCACTGCTATGTTCAAGAATCGTCTATCATGCCCAGTTCTGTGTCTGTCTCGTGACAGAAAAACAGGAGCTTAGGTGCTCTCTTTTCCAAGTGGAATGAGCTCCTCCTCAATGAAAGCCCTCGGTGAGTATAACTTGGTACTGCCGTATACAATCCTCCGTTTCGGGCCAGTACCAGCTGCGGCACTCGTACGCTTCGCCCACGTCTGGATGTTGGTTTCTTCATCCATGCTGCCACCACCAACAGGGAATACAATGGCCTCAGAGAATCCTTGTCGCCGCTGTCCGAATGTCGCATCGATGCCGCGTCCCACGGTACTTTGCTGCTTTTGCGATTGACTTGTTGGGGGCGCAGTGCCGCGAGCATTCGCTGATCGAGGGTCGAAGTAGAGATAGTTCTCAGTCTTGTTGAGCGCACTTGAAGTAGCATTTTGCGGATCCATGAGCGACTCGGTGATCTTGGTAAGCGTGAGATCTTGGTTTGCAGGGAGATAGGACTTGATGCCCGAAAGTACACCTTCGAAATTGGCACCAAGGCCAGCTTCCTTGAACCGGTCCGTTACTCTCGACGAGAGACTCGTGAACCCACCGAAGAGTTGCGACGACGACTGGGCGGGCTGTGTGGGAGCCGCAGAGGAGAGCATGCTCATTTGAGTGATCTGGCGTACTGTCTTGATGTACGCGAGGGCTGTTGTATCTACGCCGGCAGATTTGAGAGCAGCGTCGAAGCCCTCCAGTTCTGAGCGCGATACGTCTTGTTGGGTAGTTAAATACCACTGAATATCAAGTCTATGTTAGCGCAGATTCTTTTTCAAATTACGAGTGGACGTCGTACCTGTACGAAGAACCTGAACTTATCCATCGGATCCTCACCCTTGGATGGATCTTTGAGAATCTCCATTATGGAGGATTTGGTCTGTTTCTCAATTTCCTCTTCCAACTGGAAAAACTCGTCAAGTTTGCGCTGCTTGATTCCCTCCATAATAGCTTCAAGAATCGACATGTGCGCTTCAATAGTAGCCTTTCTCTCTCGGAGCTCTGGCAGCAGCGATATCGCACCCTTGAGATGGGCTGCAAATTGATTGCTCTCTCCAGAGAGATCATCCAGTGACGACGACCCCGTCTTCTTGGTGAGTGCATCCGCATCTTCTGAGTATTTTGTCCACTCGTTTGTGACTTCTTCGGCGACATTCGGGAAAGGCTGCGAAGCATTGCGGTTCCAGAACTGCATGGAAAAGACGGCGGTCAGCGTGTAATTCATGCAAGACGCGTACAAGGATACTAACGTAATCGGTCGCTGCCAAATCGTAGCTCTGTTTCTTTGTGCCGCTCTCAGGCTTGTTCTTATCGTTTGGAACTGTCACCTCGATTTTGTTCAAATGGAACTTGCACACGTCGTATACAAGACTCTGATAGATCCAACTATGACTGAACATTGGGTTCAGATCTGCATTCCTGTCTATGATGATGAGGATGGGCCGGGAGGCTGTGGAGGATGCGAAGAGGTTTTCTTTGCTGTTGAGGACATGATCTCGCAGTTTTCGGTCGAGTTTGGCAGCTATGACTTCGGCCGCACCGCCTTTGGGAGCTCGTATGATCGGGATCACTGCCATGGTAACCACAACCGAGAATAGCCCCGAGACGATGCGATCCATGTGTGCGTCTAGCTCTTCATCTTTTGTTCGAGGCGAGTTTAATGTATAGTACGAGTTGTCGATGTTGAGACTGTGGTAGGCTTAGCGGAAGCTGTGTATACTCTAGAAGACGGCAATGGTACCTGAACTGATCTTGGCCCAATGTGACAAAGTTTAAATATCTAGACGAGAGTCAATATGTGTCAGATAGGCTTCGCTTGTATCACATACTGATCGTAGATCTGCGCCAGGTTACCAGCCGCCTCAGGCAAAGGCGCCAGTTCGCCGCCCCAAGATTCCAGCAATTGTCGGGGAATGCTTGTGAGAAAGTTGACGTATGCGGGTGTGTATAGGCCTTCGCTCAGGTCTTTGGTGACGAGGGCCAGATTTTCCGCGGTAGGGGCCATGAGATACTAGGGTGAGAGTCAGATGCCTGCGCGTATCGATCCGACTACTGGAGGGGTGCGCTCACGATTCCAGGTGCCGGGATGGGACTTCGGCGCGATTTAAGGTTCAGATGTACAGTGACCTGCATGCCCATCAGTATGCCGTTGTGACGTCTTGGAAAGTCTGTCTATACCCCAGCCGCTCTCAGGTCGTTGACCCGCAGGACAGAACTGACGACAGCCTTGGCGGCATCATCGTATACCAAGACACCTATTCACACGAAAGTCTGAGCGCGGGTATCTTGTGGTGGACGCATATGGCGGTCGCGACTTACGCCATGCAATGTCTGGATTCGCCGTCTCGTTGGTGTCTTCTTGCGCGGAGTCGGCGTCGCCGGGAGCGTTGAGATTGAGTAGTCTCTTGATCGAAGCTATATTTATAGACATAAATATCAGGATTGTCTAGGTAGTATGCGAGCAATGCAGGCAGACGCATACCTATCTGTTTGTCCCGCAGTGAGATGGCCATTGTGAATTCGTCGTGGCACCCGCCGATTACCAATTGTTCAGCATGCGCGGAGGGGTTGGTGTGTGGTGGATATTAAACAAAAAAAGAGAAGATAGCATGCGTCTGTCTGGTGCCTGCCCTCACTGCTGGCCGGTTCGTCTTTCCAAGGTTGATGATGCAGCTCGAGCTTGCCTGCCCCCACCCCACCCGGGCCTAGCGCGTCGCGCTACTTGGCGAGCGGGCAACCTTTGAAAACGGGCTCGCCCCTTCGTCGCGCTCCCTCGCTCTTCAACTCTCCTCACCCACAACAACAAAACACCCCCCTTCTTCCCTCTTGACACTCATGCTACTTCTCAGTGAACTCTCGCCCACCTAATAAGGGCATCTCATTCTGAGGCTAGATTCTACTTTCGAGTCCTTGCTTTGGGGGAAGTGTGCGCTCAGGCTGGCAGCGGCGTTTGTCGGGAAAGGCTTGCGGTTGTGGAGGGCAGAGTGACCATCATCTTCAGCTTCTGCTACTAATCTAGCTCCGTCTCTCGACTTCACGGGCTTCGCGTCACAGAGAGAATCTGGCCGAGCGATTGCGCGAGGCGGCCGTCAAGAAAAGGCCTTTCTGCCGCGTGTCTTGTGCCCTGGGTGCGCGCGCGCGCAAAACGTCAAGTGACGCCTCAGCAGTGTGCTCCTCATCGCATAATACGCGAGGCAAAGTGTCAACTCCATAAAAGCCAAATCTACGCATCGTGGACTGGGGGAACACGGCATCGCGGGCGTCAGTCGGCACACGAGCGCTGCCTTGTGAGAGCCAGCTGCACTTCTGCACTTCTGTCGCATCTGCCCGTCAAACTCCAAGGGACAGCGACCCGGAAGAGCTGCAGGCCGACGGACACAGCACCCACTACGCTACCACCTAAACCGGTGCTTCATCGACCTTTTTCCCGCTTCACGTTTCCCCGAATCGGCAACCTTTCACGCTCGTGACTCTGCGCCAGTCTTGTTAGCGCCTAGTGCTTCTGCATTGTCGCCTAAATCAATCCTGTCTGGCCCGCCCCAGAACTTGTGCGTCATCAGCCAATCACAACCCTGCACTGCATTTGACAGCTGACACATCCGTTAGCCAAGACATCCCTTCCCTCCTCCCACAAGCCACACCATGGCGTCAAATCACGTGCCGAGTGACCAGGTGCCTATCCAAGGCCAGAATGTCTACACCGACCCATCCTATCAGCACCTCTTCTCTTCAGTCGATCGCTACGGTACTCCGTCATGGGAATCCCAGCTCCATCAACATTCCGCCCTGCCGCCCACCGCATCCGGCCAGAACTGGCACCCCGGTTCCTTCGCACAGCAACCCTACAACGCCATCAGCCAGTCGTACGGCGGCCAGACCCACGGTCTCCGCACAGCATCACCCTACCAGTATGGACAATTTGGTCAGCAAACGCCGTTGGCCAACTATGGTCAGCCCTCCAATGTCGATCCATCGCTTGGAATGGACCCCAACGCTATTCGGCAGCAACAACACTCTCCCTACCAGATGCCCATGCGTAATCTCACTCAGCAACATGCTAGTACTGTGACCCCGCAAGTCTTGCAACATAATGTCGCTTCGCTTCAACATGCCCGACCAACAGCATCTCCCTACCAAGTAAGCCTCCTCTGCCATACCAAGTTTACGATAGGAATTAACGAAACCCAGTTACCCAAGAGTACGACGGAGGTGTTTACTCAACAGCGCGCCGCACCTACATCGTTTGTGAAGCCAGTACCTGTTCCCGAGTACGAGATTCCGAAGGGCAGGAAGTCGGGTGGTCTCTATGTTGTCGATCAGGCTGCTTTGGCGAAAGCCACTAATTCCACTCCGTTGAATAAATTTGTGACATTAGGCTCTGAGCCATTTCACTTGGCAACAAATAGAAGTAAGCCTCAACGCTTGAAAATAATGTCCAAATCAGTATCCCCTAACATGTATATAGCAGCGCTACCCGTTTATGTTGCTCGTCACTCCCTCAAGGACCTGAAAAAGGCCGGAGCAGACAGCAAAAAGCTACGTGCCAAGCAGTTGGCTTCCAAATCACAATCGAGAGCTTTCAAATCCACCAAGAGACCGACGGATCTGAAGAGGGAAGTCAGTGACAGTGCAAGTTCTTCTGACTCATCGGACTACGACACCGATTCCTCTGACGAAGAAGAGGAGGAGATGCCCTTGCCTGCGTCACGGCCAGAGGACCCAGACGCAGCTGTTCGCTACGACGTTGTCAAGGCTACATGGCATCCTTCTACATCAACACCAAGTTCCGAAAAGATCAAGGTCAGCATGCGTGAAGTTTGGGAGGTGCTCAACACCATACAAAAACGGTGGCGAACCGATAGCAAAGCTGTGTCGGAAGCAGAAGAACAAAAGAAGACGGGTGAGCTGCCGGTACTCAAGAGCCGGGTGTCGAGTCAGCGTGACCTACTCAAGTCTGCTCTCGAAGCCGCGCTCCAGTCAGCGCATCCTGATGTGCTCTACCAGATGGGGAAAATTAAGCCTTTCCTGTACTTGTGCTACCAGTTCTTGGCGAACCGATTCCATAGTAAAGACTATGACGGCCCGCTGTCCGCAGTCATCTACGAGGTACTCTCGCGATGTGGTACACTGACTTCCGAGCTCCTCGAAGAGACTAAGCTTATCAAAGCTCTTGCCTCCATGAAGAAGCACGCAAACGATAAGCATAGGGCTTTCATTCAGCAAGTGATGGATAGCGCCGCTGCCAACTCCAAAAAAGCTAAAGCAAGCCCGCCGCCACAGGCCGAACTTGCGGAAGGCAAGGGTGCCAAACGACCAGCGACGGAACCCGCAAGCCGTTCGACGAATGAGACACCCTTGTTGAAGAAGGCAAAAGCACCAGACGCCGCCTCCACCCAGAAGAACTCCTCTTCAGCGGGACCTGGCCCAAAGACGATGGCCGTTTCCTCCAATGCAACCATACAAAAGCGACCTAGCGAGAAGACAGCGCAAGCACCGGCGCCCGTCAAGACACGTGTCAGCCAAGTCACCAACAAGCCATCAGGAATCTTCGCCTCTCTCAACGCAGCGAGTAAAAAGACTGCACCAGCGGCAGCTACTGCAGCGAGCGCAAAAGGTGCTGCATCCAAAGTCGCTGCTCCCGTGGCGAAGGACAAGAAAACTGCAGCAGCAGCGCCAAAGCCTGCATTTTCTTTTGCTCAGACAATGGCTTCGCTGCAAAAACCAACCCAGCAAGAGGCAGCGCCTGTCAAATCCGAGAAACCCGTACCGGCAGAGACCGAGGAAGAAAAGGCCAGACGACTGAGAAAGGAGTCTCGCAGGCATCTACGGGTAGCCTGGCGGCCCGACGTCTCGTTGGTAGAGATCAAGTATTTCGACCACGAGGCTGATGACGAAGAGATGGACCACAAGGAAGATCACCTTGTACGGGATGCTGGTGACCTTGGTGGAGAAGGACACATGTTCAAGCAACACAAGGAGCTTGATCTCGATGATGACGACGAGGAGCTGGATAGCGAGCAGCGATCTTGGTCGCAACCGTCCGAAGTTGACTTCAGCGTTGTACCCCATGACGAACGGCAGCGAAATTACATGCCGTATGGAGGAGGTCTGCAGGAGCCGTCATGTCCTGAGAAAGAGGTCAACGTGCAGCGCGAGAACGCTACATTGATGGTCTACTACTCTAGCAGCGACGACATTCCCCCGTCTCCCACAGAGCCGGTGGAACAGGCGCAAGGTGATGCATCTACTGGGGCGGCTGTCAACTTTGGAGCTCCGCCCGACAAAGTGCTGAGGAAGTGCCCGCAACCACCGATGCCCGCGACCGTGCCAGACTTCAGTCAACTGGAGAACATTATCAAGCAACTTTCCGCGACCAATCAGCCGCCTGTTACCACGCCCACTCCAATGGCTCCCATCGAGAACACGTACACTCCACCTCCTCCCTCGGCGGCCCCTCCCCTGGATAGCACTGGTCTTCAAAATCTCCTCAACTCCATCAGCAATGGCCAACCTCCACCTCAGCCTCCCCCACCCGTGTCATTCCCACCGCAGAACCCATCTGAGCAAACAACTGTGCCCTTTGACATCGCTACACTCATCGCCAACATGCAGGCAGCAACTGGAGGTGCACTGCCGCCTCCCCCTCCGTTACCGACAGGGTTCCCTCCATTCCCGTTCGCGTTTCCACCTCAACCTACACAGCCTGACGCTGCTGCGTGGTCTCAGCAGATGGCAGATGCTGCAACGTATCAACCCCAAATGCAGCCACAGTACAATCAGCAGCCCAACGGCGGCACCAAGCGCCAGCGCGACGATAGCAATAGTAGCAACGATCGCAACCAGGGAAAGCGACCCAAGAACCGGGGGGATCATAAACCTCATAAAGTTCTCGCGTGCAAGTTCTACCAAAAGGGTCAATGCAACAAAGGCGACAACTGCACGTACATTCACGACCTCAACCAATGATACTCTTTTCTTTCGAATTCTTTTCCAGGTACCACCCGCCGCAACTTCAGCGTCAGTTGTTGAAAGTTGCGATCTCTAGGAGGCTATCCTGTTCTTTCAGAGATATAGTGGGCTTGTATAATAAGAGCGATTCCTTTTTTTTTCATACTCATGTTTTCCTAGTTATAATCCGAGTATTTGCATGCATACCCCGGGCGATTGACCTGCCCATCTCTACAGGTCTCGAGGCATTTACAGGCGTTTGTCACAGCATTTAGTAGGATAGCATTTCGAGGCGCAGGACCGGATCCTTTATGGATATGCGAGGTAGCGTGTCTCGACGAAGAGACATGGACGGGACCAAGGCGGCATCTGAACAAGCAGATAGCATTGTACAAATTATCATGTTCACAAGTTCCAACGTCTCCTGCAACATATAGTCGTGATTGTATGATTGAATTTATGACACATGGCAGACAGGCAGCAAAGCTCTGTTTGTTACTAATCCACAGTCAAGGCAGGCATGGAGGCGTTCGCAGCCTAGAACATGCAGCCACGGACGAGGCTTGGCCAAACAAAAGGCATGCTAGAATAAAAGCAATGGTGTGGCAATCTTCCTAATTCCTTTGCACGCTTGGTAGACACAATTCGCTAGCATATACTACTGGTCGTGTTGATGAGCACCCTTGTCTCAACTGTGGTGTTGTTGCTGTGGAGTAGCGCGCATCAACCGGTTCCGCGACCAGGCTTTCCCGCACGGCAAGCTCCGTCATAGGTATTTTCTCAGGCATCAGAACATCACTCACCGAAGCAACGCAGCCCTCCGGCCAGACTCTTAATCCCGCTTCATCACGACGGCAAATCGCTGCACCTTCCGGATCCGCATTCTTGGCGCTTCCTTCGCTGACGGTCTCTTCTCCCCGGACGTCTTCCGCAGCCGAGTCATCGCTTCGCCTCGCCGTTCACGAGCCGATCCAGGACCACCCCACGCCGACTCTATCGCGCCCTCGCCCTCGGCCACTACCCAGACCCCGCAATCATGGCTCCCGCACGCAAGAGGACCACCAACATTGCGCGTCGCAGGCGAACCGACGATGAGGACGAGAGCCAATCCGTGGCAACCCTGGCCGACGACTCCCAGAGCGACGCCTCGCTGCTGAGCGACGTGGATGAGGACGCCGATGCCGACAACAGCGACCTGAGTGAGGTCGACAGCGCCCCCTCTCTCACGCAGGGAAAGCCGAAGCGGAAGGCGAATGGCGCCCGCGATGCGAAGCCCCGGCAGACTGCCAGCAATCGGCAGCCCTCCCCTCCCATTGCCCGTTCCGATGTCGCCTTCTCCGCCGTAAAAGAGACGGAAATCATGATGAACGGGCTCAAGATTGGCGAAGACGGCAAGGAGCCCGAGGTGGTTGACTTTGAGACGGGTGCCGCAGCCGTCGAGACAGCTCCGGCCGTTGGTGCGCCTCCTTCGCGGACAGAGACGCTGGCAGAGCGCCGGCGGCGGGAACACGAGGAATATAAGAAGAAGCGCGACTCGGATCCGGCCTTCATCCCCAACCGTGGAGCCTTTTTCATGCACGACCAGCGACATGCACCCGGCCAGAATGGCTTCAGACCTGCTGGCCGCGGAAGAGGGCGGGGTGCACCCATCGGAGGGCCCTTCTCACCAGCAAAGTACGTGCAGGCACAGAGAGCGCGACTTGGAAATGATACTGACATGCCTCATAGCATGAGACCGCAGCCTCCGGAGGCTACCGACTCGCCCTGGCAACACGATCTTCACGAGACGGTCAACGCCCCGGGCTCTCAAGGCCAGCATGGCCCGCCTCCAGCCGCTGGTCACCAGCATCCACCCAATGCTCCTATATTTGCCTCGCGGGTACCTCCGGGTGCCGACCAAAAACCTGCGCAGGCTCGCAATTTCTCCACGACAGTGCACACGCATAATGCCATGGTCCGCGTCTTCTTACCAAACATGAAAGGTCCTATACAATTTCAGAACGTCCCTATCAAACAACACACTCGTCTTCCAAACCACCGACCGCCGCTCCGCCGCGACAAGCCAGTCCGCATATCGCTCCCCCCTGCTCCACCACGCTACATCTTCCCCACTGTGGAGCGTTCCTTCATTTTCATTCCGCGCGCACTTCGACCCAACCAGCAAGGCTTCGGTCGAGGACGCGGCCGATTCGGATCCTTTGGCGGCGGTTTCTCGAGCAGGCGGACAAGCGCCTATGGGGGAAGCGTATATTCACCAAGCGTAGCAATGAGTCGGCGGTCGTCGATTGCGCGCGAGATGGGCCGTGACAACCTGGTCTCTCCAGCTGGCTCCATCATGTCACGCAATGGTGGTTTTGTAGACCCCAGTCGTCCTGTGGTACGTCTTCCACCTGGTGGCCCTAGGATGCCAAACGGGCCGTCCATGATATCACCTACCAATGGCGCTGTGCAGCCGCCTTACCCACTCCCACAGAAGCCGACCTTCCGGGAAAATTGGCAAGGCCAGCTCCCCATGCATCAGCCTCGTCCACAGAAGACGGTCTCCGTTGCTGGTATCGAGTCGCCCGCCTCTATGAGCTTCAACCCTCCTCAGCAACAAGAACAGCAGCCCTTCCATCAACAGGTACCCGCCCACATCAACGGGGCCGCCCCTGGTCCCGACCAGCCCTTTTATCAACACGGGCGCCACCCGTCGTACCCAAGCCAAGTATCTACCGGTACCCCCCTTAACAACATTCCAGAAAGGGCTATTCATGCGCCAGCTTTCCAACCTTATGCGCAGCCTGGCTTTCAACCGCAAGCCTTTGTCCCACAAGGCTACTATTACCCTCAAAACGGTGCTCAGCCACAATACATGGCTCCTGCCGGTATGGTCCCTATGTTCGTCCCTGGCGCACAGCAACCAGGCTATGTTATGCCAGTATCTGCTCCCCCGGTCGCTGCTCCTCCAGCCCCTGCCGGTCCACCCAACATGGTGGCCTACGAGTCCAATGGTATGACATACTACGTGGACTCAGCCCAACTCTACCCGGCTCCACCGACGGAGAATTACGCTCAGCCTAACTACGCTGTACCGGGTATGGGAGGCATGATGACGCCGGGCCCAGATGGGGCCTACTACTACCCGCAACAGCAAATGCAACCAGCAGGCTACTATCCCCAGCAATAGATGACTAGACACACACTCTTTCTCAACTCCCGCGCCCGCTCAGGCCATCCGTATTGCATTCCACCTGTTGCTCACCACTATCCAAATTCCTTCTTTGCAACCGAGCATGGCGTATTTGATTTTTGATTACGATACCTGGTGTTTTTGGAAGGCAGCCCATTTCCATAGCGCATCTCAGTTATTCACTCATGACGACAGCAAGCGACTTTGAAAACACAGTATCAGACGCGGAGGGAGGCAGCATGCGATCTTTCTCATCTTTTTCTTTTCCTTTTTCCTGGAATTCTCTCCTTTTACTATTATTTTCCCGCTCAAAATCTTCCACTTACAAGAAATGATTGGTTTACGTATGCATGGTGTTCTGCGTCGTGCGTTCTGCGGGTTGAATTGCACAGTTGGCTTCCGTTCCTTTTGAGTACTTCTCCGTTGTCATAATCAAGTTTCCTTGTTTTTTTCAATTTCGTGTCATTTGAGCCGTCAACGTGCTCTCCGTTCTGGCTTGTTCTTCCTTGTATCATGGTATGCAGCGGTGTGTTTGAGTATTTATGGGAGGATGAGGCGGACACGGGTCTGCGCGAGTTATCTAGACAAACAAATAAAGATTGGTTCATCACCAGCCAGTGAACAAGATCAAATTGAATGCCCTATGAAGAAGATCCAAGGTTCATTGCTAGGACGTCCACGTGAGCGCCATGGTTGGGGAAAAGCAAGTGACATCAGTAGTGGGCTTGGCGCGTCAAGGCGCTAAAGCACCTCCAGGGCTGGTTCGCCGCATCATCGCAGGTGTCCGAGGCAGCTCTTCATCAACCACCATCTCGCATATCGCGCCCCCCCCATCTCCCCCCGAGACAAGCACGTCTTTCCCCAAGTCTTGTCTCTCGAGCCGCCATCATGGCGCCCACCAAGGACACCATGTTCCGCTCGGCGGACATGTCCCTGACCCAGCTGTACATTGCCAACGAGATAGGCCGCGAGGTCGTGTCTGGCCTTGGAGAGCTAGGTGTCATGGATTTTAGAGATGTGAGTATTGGCGGCTGTCTTCTGCAGCTTTGGTTGGAGCTTGCGGATGGATGCGATGGGATTGTGAAGCTGACGAGACATGGTAGCTCAACTCGGAGACGACGGCCTTCCAACGTACCTTTACCCAGGAGATCCGCCGCCTCGATAATGTAGAGCGTCAGCTCCGATACTTTCGCGGCCAGATGGAGAAGTCGGACATTGCGATGCGCTCCATTTACGACTTCAACAACCCCTTCACCGCGCCCTCGGCTTCGGAAATCGACGAACTCGCGGACAAGAGCCAGAGCCTGGAACAGAGGATCTCATCGTTGAACGAAAGCTACGAGACACTGAAGAAACGCGAGGTTGAGCTCACAGAGTGGCGCTGGGTCCTGAGAGAGGCTGGCGGCTTCTTCGACCGCGCGCGTGGTCAGACCGAGGAGATTAGGCATTCGGTCGACGACGATGACGCGCCACTGCTCCAGGACGTCGAACAGAACGGACAGGGTGATGCGGGTGCTGAGCGCTCATTCACCGTCATGAACATTGGCTTTGTTGCTGGTGTCATTCCCCGCGAACGTATCGCCGCCTTCGAACGCATCCTGTGGCGTACTCTCCGTGGTAACCTGTACATGAACCAGTCGGAGATCCCGGAGCCCATCATCAACCCGGAGAACAACGAGGAGACCAGCAAGAACGTCTTTATCATCTTCGCCCACGGCAAGGAAATCATCGCAAAGATCCGCAAGATCTCCGAGTCGCTCGGTGCCGACCTGTACAGCGTCGATGAAAATAGCGAGCTGCGTCGCGACCAGATCCGTGAGGTCAACACTCGTCTGAGCGACCTGGCCAGCGTCTTAAAGAACACCAAGTCCACGCTGGATGCTGAGTTGACTGCCATCGGACGCAATCTCGCAGCATGGATGGTCGTCATCAAGAAAGAGAAGGCTACATATGAGACACTGAATAAGTTCTCCTATGACCACCAGCGCAAGACGCTCATCGCTGAAGCTTGGGCTCCTACCAACTCTCTTGGCCTGATCAAGTCGACTTTATCCGATGTCAATGAGCGCGCCGGTCTCTCCGTGCCTACCATTGTCAATCAGATCAAGACGACCAAGACGCCACCCACATACTTCAAGTCGAACAGGTTTACTTTGGGTTTCCAGACCATCATCGACGCCTATGGCACCATCAAGTACCGCGAAGTCAACCCTGCTCTGCCAGCCATTGTCACATTTCCCTTCATGTTCGCTGTCATGTTCGGTGACGCCGGACACGGTGTCATCCTTACTCTTGCGGCCTGCGCCATGATCTACTTCGAAAAACGCCTCGAGCGTAGCAAGCTCGACGAGCTGTTCTCCATGATGTTCTACGGTCGATACATTGTTTTCATGATGGGCATCTTCTCCATCTACACCGGCCTCCTCTATTGCGACGCCTTTTCTCTTGGCCTACCCTGGTTTAAGTCCATGTGGGTGTGGGACAACGATGGCGCGGGTCCAACAGCCTCCCGCGTCGAGGGATACACCTACCCATTCGGTCTGGATTACCGCTGGCACGATACCGAGAACGACCTTTTGTTCTCCAACAGTTACAAGATGAAGCTCAGTATTTTGCTCGGTTGGTGCCACATGACCTTCTCGCTGATGTGGTCGCTCGTCAACGCACGCTACTTCAAGACCAAGATTGACATCTGGGGTAACTTCGTCCCTGGTATGATCTTCTTCCAGTCCATCTTTGGTTACCTCGCCTTCACCATCGTGTACAAGTGGTGCATTGACTGGCCCGCGCGCGGCGAGAGCCCGCCCAGTCTGCTTAACATGTTGATTTACATGTTCCTGAGCCCCGGTACGCTAGAAGCCGGCACTCAACCACTCTACCCAGGACAGGCCACCATCCAAGTCATCCTACTGCTGATGGCACTTGCCTGCGTCCCCGTCTTACTGTTCTTGAAGCCTTTCTACCTTCGCTATGAGCACAACAGGGCTCGCGCTCTAGGATACCGTGGTATTGGCGAGAACAGCCGTGTCAGCGCTCTGGATGGCGACGACGAGGAAGATGGTCACGCCAACGGCGGTCGCGAGAGCTTCGGCGATGAAGACGATGGTATTGCCATGATCACCCAAGACATTGGCCACAGCGAAGAGCACGAGGAGTTTGAGTTCAGTGAAGTCATGATCCACCAGGTCATCCACACCATTGGTAAGTTTGTCAAGCATTCACACACTTTCTCCTTCTCCTCGAACATGACATACTAACCCTTGAATTTAGAATTCTGCCTCAACTGTGTCTCTCACACTGCCTCTTACCTCCGTCTCTGGGCCCTGTCCCTCGCCCATCAACGTCTCTCCATCGTCCTTTGGGAAATGACCATGAAGAACGCATTCGCCTTTACTGGTGTCGGCGGCGCTTTCATCATGGTCTTTGTGTTTTATTTCTGGTTCGCACTCACCGTCGCCGTGCTCTGTGTTATGGAGGGTACGAGTGCCATGCTGCATTCGCTCCGTCTGCACTGGGTCGAGGCTATGAGCAAGCATTTCATCGGTGACGGTGTCGCGTTTGATCCATTTAGCTTCAAGGTCTTGCTTGAGGAGGAACCTGTAGAGTAGTTTTGTCGCGTTCTTTGTCGTTTTTTCCTTTTGCTGTTACTCGTTCACTTTTGTACAGGTTAATGCGAGTATGGGAACTGGCGTGTATGTAGGACTATGAAAGACTGATTTGTTCCACGAAAAGTGTGTTTGAGTTGGCCGCCTTTGTCTCCATCTGGCTCATGTGTTTGTACGTATATGGTATCATCGTAACCTTTTGTTTGCAAGATCATCGTAGCCGCATATAGCTCTATACAACGTCTTACCATTTTATGTTGATGATTACTCTGTTTCCAGCTGTTGTTGGACCTGCCCTCGAACATCTTGGAGCCCTTCTTATACAAAGTCGTCCTCTTCTTTGTCTCGGAAAATAAAACGTAGAAATGATTTATACTGAGGTGATTGAAACGCCTTGGATATAGCTGACGAAGAAGCATTCTTTTCCTTATTTTAGTTTCTGTCTGGTTAACGGAAAGAGTATTAAGTGTATATGCAATGACTGGCTGCGCTTACTTTTTCTCGCTGGAACGAGACCCACATATGCATGGCTTGCTCCTTATTGTGCTTTTTTTCAGCATTCTGCCAAATGATTCGGACTTTTGCATTGGAAGACAAGACGCAATGAAGAACCGGAAATAACGATGATGACGTTGAGACGTGAACCTTAAACCCTCCCTTGACGTTGTGATAAGCCTTCGCCGAGAATCTGAGACGGTATGCAACATTGAGGGGGGTGGAGGCAGGGTATAAGTGGTACGGGCTTCAGGCGATCATAGGGCTATGGATTGATGGTGTTACGTTGATTGAGGCATTATCGCTCCTCCGGACGAGCTGAGGAACGCGGGCCGGTTGAGGCCTTTATGATCTGCAACGGGGTATGGATTACGGTCGACGAAGAAAAGAGAATGTCTGGCGACGGATACGATAGGACGAGTTGCGGTATTTCCAAGCGTCTAGTGCACGTAGCAAGTGGTGCTCACCAGGCTGTGGATGATACTGTGGCGGCGGCCGCTGAGGCGTAAGCTGACAGGGGGGTCTTGCAACATCCTGGCTGCTACACCATGTATGCGCATGCCCCAAATAAGCCCGACCTGCATGTATGCATGCATTTCGGTATGTGAGCCGTTCTTACACCGACCGATGGACGGCGGCCTCGCGTCGAGACCGCCACCACCCCCTCACTGTTGTTGGTGGTCGACTAACTTGGCGGGCAGGCTAAAGACGTACTCCACAGCCGCGAGTACTACCGCGAGCGGTGAGGGTGGTTTGCAGTACCTGCAAGCCCAAAGAGGGAATTTCGCCCTAATGACACACGTTCCGATCCGAGACGCTGGGGCCCCCCATCTGCCTCTCCCTCTCCCTTCTCCGTGAGGCAATTGATTGGGAAGAAGGGATGGGCGTGCGCCACCGCCTCATCCGCGTCGCAAAACAAGCAAAAGAGGGCTGTTCTTATGCATAGGCAATTGATTATCCCCGGGGGCTGAGGCAGAGCCGGGCGCCGGGCGGTCAATACCTAGGGCAAGTACGACAAGCATGTACGATTCTGGGGCTAGGGTTGGGTCGTGAGTAGTTTTGCCACGGGGCATGAATGGATACCAACCAACGAGGTCGTGCGAAGATGAGATGCATGTGGGCGTGTTTTGCGACACGCGCGCCCGATACGTTGCGACGGCGAGTTATAAAGGGCCGACGATTGCAGCGTTAACGGGGGTTCTTAGCTTAACAGTTGTCCTTGTCTTCAAGATCAACTCTTGCTCCCTTGCGACATTGAAGGTTGATAAGGCGTATACAATCCTCTTGCCTCCATTACTCAGGGTCCCATCTCTACTCTTTCCGTCCTCCGATCCTTCTTCGCCTTCCGACTCCACTTAGATCTGCAACCTCCCTCTATCAAGCTAGGCAAAAGCTTGAATTCGCCAGCTTTCCGCTTTGCGAGTTTTCTGAACAAACAAAATGTCTTTCTCGGCGGACAAGGTCAGCCATCTGAAGGGAGCTTTCTCCCAGCGCCGTTTCTCAAGCTCCAAGGATCCGAGCGAGAGTGGTACGTATTTCTTTGCCGTATCTCTTATTCAGCATTGGGCTCCGTGTTGCTAGCTAGGTGCTACGTCATCCTTGAGAAAGGATGCCCGGTACCCAATATCGGAAGCTTTTTACGATGCGACAGCGGTGTGTGGAGCGCATGAAAAATTGGGCCCTCTAAATACAGAGAGGAGGTACTTTCGGAGAGCTCGCCATCTGGGAGTTTTCGGTCCATTTCTCGTGGTTGCCCTGTCCTTCTCCAGCTTTTCGCATGTTTGTGTATTGTTAGCTGTTCCCTTTTTTCTTTTCTTATCGTGCACCAACCCCCACTACTACTACTATTCGCAATCATGCCTCACGGACGCCACGAATCAGGTCTCGTCTTTTCTTCTTTCTCCTGGAGATATACACTTGCTTGCGATGGTTTTACTAACGGCTAATAGAACTCGGTTCCTCGATCCATCGTCAATTCCGCCAGTCGCACGAAGGCCACAAGCCGCACGCCGGTCTCGACGCTACCCGCGCATCCACAGGTGTCGTATGGACATCGGAACAAGCATACAAGCATGGTTTCCTCGAACATCCAGAGGAATGGGCAAACTTGGGTCAGGGTGCACCTGAGGTCGATGATAGCATTAAGGGCTGCTTCGAGAGGCCGAGAGAGGTTGATATCAGTGCTCATGGCAGAGAGTACGGTCCTACCGCTGGTATCAGGCCGCTGAGGGAGGCGGTCGCGACTCTATACAACGAGCACCACCGCAAGTGGCGCAAGAGCCAGTACACATGGGAGAACGTAAGTCAATTCGGGAATGCATTGTTTTTGAATTTCTGCTGACTATGTTCAGGTATGCATTGTGCCGGGTGGACGTGCGGGTTTGATCCGTATCGCTGCTGTGCTGGGTAACTGCTACTTGGGGTTCTTTATTCCCGGTACGTACAATACATACAGTAGCAATCGGCCTTGGAACTAACATGTCTAGACTACACTGCGTACAATGAGATGTTGTCATTGTTCCGAAACATCGCTGCCATTCCCGTACCACTGGGTGAAGCAGACCAGTACCACATGTCGCCTGACAAGATCGCAGAGGAAATCGCCCGCGGTACCTCTGTCATCCTCACATCAAACCCACGTAACCCCACGGGACAAATGGTTACCAACCCCGAATTGGCACAAATCCAGAACATTTGCCGAGACCGTGCGACTCTGATCATGGACGAATTCTACTGCGGATACAACTACACCACTAACTGCGACGGCACTGTCATCTCAGCTGCCGACAACGTCGAGGATGTAGACGAAGACGATGTTCTCATCATCGACGGTCTTACCAAGCGCTTCCGCCTCCCCGGATGGCGTGTAGCGTGGGTCATCGGACCCAAGGAGTTCATCCAAGCCATCGGCTCATGCGGTTCCTACCTGGACGGAGGCTGCAACGTGCCCTTCCAAGAAGCCGCCGTAGAGATGCTGTCACCGCCACGCGTCCGCAACGAAATGCGCGCTCTGCAGATGCATTTCCGCACCAAGCGCGACTACGTCATTGGCCGCCTGCAAGAAATCGGCTTCAAGTTCCCCTACATGCCCAACTCAACCTTCTACCTCTGGCTCGATCTTTCCAACCTACCAGAAGGCATCAACGACGGTCTCAACTTCTTCCAGGCTTGCCTTGAAGAAAAGGTCATTGTTGTTCCCGGTATCTTCTTCGATTTGAACCCCAGTCGCCGTAGGGATCTGTTCGACTCGCCTTGCCATCACTTTGTTAGGCTGAGTTATGGACCCAGGATGGATGTCCTGGAGAAGGGTCTTGATTCTATCCAGAGGATCGTTACTAAGTAAGTTTTTTTTCGATCGACAGTACAGTGATTGGATGCGTGCTAATGTTTTCATAGGTACAGGGAAGAGCCACAGAAGCACCGTGCCGTGTCGCACAGGCCTCGTGGTACTGGAGCTCCCAATTAAGCGACCTCTCCGCGTAGCTCGGATTGAGGCGCGTCATGTACAAGACTTAGTGGTGCTTGCATCACTGGCTGAATATATATCATTCCTCATTATCTCTGCACTTGCCCGTCTCTTTCTCGTGTTCATGTTTTCTTGTCCGTGATGCTCGTCACTGTTGTCTAGAAGCTGTATAATACCATGATCGCAACGCTCTCTTCAATAGAACGGGCGAATTGATAAGGACAAAATTTGTAGGTATGAAACATGCAGGGCTCATGGGCCGGCCGTCGCCTCGAGTCTTTCACACCGGCCTGGGTCATAAGAGCTCATTCTGCATAAGTAGGCACATACGACCATAGGACACTGAGAACTAGGCTTCCCGTCCGCTCAGCCATATATAAGCAGTGTACCGGCGGATTAGTAGTTAGGTGGGTGACCACTAGCGAATCCCCGCTGTTGTATGTTTTTTTGCCATTTTGCCATTCTTATCTAATTCCCCCTTACCATGGACAAGGCTGTTGTTGAGGACGTTTATTTTGAACGAACACCTGGCACAAACATCACTCCTCAACCACGCCTGCTATTAAGCACCATTCCGATCGCGTCAGCCGAACAAAACTGGCTTAGGTATTGGGTGGCCTAAGGCAGTGCGTGATGCCCTCATCCCGTGTACAACCTAGGAAATCGTTATCACAACAGAACATCGCTAGCACAAATAAGCCGCTTCAGTATGATAAAACAGAGCGTCCGAGCAGGGTTATCCTTGGCAGGAGAAAAATGACACGGAGCTATATGTTAGGCAGCAGGGCACTTGTTGGTTGACCACCTTCCATCGAAATCACCCGTTCACTGTCTGCTTTGTGGCAAACCCATACTGCCCTAAGATCGCTTATTTATTGCGCAGCGAGCCTCTTACAGCCTTGTCATCTCAAAATATAAGAACGATGCCGCTGTAGATAAGAAATGGTAGGCTTGATCAAAATCGATGTCCTTGCGAGAGTTATTAACATCCCTAGGCTGAAGCTTTTCAAACAGTTGGCAGTGCTGCCGCAATTTCACAGCTTTTGGGCCAGACATCGCAATGAAACGCCTAGATACCAGTATCGCTGTCATCAATGTTGGGCTCGCCGGATCCGTTTGGGAAGGATGGCGCGCGGTAGTTCCTGTGATTGAGAGTATCGATAAAAGATTGAGGGAGGTGCAAGACGATGGAATGAGGACTGCTTCTTTTATGAGACGCAGAGAAGTGGATAGAGCTGGTAAATGACTTATGTCCATTCGAGCCCTGAACTTATGCGCTTTCAGAGTACGATCCGACAGATGTTGAGAGCCACGCTCCTCGGAATATCGAGGTTCTTAAAGACTCGCGTATGTACATCGCAAACAAAGCCTATGATCACAGGAAAGTGCTCAATTCAAACATTGGCACGGTGTCTCGCAGGCTTCATAAGATGGACCACCGCCGTTACGAGAGCAACTTAGCATGGAACGAGGGACTTCTCATCAACGGTGGTGTTGGGGTACGAGATAAATCATGCCAAGGCTATTTCACATTGAATCATCGGTAACAATACAGACAAGTATACTGTTTGATTGGGGGTGACGCCTATATGTTCTAGATCAAGCCCGGCAGTATAGGACTCCTTGGCAACAATTAGGCATCCAAAGATGTGTTGACTCATTTCCTTCTAGGATATGGCGGATAAACGTAAGCAACTGAACGCTTTACTCTACAGCCACGATATTTACCTCTTCGTAACACTCTCTTACATCCGCAACGCCTCCAAGTCGGTCCCAGGTTGAGGTTTCGGCGCTGTCTAAAGACATCATGCATCATTCCCACCACCAGAACAATCATCATCACCACGCTCCCCAGCGACACAACGGAGAACACCATCCTTCACAAAGAAGCTTCCAGCAACATCATTATGATGGGAACTCTGCCAGCGGACACGGCACGCAGCACAACGGTATGAGTAATGGGAACTCGCACTAGGGTCACGAAGACCTGCATAGTCATATGGCTGACAGCTGCGAAGGCTACAACAGCAATGGCAGTAAGAGCTTGATTCAATCCATCGGGAAGACCTAACTGACGTGAGATAGATGGACCATGGTTCAACCACATGAGCCAGACCCAACTAGACAAACATTTGGTTACTGCTGCATTCATTACGCGGTGAGGATGATCGAGTCCAAAAGCTTATCGAATTCGGAGCAAACTTGTGTTATGCGCGACCCAATGGCACGCCTCTTGCGCAAGCCGCGCGCCATGGACATCATGAAACTGTCTCTGTGTTAATGAAAGAAGGCGCAGAGAAATACAGCATTGATTGCAACGGCCGGACAGCGCTCCACTGGGCCATTGCCAATCGAGACCGAGAAATGATCGAGGTCCTATGAAAGACCTCGTCTGACGCCAAACGGACCAGTCAGCATGGCACGGCTTTACAATTGGCAGCAAAGCTCCACTACCCGGACATAGTGGGGCTGCTGCTTAAGAAGGGTGCCATAAGCTCGTCATGTCTTCCCCATCTTGCGACCCCATTGCTTGAGGCGCTCAAGGCGCATGTCCTAGACCGGCGGACGCCGAATCGCTGTACCGACACTGTAAGGGTACTGATGAGACACTGCAATGTTAACGCAAGAAATTTGGCAGGGGATACGCCCCGGGCTCTTGCAGCAAGGAGTGACCTGGCTCCTGTTATAAAGATACTCCTCGACAACGGAGCCAAAATCAATATCCGGAACCACGAAGGACAAACATCGCTCATCTATGCCATTGTAAATGAACGTGGCAGAAATCACAACGCGATATGTACATTGGTAGAACGCGGTTGTGATACGAGGGGCGCCTTAGAGGCTGCGCGTCGCCGCAGGTTTAGAAATCTTCAGGATGTTTTGCAGCCGCCGCAAGCCAACGGCCGAGCTATACCACGTCAAGGTCCAAGCAAAGGTGCCAAAGTGCTTCACGGTGGTCCGAATAGGCCAAATAACACGCGGAACCATGCAAGCATCATAAGCAATAGCGGTACGAGTGGCTCCTCGTGTGGATCTTCGAGTTTATCCTCGCCTGGATCGGTGGGCTTGAGAGGCACGCGACACGTTGAGCGCAGAGCTCACGGGTCAAACTATACTTCGTCTACAGAATTTAGTCTGTCTCGTGGGCGGCCGAAGAAGAAGAAAAGCGTTGGTGATATGCTGAGGTCGCTTCTGTTTGGCAGTTCCTAGGAGGGTTAGTACTATATTAGAGTAGTATGGGAGAACTACCATTTTAGATCAAATGATCATAGTAATTTATAATAAATAAAACGTACTCAAGCAGCTTTCTTGCCTATATATAAGTAGTGTCCCAGCGGGTTAGTAGTTAGTCGGGTGACTAACTAGCAAATCCATGCTGTCATGTTATTTTTTTTGGAGTCTGGATGCTTGGTTTTTGGCGGTTCTTACGGTCGTATGTACAGCTTCGGTGGGCGCTCGTAGAAGTCATGCCACGGGAATGTAGAATACCGTAAGATCCCAGGAGGAACTTGGCCTCGACGCCTTGCTCCTTCGAGCAAGCAGGAGATGGGTCCTCCTCATCCTCGTTATTGTCATCACTGACTTGACTGTCTCTATTCCGCATCTTGGCATCTTTCCGTACTGAACCCAAGTTCGGGTGGAGATATTCAACGGTGGGGCCTGGTCTTGGGGAAGCGGGCGAAGGAGCGATATGTATTACCTTTCAATTTTGTCCAAAGACATGATAATTAAACCCCTCGCATATTTCGGAGACGTCGCGGCTCCCACAGAGATACTTTCTCTAGCATAATGTGTCACCATACAGAAGTTGGAGTGAGAGTGGCGCGACGCCCGTCATTTCGCGCTAGCGGCCCCTCAACGCGTCGGGTCGCGTCTTCAGCAGCCTACGTGTACCCGGCGCCTCCAGGCTGCCGCTTGCTTCAGCTACTCCACCATGACGCCGCGCACGCGAAACAGTAATCCAGATGCTGACTTCAAGGTCTACTACTCTAAAAAGATACCGCAGCAGGTACACTTCCCACACAAAAGCAAAACGGTGCGCCGGCGCTCCACACCCGTACGCGATGGAGATGGGAGGCGGCAAATGGTGTTTCTTCCCGAGAAGATGAGGCGACAGAGTATGAATACGGTCGACGACTCAGATGGGGACAGTGAGGATCTTGAAGAAGACTTGGAAGACGGAGACGGGTGTGTGTTCATGGCTCCGCAGGCGGACGATGGGGACGAGCAGGAAACCACCAAGAAGACGAAGCGAAAGGGCAGGAAGCGGGATAGCGATATTATGCAGGAAGAAGAAGATAGTCAACAAGAGGATTCGACCACACATGCATCCAAGCGCCAGCGCAAGACTACTTCACCAAAGAACCGTCGTCGTACGAGGCGCGTTGAAGCAGAACGCGACAATGAGATGAACGACGCACACGATCTGGGTAGAAAGCGCACACTGAGAAAACAGTCGACAATGACGCAACTGAGAGATGGACGAAAGCCTCGACCAGGCAGTGAAGAGCCAGAGTTCAGGCCTCTGAGACGGAGCCCTCGATCGAGCCGGGGTGGCAAGGCGGCAAGCAGAGATCAGAGGCAGCGCACCTTGACCCAGATGGTTCCCGGAATGCGCCCACTTGAGATCTTGTCAGATGATGATATCGATGATGCTCTGACCGACACTGAAAACGAAGAGAGAGACAGCCAGGCCTATGGCGATGCGGTAGCACAGCGACTTGCACAGCAGGGACTATACCGAGCAGGAAAAAATGACGGTGGAGAAGTGGTGAATGCGCAAGAGGAAACCGACGTACAACCGACAGTGGTGAAAACCGAGGACGAGCACGAGTCTACGACAGACTCACAAGGTGCACCTGAGCCTGTGTTACAGTCGGTAGAAGACGATTGCGAGGACAGCTACAAGCCAACACAATTCATTGATGCTCCTTCCAGAAGACCAGGTCGGCCAACACGGCGGAAAGCGACGGCGCAGGCTATAAGAACAGAAGAAGCCTCATATGTTCCACAACGAGCAAAGAGATCTGAGAAGGCTCGCTTCAGCCTTCTATCCACCCCAGAGAAACGCCGCATCCGTGAGATACCGTCATCTCAATCGCCAGCGGACTCGCCGCTCTCTACTCAAGTCACACCCCACAAGTTCAACCGGTCGCCACTCAAAGAGTGCTCGGACAATCTTGTCAATGTCGCGGATACTCCCTCCAAACGGAAGCAGGTCGCTTTTAAGATGCCGTCCAAAACTCCAATACCGCCCCCAAGACTCAAAAAATTCGAGAGCACTATCCAAGACTCTGAAGACGAAGGCGACGATATTATCGAAGATGTGCCTTTAGGTGAACAAGGCAAGCAAACCCTTCCTGAAGGCGCTGAAGCTGTGAAATCTGGCCAAGTTCTAGGAGCGGACACCCAAGCTATGCTTGGCCAAATCGATCAAGCATGTGCTGATGCCGATGCAACTGGTGATGCAGCCTGGCCACAGTCATCGCAAGAGTCGGGTAGCCTGCCTGCCCTTCGAGGCCACAATGAGCCTTCTCCCGAGCTGGGTGAGCATTCATACAGCCGAGGAGAGCAGGTTGGCAACGAAGAGCACCCAATATACGACACCATGCTTCCGAGGATCAAACAAGAGCCTGAAAGCGAAGATGAAAACGACGACGATGCCACATTCTTGCCTTGTGTCGAATCGCCACATGAGGAGAAACCGTTCGAGACCGAGATGACTGTAAGCACTGAAGCGGACCTGCCTATGCCGACCGAGCAGCTTCGTTCAACACCTCCAATTCTGGAAGAGAACATTCAGGACACTTTTCCGTCAACACCGATGGTCATCCAAGACGACTTTTCTGATGAAGAGATCGAACCAGAACAAGATTCGACTCCGCCTCGCTCAAGCAGACAACATCCCTCATCACAACCCAAGTCTAATGACATTCAGCAATCTGCGGGTCTCGATGACGGAGCCGTTCAAGTTCCTCGCTCTCCATCCCCACAGCACGAGACGCAACAATCACACTCAAGCAAGGCAGAACAGCAGCTCCACGACGAATGGTTTTCGTACTCACAGTACATCCACGCGCGGCCACCCGAGTCATCAAGTGTGCGTGCCGTACCTGATGCATTCAGCTACAACGAAACGCCGCGTCCTCCACTCAAGCCGGCTCCTCCGCCACAGCACCAACCGTCAGGCTACCATCCCAGCCAAGCAACCACCGTCGACGAAATCACCCAGCGCACACCCCGCAACAAGCGGACACATCATTTCTCAAGCACACATACAACGCCTCACCGCATCGCTAGCTCTCAACCTGCCATTTCGCCAAGCAAACCCCCACCACTGTTCATCCCGAGCAGTTTCCCCAGTCCAGAGAAAGTGGTTATGGAGGGTTGGAGCAGCCCTGTATTGGGGACGACGCAATCAGGCGGAGGATATAGAAGCAGTCAGTGGGCAAGCCTGGAGGATTTCAGTATTCCTCTGCCGCCGCCGGTGGATGATGAAGATGATGGCGAGTAGAGATGTAGAATATTGATGGATGGAATAGTGTGTGTTGGATAAGATTTATGGAGCTATCGTTATGTAACAGCAATAAGAGATGGAACGTTAGTGGTCGATGAAAAGGCGCAGAGCTGCGAGTGATGTGAATATGTTGCATCAGGCAGCCGGACTTAAAATCGGTAATGGACTTCAAGTCCGGCTGCAAAGCCCGATGGACTGCATATTGACTACTCCCAGGTGCCTGTTTTGGATCTTATTGCGAAACTGACACGGTACGGACAGGCATGATGGACGGCAAGCTTGTGCGCAGTTTTGATGGTTTCGGCTAAACATGGCTGAATCAGAACTGATTAAGCAAGGAGACCAATGGCTTTATCTCAACACGATGTCAACATCACTCAAATGACATTTGGGGAACATTATTGGAAAAGCAAAATTTTCGAATTACTACGCTAAACGAGTGGAGTGCCATCAATGAGCTGACCGGCCGGTTCAGCTCATTGTGTTTGAATAGGAAAGAGAGACTCATCACCACCTAACCACGCATCCTATTTGAGCGATGGCGTTGAAGCCTGGCCCTGCCAAACTAGATCCAATTATCTAAGTACCAGTGTTGACAACGCTGTAAGTGACTAAAGCGCCCAGTTAGCATCAGCCTCTCCACAATCGAAAAGAGCAACTTACAGCCTTCCTTCTTGATAACGAGCGCCTCACCAGGCTGCTCTGCATCCCCCTCATCACAGCCCGTGTACGTGCC
This sequence comes from Stemphylium vesicarium, assembly GCA_004380135.1. Taxonomy (NCBI): domain Eukaryota; kingdom Fungi; phylum Ascomycota; class Dothideomycetes; order Pleosporales; family Pleosporaceae; genus Stemphylium; species Stemphylium vesicarium. The sequence goes on along the minus strand of QXCR01000041.1, from coordinate 42,035 downwards.
CTTGAACAGCGTAGCCGCGGAGTATGCAGCAAGATATCCTTTCTGACCTTGTTGCACACTAAACCCTTCCTGCAAGCTAGTAGTGCTACTCTCAGTGTACTCCATCCCGAAAGTCGCTTCGACGGAGAAGATGCCTTCGATCCCGCCGCCCGCGCTCAGCGAGTAGGACGTAGAGACCGATTCCGTGTGCTCGGAGCCTACGGTGATGGTGCAACCGGACTCTGCGCCGTTGATGCAGTCGACGATGTTGGAGACTTGGACAGTCTCGGAGGTCGACGGGACGGAGGACTCAATGTTGAAGCCGTCGCATTTGGCGTCGCGCTTGCGGAGAGTTGGCGGGGAAGGTGGTATGGCAGCGGCGGCGGCCTCGGTGGGACCCCCGGTTACGTTGGCGATGCGGGCGATGCCCGAGCCGCCGTGGGGGAAGATTGAGATTCCGGGGGCGTCGCCGCCGAGGTTGAATTGGACACAGGATGGGTTGTCTGCGGGAATATATCAGCCCGTGTGACCATGAGGCGATGATTGTACATCATGAGGATTAGTCGAAGGCAATGGACTTACCAATTAGCGTGGCAAAGACAGCGCCTGGTCCATTGGGAGGACAAGTCTGGTCTCTTGTGAAGACAATCTGCATCTCGTCGTACGGGCTGTCCTCGACCTTGCCCCAGAACGGGGTCGTGTCAGGAAGCAGCCCTGGGTTGCAGCCGTAATCACCTGGGTTACCATTGGCGGTGCCTTCGTACGTGAAGATGCAGACGTGGTCAAACTTTTCGGTGCAGTCACTGTCCGAGTAGAAGCCAACATCTGCGATGTACGGCTGGCCGTCCAAGTCGTTGGCGCAACTGTCTGGCCCGTTCTGGCGCCTTACCATCTTCCCTGGGATGCCGGGCGCGGCGGAGGCGAGGGAGATGAGGACGGCGAGGCCGCTGAAGAAGGTGGGGGAAGGCATGTCTTGCGGCGAGATGAAGGAGTATGCCGGAAGGCTCTAAGGGGACTGAAAATCTAGGACAAGTGATTGAAAGGAAGCTGATGAGATGGTGTAAGAAGTTTGGGCAGATGAACAGTGCCTTTATATATGTGCTCCCGTACACTTAGTGCCAGTCTCGAGCAAGCTCCTCAGCTTTGTCTTCTCGAGACGCCTTACGTGAAGACTAGGCTGGACATCTCGATGGACTGGGGGGCCTCCATTGCCAAGATGCATGTTCGTCAATGATATGAAGGTCATTGGAACAAAGATGCCAATGCAACGTTGCAGTGACATAGAGGAAGCCTCTTGAATCCACATCCAACATCGTATAAGTGATTAGCCTTAGACGGGGGGGAAGCGATGGTTGTAATGATAGGTATGCTGGCTTTCTCCTCAATTCCTTTTACAAGCATTGTGCTTAGCTATAGATTCCTTCTCAAGGATATTGCTGACTGCGAGGGGTGTCTCGGGGACTACATACAGACGTAGCCCCTCAAGGAGAGGACCTGATGTCTTTGATCCACATGCTGATGGTGGGAAGGCCTTCCATCACACCTACTTCATTCCAGGAGACGTTGTTGAGGCAAAACATAAGTGGGCCAGCCATGTAGGTAAAGTGGGCTTTCCTAAAAACTGACTGAGCCACGAGCACGGTTTTCTGGAAGTAAAAAAACGCAGCTTTAACGAAATAAGGCACCGCTCAATGAGCTGGGCGGGAAACTATTCATTTAGATTGGATGTGTTTCAGCACTCAGACATCGAAAGCTATCGATGATGTTTTCAAAACGCCTCACGTGCTTCACAGTCGCTCACAGATCGTTCAACCCCACTGGACCGCCATGTCACTAAGCGGTTTACGTTCGTTTTGGACCCCACGAATGAAGGACCGTACCATCTTACACTAAAGTGCCGATCAGAGCATTCCACAGTTCCGAATCCCTGCCCGCGGCTCCTTACAAGGATCAAGGTGATGCCGTGATTATCGCCGCTTCAGGAAGGTAGGCAAACATTAGGCAGCCAATTTAGTCTCTCTGATCAACAGAGCGGGGCCAGTGCCATTATAAATCATCAGACAATTGCGGATCTGTGGGATTTCGACATGTCTATGCTGATGCAAAAGGTCGAACAATCACGTCACAGATCTGCCACATTAGTGTGGGAGTTTTCTTGGACAGGCATCCAGCTCCTTTGTTGACCTTGCCGCCAAAACGATTCTTCGTATTCTCTACAGCTACCGAAGCAGATCGCATTACCATTTTCCCATTTGGGCTGTAGTCTTCTAGTCCTAGGACCATATGATGAGATGCAGATCCTTTTGGTCACAAACATGGCTGCTTGACTCGTCATGGAGAGAATCGGGAAGAAATGTTACTGATAGAGTGATGGCTGTAAGCCGCGCAAACTATGAACATTGGAAGTCGGAAATGAGGCTGAATCAAATACGCAAGTGACGTTCAGTAGTTCTTTGCACCAATGTTGCGGGGTTCGCCACCGAGTAGTTCAAATTTCTCCACCAAGAAACATTCAAGATAGCTTGGATGAGCTTACTGGGCGGTACCATATTGCTGTGGTATCGAAGTACTAGTTCCTGCCTCATCGGGGATGAAAATGCCGATCACGACAAGTAAGTTCCGGATGAGTCGGCATCTGAGCAAGCTGTTTCGTGTTTCTTCTTGATTCGGACAGACATTCCTCTTTATCCACCCAAAGAAGGAACTACAGGCTATATTGCCAGGGTCAGATGAGGTCGGTACACGGTTTAGGCTTGTATTCGGGGCTTATTAAAAGCTTGGCGGGTAGCCTAAACATCCATGCCGCTCACCGGATAATGACCTTTCCTATTATGCCCATCGGAAAACTTAATTGTTAAGACAATTCGGTATTCAAGCGAGCCCATTGGCTACTAGATTCCCGCTTGCAGAATGTAACTATATATCCCCGGCGCGGCACATGCTGCATCTGACGTCATTCTTTATACCCTTGCATTGATCGCGAGGCTGAAATGACAGCTGCGCCACGTATGCTTGACCATTCATGTTAGAAATAGGAGAGCTGGGTGTTTGAAACGCATTTGGAGTGTTGAATGTTGATCGCATGCGGCACAGGATACTTATAGCAGCTGTTGTCGCTGGCACAACGGCAGAAGCGTCCTGGATAGCGCAACTTCCATATCAGTTTCCGTCGACTGGGTCTCAACAAACTCTACTCATACTTTCCTTCAAAATTGCGTCATGAGGTCAACCGCTCTCTGGTCGGCGGTCTTTCTTGCCTCTTCTGCCTCAGCACAAACTGACAACCCCGGCCTTCCAAAGATTGGTCCTCTCAAGCCAGGTATTGGTAATACACCTGGAGTGATTCAGGTAAGCGAATATGCTGGCCGGAAACCTAATGATACGGACTCGGTTGCGTTTACTCGAATGTTCAACGGTATAGAAGAGGAGTGGACCTGGGGCATCAACATTACCTCTTTTAGGGTGCCGAACCGAATCGAAGATTTGGGCGCTCCCCACGCAAATGACTCGGATGGCTGGTATATAACGAATATACAGTGGCAGTTGGGATGGCCTAGCGTTCAGGGCGATAGTCTTCAGGGCTACCTTGCGGACAAGAATATGAGCGCCTCGTTCGGAGCCATGATCTCGAACAAACCCCCTAGTATTACTGAAGACTACCGTGCTGACGACAATGGGGATTGTGCAGCCCTTCTTGGAGATGAGTGTGTCAGATCACTTGCAAAATCTGCTTCGAGGGGTGATACGGTTCAATTCGACGGTCTCGACGGCTGTGAAGATACCCTTGATGCTCGTGGAGATGGCGATATTCAAAGTGGCACTGCATGGTGTAAGCCTCCTCATGCTATGTTATGAAATTCGCTGACAACAGCTCAGCCGTTGAGCCAGCAGACACGAAGCCCAACAGCAGATCCAATGATAGCCTCCTGCACCGCGACGGCACTTTGCTCTACCGCACCTCAGACGTTAATGAAAATTACTCGACTCCACAAGCTCAAGCCAAGAGAGCGGTTCACATATTCGTTATGGGCTTCAAGTTTGGAGACGGACCAAGAGGTCAGAGTAGCAACGCTACTGTCCTATGTCGCATCCTGGACAGGTCGAGCTACGGCAATACCGAAGAGCAAATGAATGCCGCGACTGGTAGCTGGGCTCAGCCTTTCGCTGCTATCTTGACCACTTTCGTTCTTAGCACACTGTTCATTATGTGGGTATGATGATTCTGGCTCAAGGCAATCCTTGTGGTCGGTATAGTCCGAAATTGTTCAAGAATTGGAAGTAAAGTCGCTTTTGTTAGAATACCATGGCTCCACCGTCCACAATGATATCCGTCCCATTGATGTATCGTCCAGCGTTACTGCAAAGTAGTACCAACGGTCCCGTGAGCTCCCATGGATGACCCATACGTCCCATGGGGTTCCTATCATTCCAACTTTTGCGCGCTCTGATCAAGCCATCGCCGTCGTTGAGTATTGTGTCCATGTATCCCGGGCTCAAGCAGTTGACCCTGATGCCAAAGCTACTCCACTCGGCTGCTAAGCTCTTTGCCAGCGAAAGTAGCGCCGTCTTCGAAGAGTTATAAGCGCATTGTGGCTGAGGGTAATTTGTGTGGTGCGCAGAGATGCTGGCCGTGAAGGTAATGCTTCCTCCATTGCCTTGAGCGCGGAACTGTTTCGCGACGGCTTGTGCGCATAAGAATGAACCTGTCAAGTTGATGTCGTGTGTTCGCCTCCACTCATCCGCTGGCATCTCCATAGCGTGTGTGCAGCCTACAACGCCAGCGAAACAGCATAGCATCTCTACGCTTCCCAGAACCTTCACAGTACTCTCTACAGCCGATGCAATGGCGTTCTCGTCACGAACATCGACGGCTTCTGTGATGATTCGTGCTTGTGGGAATTTGGAGTGTAGGGTCTTGACACTCTCGAACGCTTGGTCGGGGTTCATGTCCCACAGTGCTAGGCCAGTTGCGCCGTGCTCAAGAAGGGCTTGAGCGGCTTCTAAGGCAAGAGTACCTGCGCCACCGGTGACTATAGAACCGTCAGTTTAATGCACCATTAGAAGATATGAATGCAATGAGAGGGTTGGTGCACTCTTGCAAGTGATCACGTACTAATGGCATTGCCTTTGACCTGAAATCTGTATTGGGCCCTTTGAACTGTAGACAAGTCTTCTGGAGGCGGTCGTGGTGCAGTGAGAGGGTTGTCCGCCGTCGACAGTGTCATCTCTGGCAGCTGTCTGTTGACAAGCGCAGCGCGGTCTTCTCCGTTCTCTGGCATTGTGTTTTTGGGAGACCGAAAATGTTTCAATAAAATGTTCTTGCGTATCCTACAAAATTCCAAAAGGCTGCAGCCACAGCTGGGTTCTTCTTATGCTCGGTTTCGGACGACAGGTCTCCGCGTTTACGGAAGTCTGGTGGAGCTCTCGGAGCTTGAACATGACGTCGCGCGTCTTGCCCCGCCCCCCACTAGGTGTAAGTTCACCCCGCCGAAGTCACAGGAAGGTTTGCCGAGCTCCCGTTTCCATCCAAGAATCTATGCTCTCGTTTCTGCTCTTCGCGATTAATCTCACTTTCATGCTTCCCGCTAGAAAATGATACTGAAACGAGTAGTGCACCATCGCGAAATGGCACACGCTGCGTATGTCACGGCAAGGACCCTTGTTATTCGCATCCATGTTAGTCCAACGTGCTATACTTAGGGCTATACCTAGGCAGCCTTCAACGTGCATTTTGCCAAGTGACTAGAAGAACAAAGCCACTGGTTCCAGGAGTCTGACGAATGCAAGTGCTGATGAATTTGCGGCAGGGGCGCCTTGAGCTTCAATGGGAAGGTAGAGCTGGTCACTTGGCGGCCGTGCCGAGAAGAGCCAACCTTCGAGAACCGACAGAAGATAAGTGTAGAAGGACTATGTATACCTGGATAGTGGAGAGACGGCGCTTTGCCCATACATGTGTTGATTCATGTGGCTTTGTCCTTCTGCATCCCCGCCTGGTCGAAGTGGTTAAAGACTTGGGAGCGTCGAGAAGGGCGAAAAGTTAAGATAGCATTCTCCTAGTAAATTGAGCGAGGAAAACGGTTGGTCGGACCTTCAAGAATCACGACTTTGAACAGTGAGTGCTTAGCGAAGCCGGCCTCCCCTAGAGCGCAGGCGCAACAAAGTGTGCGCCACACTGCAAGCAGGGATTATAGTACCCCACCTTCTATATACAGCATTAATCAATCTGCACATACGGAATGAGCTGCTAATACAGAACGTTGTGATATAGCGATGGAGCTACGTTTCTCGCAACTCGACAAAATGAAAAATTGCACAGAGTTTTATCACCAGCTCGCTTGCAATGTGTGCACTTGGAATTAATTCCCTGATATCCACTCCAGCAAATTTTGCGTCTCCGACAGCGAGAGCATGCGAAAGGAATCCGGCGTCTACTTTGGCCATTGAGGCTATCCGTTTGTGGGGATCTAGTACATGTCAGTCTATCTCCGCCTCCTTCTTCTAGTCTTTCGAGCCTGTAGTAAAGACACTGTTATCTTACACATTGGCCACAGAGCTATCAATAATTGTGTTGGCATGTAGGATAGCGGTACTCTTCCTTGCTTTCCTATCTGCAAGCTTAGGCTCTGAGCAAGAAAGACCTTTCTTTTCGCAACGCTCACAATCGTTTGGCCATGTACGATTAAAAGGAAGACACTTTTTGTATATTACAATCTACTACAGCCTGCGTGACTAGCGCGCACCTTTTGCTTGTGTTTACGACACTTATCGCAGGATAGCATGTGCAGCTGCCCTCGATTGCGAGTTACTGGCTTGGAATACACTAGTCCATTGATACGTGGCAAAGATAGCCGGTGGGCTGTTGCTATTAACGGGGGCAGACTTTGGTCGTCCAAGCCTGCTGCGGTTGTTTTTTGAGTTTGTGTGTTATTGCTGCTGATGTACGTTAACAGTGCTGTAATATAGGCAAGAAAGACGATGGTATTAGTATAGCATGAAGGAGGTGTAGGCACTAGCGTCTTTACTTACATGTTGAAAATTCTTCGAAAAGTATTTTGCATTTTGTGCTAGCCCTGCAGATGCTGTTCCTGCTGTTATATTGCAAACTAGGGCCTCAAACTATTTACTTAGGATTAAGAAACTTGTGAGAATTTTTGAATGTTATTTAATCTATAGCGTTCTCTGACGCACCTACAACCGGTCAGTCTTTCGATACAGGAACAGGGATAATGGTAAGCTCTCATAGGTTGCGCATGTTCCGAACTGACTCCGAGCAATTGCACTGCAATCTCTAGCGTCAACGAGCAATCGACCTTTCTAATAGATAGCTTTCTATGATGCACCTACAAACCAGTCGATTTTCTTCGCACAGGCAGGGATAATGGCAAGCTTTCACAGGGTGTGCACATTCTGCACGGACGCAAGTGAAGCTATTTAGCTAGTAACTGTACAGTTGAGGATTACGTCACAATCATAGTGCTCTGCTAAAGAGCAGTATTAGTGGCCTATCGTACGTGTGCTGACATGGTAACGCAATGCCATATCTTCAAGTTAGTTAGGGCGTTGTAATCCCTGCTTGTAGTGTGGCGCAAATTTTGTTGCAGCTGGGTTTGAGGGGAAGCCGGTTTCGCTAAGGACTGTATGTTCATGTCTTTCATTGTCTTATCTGCTGTACCACAGGGCTTATGGACGCATCGTGCCGTACTCTAATTAAGAGCTAGCTACCATTGTTACCGAATGCACTATGGGACGAATACATAGGCAGCTCATGAAATCCACCGGCTTTATCATTGAAGCGCTTAATAGAGGAAGTATGACCGCATTTATCAGGGAATAGCCTGTTATCAAGCTATGAGTGCTGCCCATGAGAGCCCGGGCAAAATCTCATGCCTCACATGCCCGTCTGACTACATCCCTGTACGACGATGATGTGAGAAGAGGCGTACAGCCACCAGGACTAAGGGGCCTCGAATAGGCAATTTCCAAATCACCATCGATCCTAGTTGCCCTTCGGTGCCCCTCGTTCCCTCCAAGTAGCCACCCGAACATGCCGTCTTGAGTAACAAGTAGAAAAACCATCGATGACGGAGCGCCCACGGGTGCCCCTCGTCCCGCGCCAACCCTGCCGTGGAGCATACCGTGTTGGGCAGGTTTGAGCATATCTATCGATCACGGCTGCCCTTTCGTGCCCTTTTACATACGGCGACGAGTGAGCGTTGAGAACCATGGTTACGTTGACCCCGCCCTCTGTGCCCCTCCTGTGCCCTTCGTGCCCCTTCGTACCAGCCGTACGGTAGCCCCAACCTGCTTTATGAGGCAGTTTTCGCAATCAGCATCGATTACTGCCAACTCAGAGTCCTGTTCTTGGGTTTTGAGCGCTTGCATAAATTCGCTCTTCTCCGCTCCGTTGCACTTGTCCAGGTCCTCCAAGAATCCCGCTAAAAGCCCGTAGGCAGCCTCAAGCCCACCTATTAAGCACTGCTTTCACCGCAACAATCACGGCTTACTTGTTAGCAGAGAATTTCGTTGCTGCTTTTTGCCGCTGCAACTGCTGGCGGGTCGCGCGCACAAGGCATCACGAAACCAGGCTCGTGACGTCTTTCGCTTGCGCGTGCTTATCGAGCAGCGAGTCATCTCCGGGACCCGCCGCCGTGCCGTGCCTCACTTGTCTCCATCCCATCCCACCTTTTGCCAGGTCTAAGCTCGAATCGATATCTAACCATGGAATCCTAGAACCTCTTTTCTTTCTTTCTTTCCGTCTTTCCGTCTCTCCTATACTCGCACCTTCTATTGCATTTTCCAAGGGCGTCATTTGCTTACTTCAGCGGGGGCAGCACATCATGTCTTATTTGCAAAACTCGATGCGGCGATTCCGCCGTACACAGGTTCATAATGTCGAAACTATCAAGTCGCAACCAGTCGCTGAGCTGTCGGGCTCGCTGGGTGACCTGGGGACTCTCCTACCGCTCATGACTGCGCTGGTCATAGGGAACTCGATATCGCTACCGTCTACATTACTCTTCACAGGAGCTGCAAACATCTTGACGGGTGTCGCATTCGGGCTGCCCCTGCCGGTCCAGCCCATGAAGGCCATTGCAGCAGTCGCCATCGCACGGAAATTTTCCATGGAAGAGAACGCAGCTGCTGGGCTGGTTGTGGCGGGTTTGGTGGGTGTCTTCAGCGTCACGGGCCTGCTCAACTGGGCGAATCGTGTCACACCTATTCCGGTGGTCAAGGGCATTCAAGTCGGAGCAGGTCTCTCGTTGTGCTTGAGTGCCGGATCGAAGATGCTTCTTCCCTTGACTTGGACGGGCCCTTGGTGGGGTGACAACCTGCTTTGGGCGATTGCGGCAGTCGTCTTCCTACTGTGCACATTCGCCTACCCTCGCACGCCGTACGCCATGGTTGTCTTCACCGCGGGTATTGTCTTATCCCTCGCATCGCCCCAGAATGGCAATGTTGTGGTACCCCACGCAGCGATACCAGTTCTCCACCCCTCAGGAAACAACTTTTGGAAAGCAACGATAACAGCTTCGTTGGGTCAACTACCGCTCACGCTCCTCAACTCGGTCATTGCAGCCTCTGCGCTAGCTGCTGATCTGCTTCCCTCACCGCCATACCCAGAAGCGCCCACAGTCACCGAACTAGGCATCTCGGTAGCCGCAATCAATCTGGTCGGCTGCTGGTTCGGCGCGATGCCTGCGTGTCACGGTTCAGGTGGGTTAGCAGGTCAATATCGGTTCGGAGCTCGCAGCGGCTCGAGCATCGTTGTTCTAGGCAGCATCAAATTTGCGCTCGGCCTCGTGGCTTTCTGGAAGTCTCCCGCGATAGTCGGTGTACTGAACAACATACCCAAGTCGCTGCTTGGCGTCCTGGTCCTCGCTGCTGGTATAGAATTAGCAAAGGTGGGTGAAAGCATCAACACCGATGCCCGCGATCTTCGCGTCTTGGACAGAGATCAGTCCTGGGATGGCAAGAGAGTCAAGGATCTTGATGAGCGTGAGAGAAGGGAGAGGTGGATGGTCATGCTCGTCACTGTCGCTGCGCTGCTTACGTTCAAAAATGATGCAGTCGGCTTCATTGCTGGATTGGCATGGCACTGGGGCTTCAACGTGGCAAGGAGGGTTCAAGACTGGAGACACGGAGAGACTGAGCGGCCTGTTTGGAGAACTGTAGGGCATAGTCGCGATGAGAGTACTGGTCTGCTTGCTCATACCGAGTCTGATACTGTTGCTTAAGTCGACGACAACCGGGCTTGGCCTCGTTGCCTCAAGTAGATGCAAAACATGAAATCATAACTTGGCAAAAGTTCATGAAGAAACAATAAATTTTCCATATCATAGCGTCATAATGGTTACTCCAAGCTGGCAAGCGGACCATTTTCGGATTAGGTAGTGTTTGTATATACATGCTAATAGCAAAAGGAAGAACAAAACAACAGTGCTTGATAAGAATGGGGAAAATGTAGCTCAGCGCTTGAGCGGTATGAGTAACAGCAGATCTAAGTCTTGGGGAAAAAGGTATAAAGTCCGCGAAAACATGGGCATACTAGAGTGCAGCCATGTCGTTAAACGAGAACGCCAATCAGGAAGAAAAATAAGCGGAAGAGAAACGCGATAGGAGAAGAAGGTCTATGCCTTCTCTGTGATCTCTTGAGGTGGCGGGGTAGTGGCGCCGGTGATGGAGGCGTAGCGGGCAGTTCCAGCGTCCTTCTCAGCTTGGCGATCAGAGTCGGAGTTGCGGCTGCTACCTACGCGAGAAGGCTCGTCGAGCTTCTCTTCCTTGGCTGCACCCTTGTGACCGCCGACTGCCTTCTTGTTCTTGTCCTCCTTCTTTGGCTTGGGCATGCGGATGAGGTAGTAGAAGGCGAGAGCAGCGATGATGTTGAAGATGACGTAGGCCCAAAGGATACTGCAATCGAGTTAGTTATGTTTTCGAGATAATTGTGAGATGACAGTTGACTTACCCAAAGTTACGCCAAGCGTTGGCGTAGGAGGATGAGATGCTAGCAAGGAAAACGTTGGTGTCTTCAATAGCGCAGAAATTGCAATCGGTCGTATCGTTCGGATTGGTCATCTTGCCACCAGCGACAGCTTTCCAGGCTTCGATGTACTGACCGCAGGTCTCGCCCTCACGTGGGTCGAAGTGAATCAACTCGTTCTGGGCGCACTGTACCTGACTGTTGGCGAGACCGACAGACAGCATACCGGACACCATGTACGTGAACGGCGAGAGACGGTACATGAAAATCCAGAAGCCAGGGAAGTCAGAAGGTTGAGCAAGAACACCACAGAAGATGAGGCAGAGCGAGAACATCAAGTTGGCCAAGTTACCACCAGTCTCGGCGGAATCAATACCAGCAATGACCATGTGCGTGAAGGTTGAGGTGAAGAGCAGGAACATCCAGACAAACAGGAAAAGTTGGAAGCCGCGGAGAGTGACGGAGTCGGTGTACTCGGCGTTCTTGTAGAGACCGATGGGGTAGTACCAACAAAAGAAGATAAGCACAGCCATGAGCGAGTTCCAGGGAAGTTCGACAGCAATGTTGGAGATCATGAAAGCCTTCCAGGAGTAGGCCTTGCTAGGTCGTTCACGAACTTCGTACAAAGCGCGCTGAGTAACGAAGTGGGGCATGATCTGCTGGACCAGTTGACCGAAGATTGTCATCAACATGAAGATACCGAACATCTGGTTCTGGAGACCGGTCTGGGTGTTGGGCATCTGGAAGAGCGAGAAACCGATGAAAAGGGCCGAGAGAACACAGAGGAAGGTCTTGGAGTAGATGTACGAAGGCGTACGCCAGTATTGTTGGAAGACACGAATCATTGTCTCGCGGAGCTGGGTCATGAAGGGTGCAGCAAATTCGCGGTAGGCGGCCTTGTCCTCCCGCTTTTGGGCGGACACGGTACGCTGGAGAGCCTCGGCCTGGCCACGTTCAGACTTGAGTTCAGCAAGATGACGCTTGACCTCAGCATACTCTGCTGAGTTGCGCCAGGTCTGGTGCCAATCGATATCTGTATGCGAACCAGGAGCAGCGCCGATGACTTCCAACATCCATTCAGCGGGATTCGCGTCAGGAGGGCATGGTGGACCACCGTTGCGAACGAAGTAGTCGACGAGGACGTGCGAGTTCTGACCGACATCTCCGTAGTAGACAGTGCGTCCACCGCGGGCCAAGAACAAAAGACGATCGAAACGCTGGAACAACATGGCGCTGGGCTGATGGATGGTGCAAAGAATAGCCTGGCCGTTCTTCTTCAACTTGTCGAGAAGATCGAGAATAGCCCAAGACGTTTGAGAGTCAAGTCCAGAGGTGGGTTCGTCCAAGAAGAGGAGAAGCGCGGGCTTAGCAGCCAGTTCGACACCGATAGTAAGACGCTTTCGTTGTTCGACATTGAGACCTTCACCAGGCACACCAACGACAGCATCGGCGTACTCTGACATTTCAAGAAGCTTGATGACCTCTTCGACGTATTCGACCTTCTCTTGACGAGAAACGTGTGCTGGTTGACGGAGGACGGCGGAGAAGGTGAGGGCTTCACGAACGGTCGAGGTGGAGAGATGGAGATCTTGTTGCTGAGCGTAGCCTAAACTTGGTTAGCATGCACGTTTGGAAAGACCAAGAATGAGGATATGAACTTACCCGTCTTGCGCTGGAAGGAGTCGTCACGGGGCTTGCCGTCTACCAACATTTGGCCGGTAATAACACCCATCGTAGTGCGCGTGGCCAAACAGTCCAATAGAGTCGTTTTGCCAGCACCGGAAACACCCATGAGCGCGGTCAGAGTACCAGGTTTGACCCATCCATCGACGTGGTCGAGAATGCGGCGAGGCTCCTTCTTGATAGTAATATCGTAGCAGACGTCTTCCCATTGGAAGATGGCGGTTTGGCGTTCAATGATAGCGATGTTGTCGGTGCTGTCATTCTGTACAGCGACGTTGCGTCCTGGATCAGCGGCTTCCAGATCTTCTTGAGACTTGCTCTTGGGAGCAGCCAGCTTGTGGCCACGACGGAAGACAAGGACCTCACCCTTGGACTTCTTGGCAGTGATGTACTCGGTACCGGCTAGGTAGACGAGCATAAGCCCAAACATAAAGACCCACATGATTCCGAAGTTGCGCCACTTGTTCTTAGCGTAGTAGTTGAAAGCCGAGTTGATGTAATCGTCGCCTTCGACGTAGGGTTGCCCAGGAACGGATCCAATAGTCCTGCAAGCTTGCTGGGGACCAGAGATATCCTCGTAACCAGTGCCAAACGGAATGAACTCATTGCACTCGAACTGCCTGTTGTGGAACTCGTTGACCATGAGCGCTTCGAAACCGTAGCTGACAGGGTTGATGTAGCGAATCCATTTGGACCAGCCAAGCATGTAACTCGGGGGAATAGCGAAACCAGTGTACATGACGAGACCCAAGATGAGAATGGCGGCGGGTGCCAAAGCCTGTACGAGAGAGCGTGACAAAGCGGCAATGGATCGGAAGAACATGGACATGACGAGCGTGAGCGTGAAAGAGATCAGTACGAAAAAGAAGAAGTTGCCGGGTTCTCTTCGCAGGTTCGTCATGAAATACAGGACCAAGTTGAAAGTAATCGCGTTTACAATCTTGTAGGGCATATCCGTCAACATACTGGCGAAGGCCTCAGCAGATGGGTGGTACAAGGCGTAGCGCGAGTGCTTTTCAACAATGGGGCGTTGAGCGTAGAGCGTCAGAATCTCGAGAGCGGAACCAAAGGCGTTCATCAAGATGGCGAAGAAGAGGAGAGCGGACCGAAGATAGAAGCTCGATGTCGTAGAGGGTAGGTTGTAGAAGACGGAAGAGATGATGAGGGCCATGATCGAGTTGGCGACGAGCTGTGTAATGGTGATACTGGGGTCGGCCTTTAAACGGACGAAGCCTCTCCACAAGCAAAGCTTGACTTGTTGAACGTAGGAGAGAGTGTAGGGCGACTTTTCACGCTGGCCCTTTGCCTTCTGAAGCTGGCGTGACTCCTTGAAGCGTTCGCCGGCCTCGCCGCCAATGGGGTACTTTTGCTCGTAAGCCTCGATGTCCCGAAGTAGTGCCGCTCGCTCAGGAGACTCTAGCCAGCGCTGAGCGAACTCATCCGGAGTGCGGGGAACACGGCCCTCAAAGCCTTCGCGAACGATGCGCTCAAGGGGACTGGTCATAGATGTCAAGAAATCGGCGTCAGTTTGACGGTCTGGGCAATGGAAGCCCATGTTGACAAAGAAGGCCTTTGCGTCTGTGGTCTTGCCAAAGAAGATCTGGCGACCTTCGTACAGAACAAGCGCCTTGTCAAAGAGATCATAGGCGGCCTGGGGTGCCTGGTAGATGGCGACACAGGCCGTGGTGCCGTTGATCTCAGTCTCCATGCGGAGCGTCTTGCAGAACTCGATGGCGTTGGCAGAGTCGAGACCTCTCGTTGAGTTATCCCACGCTTGCAATGGTGCTCGGCTGAGGGAAGCTTCGGCAATGGTGACACGCTTTCGCTCTCCACCAGACACACCACGAAGGAAGTCGTTACCAACCCGTGTGTTGATGGTGTGAGAGATGCCGTACAGGGCCATGATGACATCGCGCTGATGTTCAGCATATTGTTGCACACTGACGCCACCGGGAATGTTTCTCGGTCGACGAGCTTGAGCAGCAAAGTAGAGTGTCTCTCCAACAGTCATCATGGGGAAATGAACGTCGACTTCGGCGGTGTAAATGGCCTCACCCCGGTAGTTCTTGTTCATGAGTTCTGGGCTAACACCTGTTTGTTGTTAGCAAATCGATCTCAGTGATTTTCGAACTGCATACATACCCTGGTAGTTGATGTGCGAGTCTGGATCGACGACGAAACCATGCGTCTCTCCAGTAATGGTCTTCAAGAAAGTCGAGCAACCCGATCCAGGAGGCCCAAGAACAACAAGCATCTCTCCAGATTCAACCAAACCATCGCAGTGCTGCAGAATGTTGATCTTGCGGCCCTTGTCGCCCATGACTTTCCTAGCGAGACTAGTTGCATCTAGCCAAACGTTACCAACAGTCTTCTGGTAGTCGGCGTCGGTTCCGAAACCATGGACGTTGAGCTCGCGAAAGGCAACACCGGCGGTTCGCGTCGGTGGCGCGTTTTCGTCCTCAAGTTGAAGATTGAGCATGGCCTTGGTCCAGGCACGAGCGTTGAAGTTTTCGCCATTTGGGTCCAGAGCTGAGTTAGGGGGCGCATTGAAAGGGTTTCCGTGTGCTGAAGATTGTTGGCTCTGCGAGGTCAGTCGTCTGGCTAGTCGATGTACGGCCTCCTCTCTCCTGTTGGCCTCGGCAATCTCGTCGGCATCGTGCGTGTTATAGGATCCAGTCTTCGGGTCTGGGTGCTGGTTGTTGTTGCTGGGCGACCCTTCGGCAGCTGCTATTGTGGATGCATCTGATTCGGCAGCTTGATTACTCCGCTCGCTGTCGGCGTAGTGTGGTGGTTGCTGGCTGCTGATTTCTGGTGGTGGAGCGCCAGCGGACACAGCTTCCCGGTCGTAGTTGGAGGTAAAGTTACCGACTAGACTCATGGTGGGCGAGATATCGCCGCGTGACGGGCAAGCTAGTCAGTAATTAGAGGAATACAAAGGGTAATAGGTATTAAAAGGTGGTAGGGGAAGTATGGTTGGAACGACAGATGCAAGGCCAGGGGAATTGTATGATAATAAAGGTAGAAGCAGCTAATGAGGGCGGCCTAGGCCGCCCCAGTAAAGGATTTGGTCCAGCGGGCGGCGGACTGATGGCTTGGCCTGCGAACCGGAGACGGATGGCCTACATGCCCGGGCGGTGGATGCTCGCTTGCGCCCAAAGAGGCAAGGTCAATTGCCTCGGATACGGTGCATACGATGTCCACCTGGGCAGTAGGTCGCGCGCAGCCAATCAGTAGCCTCAGACTACGAAGAGGCACTTTCGACTCATTCTTCGTCTGTCCACCACTCTTGTCTCGCCATGTACGGACTGAACAATCCTCGCCTGCGGCTGCATCCTACTGCATCATACTTCCGTTCTTTTCGTGCGGCTCTGATCTAGTGCTGCGCAACGCTGCCTCCTAGCCGTCTTCCCTAGCAACTGTCGTCTTCACTAGGTAGCAGACGTAATCCTTGCCATACCTTAATACTAACCTCCGCGCTAGTTCGTCCGGCTATTCGCTCAATGCTGCTCACTGCTCTACGCGCACCTGTGGCGTGGCCAAGTCTTCGTTTAGCCCACCCATTTGCCCTACTCAGATAAGCGAAAGAGAGACCGAGAGCCCTCGCCCTAGGGGAAAAAGTAGCTCGCAGTAAACTCCTCGCGGCATGTTGACCGTCTGGGCAGTGAATGAGACAGGTTGCATCACATGCGCCATCAGCACGCTTGTCAGAAAAACGAGCCATACATGGTGTTGACGTCGTCCATATGTTCCCTGCTCCGCATGCATGTCTGCGTCGGCATTGGTCCAGGCAATTACCTCCTTGTGCCCTTCCAAACAAGAGCTAAACCCCTCAAATAATCTGCGCGGACGAAAATCGCTGAGATTCAGGGTGAAGAAATATGGGGACGGCGCCGCGAATTGCGTGGCATCTCTTCTGTCGGGGCTGAAGACCGTTTCCGGTACGCCCTGCCGTGGGACCTCGCGTGCAACGGTTCTAGCGCAGCACGGCGGCGGATGCTCCTCGCTCCGAAACAAAGGTTTGACACCTAGAAGCCAAGGGTTCAGCCCTACCGTGTCCCGGACTCTGGTTGATGTGCTTCCGAATTCCCACTCTTCTTGACGGGGAGTTTCTTGTTCATGGTTCTCGCCACGCTATCTTCTCGGAATCCAACGGCCAGGTCCGGGGAAGGGTGCTGGGTCGAAAGCAGTAAAGGCCGACTTCGTGTGCATGTTGGAACGGATACATCTTTCCCGGTTACCGACGCGGCAGACGCTGACACTCTGTATATCTCACCTGGCGCCTGTCGCTGCGCGTCGCACAGGTGCTTACACGCCTCGCAGCACGTCAGTTGCTGCCTGAATGCTGCATGTCTCACGCATTCGCTCCGGTAAAAGTTCGATATTTGTCCAGTCCCCGGGTGCTACGCGAAATCATCCGGATCCGCCATCTCAGGCGCCTGCGCAGCCTACGTTGTACGCGATGTGAGGTATGTGGTCAAAAAGGGAAAACTCAATCCGTACGTGTCATCCAAAGGGCACTTCTCTTTATATGAGCGCACATTCATCCGCAGTGTCCGCCCCTATTAGTCTAGGTGTACGAGACTGGTGCGTACGTCGCTTACATGGACGAACTATCGGGCGCCCTACGCCCCGTCGGCCGAACTCTGCTTACGACCCTATCACGACAACGCAACCAAGTAATCCACCATGATCCGCTGGGGCGTTTCTTCGGTATAGCAAGCTGAGAAATGTGGTTCCTGTTTTTCCACGGAAGCCGGTAGGTACGAAATACGACTGAAAACGAACAGAACCCACCCAAAAGGGGCGATTATTTTGTACGCGGACAAATCTTAAGCGTATAGAGAAGACTATCTTTGGCGATGTATGTCATTCCGCAGAGCTCAAAATGTCTCCGATCGGGCAGATTGTTGCTCCAGCACTCCGGTTATAATATGCTCTGTTCAGTCAACATCACCACGGGGACGTTGCTTCTCATAGCCGCTGAGGTCCGCCACAATGCGGAAAGGGTGACAACTTCATGCCGCTCTGAGGCAGAAAATGTTTGTCGCTCTTGCTATCACACCATCAACGCTCTCTTGAGCCTTTCACAGGCATCGTCTCACGATCAATTACGACAACAACGAAGCAGTCCACAATTCATCATGTTCCGGCGTTTCCTCGGTATCTTCGGGATCCGACATGTCCGACGGATAAACAGATCGGGGACGTGTTCATGTTCGAAACTTCGTTGATGAAGAGAGTCATGGTTGGACAACATCATGAGAAGGTATGCGAACGCGGAGCATCTGCATCCGACGTCGAAGGCAGCTTGCGGTCGTGGTAGGACGGTCCAAAAAACTGCGTCACTATATCCTCTCAAACCCCGTCCACGATTCAAGGGCTGGGCTACCACCTCCCCTTTGAATTCATCCGCTACCATAGAACACGAGGTTACGGCAGAACAGTCAAGTTCCCCCACATTACATCATACAGGGTACATCGGAACAATGTCATACAATTTTAACCTCAAAGCCGGATGAATTTTTTTAGCAATAATCCTGTCTAGTTCGAACGCGGATTCAGACGAGAGGCCGAATGGTTTCCGGACCACAATGCATGCAGCTGGGTTTCAAAATGCTAAGCACCGTCTTTCTGGGTCAAAATTCATAGTTTCACATGAAGAGATCGAGGGAGACGGATAGTTCGAGACTATATCTCATGAGAGACCAGACATGAAATACCAAATGCTTCTATGCCCACGTAATCATACATCCAGATTCGTTCATCATTGCCAATTGATACAAATCCATCATCTTGGTTTATAAAGTGAACGGAACAGAAACATTTGAGTGTTCATTGCTGGTATGAATCTGGGTTTAACCCTGTGTACTTCTTGCATCTCAGACAATGCACTCATTAAAAGATGGTGGACGTTTAAATGCTACATCTTCCACGGGCGAGGCGCAGTAAACACAACTGAGCCGAGGTAGGGCGCATTAGCGCAGCGTAGGATCTAACGGCCGTAACTTCAACAAACAACATCCACGTCTCCCTTTCCCAACGAACTTTGCGAAACCCATCGCGAACCATTCTCTCGCTCTTGGCTCAAGGGACTCTTGATCTCTTGTCCTCTTGTCCTCTCTGTCGCTACCAATCACCGCCTGTCACCAAGTTCCACCTAAGCCAGCTAGTCCAACTCCAGCAGCGCATCCCCCACACCCTAGACAGACGCAAAGTCGATCCATCGATCATCACTGGAGCCCTGTCTCCTCTTTTTCGATTTTACAGTAAAGAAGACCAAAAACGGACATTGCGATCAGTAATCACTAAGAACACAATGACCGAATCAGGACAACCATCACCACAACAGCCGCCAGACCTTCTCACCCAACTCACCCTCAAGCAAACCAGCCCCGATGAATTCCAAACGCCTCATCCGCCCCGCAAAATGGGGAACCCGCTCAACATTGCCTACGGCGGCTACGCGCTCGCCGCAGCCGCGAAAGCAGCCTGTCTAAGTGTGCCAGAGGGCTACCATTTATATTCTCTGCAAGGGAATTTCCTAGGTCCTGCGTGTACAGATCGCGTGTTGTGTGTTAGTGTGCGAAGCGTGCGACAAACGCGGGTCTTCGGGACACGAGTGGTAGAAGTATGGCAACCGGCTCCTTCGTCCAATAGCAAAGAAGAAGACGAAGGGAGAAAAAGACCCTGCCTCCTCGCAACAGCCGACTTCATGCTCCCCGAGCCCAACTCCCTCCTCTCCTACTCCAGCAAACCCCTCCACGCCTACCCCGCCTGGTCCGCCTGTCCAACCCAAGACGCCTTATTCCAAGACCTCGTGCGTACAGGAAAAGTCAAAGAAACCCTATTAGAAGCCCACAGCAAAGCTTTTGCCCTGCTAAAACAGCACTTTGAACAACGTCTCCCCCCTTCCTCAATCTTCGCCCACAACCTTTACGGCCTCGCAAAAACACTTCCACATCCACAGGACAGTGTGCCCAGCGCGCAGCGCATAACAGCGGATTGGATCAAGAGTATCATGCCCATCCCTTCTGCCGTCGATAACGTAACTGTGCTGGCGTTCGTCATGGATGCCGCGATTGCGTTTCTGCCCCTGTCGTTTAACCACGCCTGGTTTGACGATGTGGCTGCGGTGTCTAGTTTGGATTTCTCGCTCAGACTCTTTACGGATGATGTTAGGGCGGATAGATGGCTGTTGAGGGAATTGAGGAGTCCGGTTGCGGGGCAGAGGCGCAGTTTTGGCGAGGCGTGGGTTTGGGATGAGGATGGGAAGGCGGTTGCGTGTATGAGTCAGCAGTGTATTTTGAGGCCGGCGAAGGGGAAGCTGTGATGATGGGAAGATGAAGATGGGGTGTTGGGTAGGTTCTTTGTGGCTTTTGTGTCGGGGTGTTAGGGTACTAGAGATAGGATGTCGGATCCTTTAGATTTTGTAGATTTGTAGATCTGTAGATTTGTAGATATTGAGTTGTGTCTGATCGCTACTGCAGCTTGCCAATGTAAGACTTCACCATTGCTATAACTGAGAAGATATCTGCTAGAAAGTACCAGTAGCTGATTCCCTTGCCGAGCTGCTGAGGTGTGGTTTATGGGCCATGGGGATATTGGTAGAACGGGCTGAGGGATCGAGAGATCGTTACTTGGCTGGCAAAAGAGGAGATAATCGATGGTATCATAATGCTGAACAGTGAGGTCGAAATCAGGAGCAATAGTGCGTAACAAGCAAGTAATAACCAACACGGGTGCTCGCAAAGATTGTTACTGCATCATGTGATGACTGATTAGCAGACCTGTCCAGAACAAATGGGCTCAGCGAGCCGAAAAAGACATGGAGAAACATTGAGCAAAAGTATCGGCGTGGAAAAAATCATGTGGGTATTTGCTAGTTTGTAGAGAGAACAATTATAAAATATGGCCTTCTCATGCTCCTCTCTCGGCAGACTCTCTACCTCATCCTCCTTTGTCTCCTGGCCCAACCTCATACTTGCAATCCGGCGTAAGCGCGTCCGTCGTCATGGTCTCCCATAGCATCCGCGTCCAGCGTTTGTGATGTCCAAACATTCAAATATACAGTGGTAGTCGTGGGCGGGGGTCGATCCTCCAGTCCCACACATTCTTTCCTCCACGTCTATGTCCTCTCGTTCATACGGGAAATCCCACTCAACATGTATGAGCTCTTCTTCCAACGGGAAAACCCACTTGGATAAACAATAAAATCAGTATAGCCGACAACGCCCGTCTCGCACACCTTTTCCCCAGGGTCGGTGATGGTGGTGGGAACATGCAAATTCGATGCAGGGAATAAGAAGAGAGGAGCGACGGACCCGGAGCGTCGCAAGTTGTTGTTGTTACGGGCATGCAAAAGTCATGCCCGAAGGAATGCCTGAAACGCCGCGTCCCCAGAATATACATGGACTTGTGGACCGGAAGGAGATTGACGAAAGGGGACTCGTGGAACTGCTGGGAAAAGGCGTGCCGGATATGTTGTGCGTGTAATGTTTCTTCCCTCAAGTGTTGCTGATAATGACTCGCGCGCCCTCTTTACCCAAGACACCCCTCTCTTTCGCTTTGGGACTCCTGTCCCGGCCCTTTTTGCGGCTGAGGAATCCGAGCATGCCGGATGGTTTCTCAGTTTGGGCGTTCTGTACGAGCGCAGAGCTCTGGTTAGCCATTTCGGTCCAAGAACCAGTCTCGTTGAGAACTACCTGTACGCCTCCGCCCATGCTTGTGCTGCGCTGTGAGCCTCGCTGGCGGCTGTTCATGGGACGAGAAAACGAGGGCGTAGGCACTTCGGAGCCATCAGTGGGAAAGTAGTCTACGTGTTCGCCGCGTTGCGAAGTCGGCGAGCCGGTGTTTGCGGTCTGCTGGAGTGCGCTAGTAGGGAGAGGGGGACTGCCGTTCGGGGATTGCGTCGACCGCGCGGTGGTGGTAGAACGGGTGGGCTGGAGTTCGGTGTCTTGAGACCTGTTGTTTGCAAGCGGGCGTCCCCAAGGGTCTACTTGAGCGGGCGCAGATGCCGGGCCGCTGTCGGGCTGGCTTTGGTTGCTCGCTCTCGAGCCGGCAGCGGAGTCTTGCGGATCGATGACAGCTACTGCGGCCGGGGTCCGCTGATCGCCTGCCGTGGTGTAATTGAAGGGCTCGAACAGAGTCTCAATCATCTTGTGCAGCTCTTCGGCCCGTATCTCCTGCTCTGTAGCGTCGTCCTTGAGCGCCTCCCTGGGCTTCTGCCTGCGGGCGCGTGCTTCGAGTGGCGCTTCCTCCAGCAGCAATTCTTCGAGATCGTAGGTGGCATCGAAGTTGGTCTTGTCGCTCGAGGGTACGAAGACGGGTTCAATTTCCTTGCGCTCGAGAGCGACAAAGTCGATGGGACGGAAGAAGGGGTTGTCGGTGAAGGTTTCGAATCCAATGGCACCTATGCGCTTCTTTCGATTCTTCTCCAACAACGAGCTAATGGCATGCAGGCAGGGCATGGAGACGGGCGGGCTGGTGACGGGATATGTCGGCTCTCCCTTGAGGATTTTGGCGGCGAGGGAGTCATGGCTGCTAGCCTCAAAGGGCCTCTTGTTGTATATGCACTCGTAGAAGAGAACGCCTAGCGACCACCAGTCGACCTCGCACGAGTAGCCCTTGCCTTCGTATACTTCGGGAGCCAGGTAGGCGAGGGTACCAGACTTGCTCGTCAGCGGCTTATGCGGCGTGAAATCGGAGGCGACGTTCTGCAGGCGTTAGTAGGGGCGAGGGTGTGGTAGTGGGAACAGAGCGTACAAAATCAGCCAGATGGACATGTCCCTCCGAGTCTAGCAGCACATTGTCCGGCTTGATGTCCCTGTGCACAATGCCTTGCTGATGAATGTAGCGAACGGCACAGCCAAGCTGGGCTATCCAGAAGCGCACTGCGTCTTCTGTGAAGGTCTTTCGCGAGATGTGGAAGCGCAGATCGCCGCCATTCATTAAATCCACAACAATGTATCTGTCCTTGTCAGCCTCGTGCCCGGGCTGGCGCGGAGGGGGTCATTTGGCATACAGGTATTCAATGTCCTGGAAACTGTAGCGCAAGTTGCAGAGGAATGGATGGTTCAGATGCTCGAGCATGCGCCGCTCTCGGATGATGTTTCGGACGCTTTCCGACCGTACGACTGTGACACAACGTCAGCATCGGACCCTGCTAGTCTGCTTGCCGGGCTTGCAGTCTGGTGGCTGTGGTATACCGACTTTCGTCTTTTCGTATGTACTTGAGCGCAAATGTGAGGCCCGTGTCTTTCCGCTCGACGATGCGAACCTTGCCGAATGCGCCCTTGCCCACGACGCGAAGCAGGCGGAAGTGGTTGAGGTTAACTGCTGGAACCGTTAGTCCGTACTTCCATAATCCTCGCTCTTCCCCGGCAGTGGTGGTGTTGCTGCTGCTGCTGCTGATAACGCACCTTGGTCGGTAAACACCACGGGCTTGCCGTTATTCTGACCCATTGGGGGCTACAATGGCAGACTGGCTGTCGGGTAGGAATACGTGTCTAGTAATGCATGAGGCGTCTGGAAAAGAGATACAGGCTGCTGGAGACGGCCTCGCGGTAGTGGTAGTGGTGGTGGTGGTGGTGGTGGTGGGTATTAGGTGGGGACTATGGTCGGTTGTCACGGGATGTCGCAAGGAGCGTGTTGGGGTTCTTGGGCGGGTAGTCGGGGATTATTAAGGCAGAAGCAACAGGCTGAGGACTGGTCGTAGCAATGAACAAGAAGTTGAAAGGAGGCCCGACAGGTTTGAAGACGCACGTTTCGCAGGCGTGGCCCAAGGAAGATTAGTGTCGGCAGCACTAGGGCTAAAGTACATGCATGGGTTACACGTTTTGAGTCGCATCCTTGCTCCCAAGTGGTCCATCAGCGAGCAACGCCCCGAATGGCAAGCGCGGCTGCGAGAAGCTGCTGCCGCTCCCCTAGTCATGGTCAGCCACCCCAAGTAGTGAAGAGACGGCGGCGCTGCTAGCCCACGACGATAATGATGGCTAACGCTGGCCAGGGACGCGGAACTGCCATGAGACGGGGAGTCGTGATCGTGGCTGCATCTAGACTCTGTCGACACTCCCCCGACCACCACCACCACCCCATGCCTGCGAACATGCGAGTGAATACAACCCCCCCTGGCACGTCACGGGACTGTTGCACTCTATGTGAGGTCCTACCGCGTCCGGGGTTCGCGAGACGACTGCTTGCTCCCGTCTGATCTGCACACGCTCGGACGTGCTGAAACACAATCTTCAACCACAGACACACGCCGCGCAATGGGGGCCTGATTAGCTCTATAATTTCCCTCTGCAACTACCACCACCACCACTTCTGCTGCCGGCTGAAGTCGTGTCTCGCCGATGTTGTCCCCTCTCCAGCTCCTGTCACCTGTCGTGCCCACCGAGGCCGTGTCGTGGAGCAAGGCCCGATTGGATCTCCGCCAGGCTTCTAATTTTCTTCGATCCGTCTTCTTTTGCTAACAACGTAGAGCCGTGCGATGCGAGACCGTCTAGTCCACCGCGGCCAATCACGCTAACTCCCCCCAAGCCACGGCCACCGCTACAACAGGGTAAATTGGTTTAAACTCTGGTGGCGCTGCAAGACCCTCCTCATATGCATTCCTGAACTATCCGTAGTTCAAGCTCAAACATGGTCCAAAAGATGTCATGTTTGCCTGGCCCTACCTTCCGCACGCCTTCTCCGCAAGGACCTGCGCTAGTCTCTCGCCCCTGCCCCCCCTTCAAGCCCTGCATGTGGGCCTCTCTATTCCTGCCTCAACACTACTGTCTTCACAAATGTTGCCACCCTCTAACATTTTCATCCTGCAAAATTCTGCCTGCAAGCCTTTCGGTCCGGAAATCCACCCCAATCCACGCCTATTCTTGTTGTTGCCTATCTGGGCTAACCACACGTAATATCTCGTTACACAACAGGTGGATACCCAGCCAGCCGCCGGCACCGACGAGACTCTCTTCTGCGACTCTCGGCTGGCCTTGCAGCAGGCTAAATGTTCACGCCTTCTAGAAGACTTCCTTTTGCGCCTACCTGCAGTCGAATACATACGCGACCGCTGCATGTGCGATGCAGCCATGTGCCTGTACTCAGTTCTGTTCGCTGTCATCCTCCCGTCTACATGCCCGTGCTCTGAGCGCCTTCTAGCGCTCTTCCTAAGATCCTTGGTGTCGGATACAGTTGCACTCTGTCTGGTAAGAAAGCATAACTCCTTGAGCTAGGACCTCAACTTCAAGGGCGACCCTTCCAATGTCCCTCATGCTCGATTGCGGCACAGCAGCTCCTGGCGCGTATCCATGCGCTGGCACCCAATCTTGACAAGCCAACAACCCGCAACGGGAACTACAGTTTCCAGGTCCTCGTTGTTGGGGTCACGCCCGCAAGAAAACGTCTACCAACTCTCCAACGCAGTGGTGCCTTGCGGGTATCGATCGTTACTGTCCAGTCCACTGGGTTTCAGCCTTGTAGACGTCAGCTGGGCCAAAAGAGCGTTGCTTGAGATTAGCCCTGTCAACATCTCTTTCAGACACTCCATTCTTGGCTCCTTTCGCTAACGCCGAAGTCCTCAATTTGCGACGAGGTGACGTCGACTCTTGTCGGTTTGTCCCCCGCATCTTTCATTCGCTGGCACTAAGTTTTCACATGCAGCTTGCCTTGTAGCCTCACCCTGAAGCTTATACCATCCAATATCTTACAGACCAGCGTGTACACGTCCACTGACGCCCCTATGCACCTCAAGACTTTGCTCCCGACTTGAGACGTCTGCCTTCAAAACCCCCGTTCAATCTCCAGCAATTTGGTCTAATATTAGTGCTGTCGGCATCCTACACGCCCTCGCATCCGCCATGAGGTCGGGGCACGGGCCTCTCTCTAGGAATATTGTGGCGTCCGAAAGATTCCACGCGGAACATGGTCCATCAGTTTCCGTAGCCGATGACATTGTGAGCTAGACGGAAGCCAGAAGCCGGCTGGGTTGAGTAGTGTGAGGTAATGGCTTTGGCTGAAACACTTCGGGGTGAGCTATGCATGCCTTCACCATCAGTTGAATGCATGTCCTCTACTCTATGCACGTAAGCTGCAAACATCCTAGCAAACACGAATCCACCGACGGCGGGTGTAATCCTTGGGCCACGAGAATAATCATTACCTGCCATCGGAAAGTCTTACGCTGATCTCTGCACAACTGGAAAATCGGTAGCGGTGTGTTGTGATGCATTCTGGAACTTGGGGCTGATATCCGCATAATCGGGATGTCGGTGAGCACTGCATCCATAGTAAGACAGCCCACGTGGAGAGCCAAGTATCACGTTGGCCCAATTTGGTGTCATCTCGATTCGTACCAGAATGTCGATGGTCTAAGAAAGCAGTTGGCTGATGATAGCCTTGCTTGTGGGTATGGAAAAAGAAAGACAGCCTTATGTGGATTTACTAGTACTAGACTTTCTCCAGATGGGAGAGCAACGCTAATGGACTAGCCTCTCATGGCTTCGCTCTCCAGCGCACTACCATACCCTTGTCTGCATATGCGGTACGACCCGAACGTCCGCATCCTCTCACAGCCCTAGGGGCCTACAGTATCGAAAATGACCCATGCACCCGTACCGAGACATGTACAGTCAGCAGATGGGCCTCGTATATCAAAGGTTGAAACGTATGCTTGATTGCCTGCATGTGCAGCTCCGTATGAGAAGCTTATCTTGTATTTCTACCTGTATTAACCATCACTCGCGATGCAGCAGGTGACGGCGCATGCAGTCGGGTTGGTGTAAGGTAAAAGCATGCACTAAAGTCTAATGGTGTCGACGTCTTATCGCAGGGCTGCAGAGGTTGCTTTTTGGCAGGCTATAGCGGATCCATCGCGTGGAAAGCACCGAAAAGCAAACAGGGTTAGTCGTTGATGCCCAAACTACGCGTCCATCAGCTCCCAATCCTGGGAGAACTTCATCGCCACCGTAAGCATCGTTCCCCGCGCGAATAAACGAAGTGTCGTCTCTAGATGCGTCCGCTTCCGATTGGCCTTTGCTCCGAAATCCTGTGAGATCTCTCACGCTCACCATGTCCCACTCTACCCAGTCCCTTTGGATTTGGACTTGCCTGGGCTCACCGCCTATAGCGTACTCGGCTTCGGACTGGTGAGCTTTTCGTGCGGAAATCTCCAGTGGGGATGATCTGCGGAATAATGCCTTGGCCCCCATCTCAACGGTCGCTTCTTCCAACAGCTTCTTGGCCTCGACACTCTCCCCGGGATCAAAAGTCTTGGCTGCCTTGACTTTCAGAAGAGGACGTAAGACGCTCCGTTTGAGATGATTCGTCCAGTGCCGCGGCAGATGCTCAATCCTGAGCGTCCGTAAGCCTTCCAAGCCAGCAATTTGCGCGCATGTCAGGGCCCAGTGAAAAGAACAGATATTGGAGTTATTTGCCGAAGGAATTGTCAATTTGGCATGCGATATCAGGGATCGGCCAAACGGAGACAGCTTGTCTAAGAAAAGAGGAAAAATTGCTTCCAGACCAACTGGATGGAAGATGACTGAGTGGTACAGGATTGGCATGGCCTCCTCGTAGATGAAGCGATTCGTTCGAAGGAGACTTGTGTCAATGTGGTGGGACTGGCATATGTCGAATTCAGTGACGACTTGTAGATGCCGTCTGCGGTCCTCGCTGTACAGCGAATTTTGGAATCGTGTGCTCGAGCTGAAAGCACTGGGATGCTGCCGCAGTATACGAAGAACTGGTTTGTCCATTGACGGGTCGGTCAGGACATGTTTCCAGATTTCGTCGCGAAGCTCTCTGGGTAGCAAGAGCAGGCTACATCTCTTTGGAGCTTTCACTAGGATGAATTCCATGGCGGCTTCCATTATACAGTAGATCAGGGAAGAGGTGCTTCGCGATGGCTCACAACCTTGGGATGTGGCTCTAATGAAGTGGCAAAAGGCCTGGAACGTGACAGGTCGAATGTAGTCTAAAGAAGAAGTATAAATTGTAGCGGTGTAGTATGTATAAATGACAGCGGAGATGGAAGTCTTGCTGCCTGGACTCCTCGCAACCTGCAACATTCGATCAGCCAAGCTGCTGCTGCGGGGTGTCAGCCTCCCACGCGTCGGCCATTCGATTGTGCGATTTGTTAGTTATTCTTGTGTTACATGACTGGATTGGTGATGTCGTTGCACGCTCAGAACCAAGGTCCATTGTGTGCGACTACCAAGGTGAGATTGGATGCCATTGTAATGGTCTGGGGTGGTCCCTCGGTTCGGCAGCAAGCACCACGCTAAGCCCCCCATGCCCCGAGCTCCCAAAACGTCGCTACAACTCAGCGTAGTTGAAGGCACGGCATTCACCATGCACTCGAGTAGAGACTCCAGCCCCGGGCGCCATGAACGGAGCAGATACGTGGACCAACGGTGAACCGAATGCGACAGGACAGCTGCCCACGCCGACTCTATCGCCGGAACCTGACCATGGGGCACCCCCGAGCGGTCGCCGCAATCATGAAGCGAAGACGGATGAAACATTGCAAAATATGACGAATAGTTCCAAGCCAGAAGCCATCGGCAATGTTAGTTCAAACGCGACGAGCAGACGGCCGAGCATACACGAAGAGGCCATACAGTCAGACACAAGCGAGAAGATACGGCCGATTAAGCGTCCTGGAGATGCGCGGAGGAGGAGCAGCGTATCCGAGCACGAGAAGATGCTCAAGCTCAGTCCGCGCCAGATCCAGGAACTCACCAGTGAGCCTGCGAGTATCCCAATTCGAGCGGCAACGCCAATTCTTGAGGACGCGCTCGAGGATGTGACACCGCTCGAGGACATGGACGATCAGGGCCACAACAAGCTATTGGGCGTGGTCTTGGAGCGACGGGTGGAATTGAACGACGCAAACCACGATGCAAAGAGAGAGAAGGGTTCAAGAGGCCGAGAGGCAATACCGGACAAGGAGGTGGTTCTCATCAAGACCCCTTCTACCGAGTTGCGCAATGGCCGGCCAATGCCTGCTTCACGATCCGTCACTACGCCCGCGCTCGTGCGGAGAACCACGTCGAGATCGCGATCACGAACACACAACCAAACACATGAAGGAGAAGATAGGAGACATAACAGGCATGTGCCTCCACCGCTGGAATTGCAGCATAAGGAAGGGGTGTCAAAGGGCCACGACCGACAGAGGGAAGCGCGCGATATGCGCGAACAGGTCTCGCCAAACCCAATTGCTCTCCCACTACCCCCAATGTCAATGCCTACCTTCCTGTCGCTCGAGCTCTCCGCGAGCCGGCCCTCTCCCTTGTACATCTACCGGCCTGCCGCTACCGACTTCCCATACGAATCGTCCGAGATCAAGTACGAGCGCTTGCTGAACTTCCTGAGGATACCGTTGAAGATCGAAGGCATATTGGGATTCGGTGCGCTCGCTTGTCTGGATGCCTGGATGCACGTCTTGACTATCCTACCACTACGCTTCCTGCTCGCACTGGCCATCTTGATCAAGTGGTGGGGCTCAGTGATTGTGAAAGAGTTCCGTGACCTCTGGGCTTTCGTCTACAATGGGCTACCTCGTCTATGGGAGCGGAGAAAGCATACCGATGTACCTACACCCAGTGCCACTCCGGCCGAAGAAGAGGCTCCGCCCATGTCGCGGAAGCCGTCTTCATCGGCAGTCCCTTCCGCCAATACGTCATCCAGGCAGAACCCACACATGTCCACGACGTTCAAGTTTCCAGACATGAATCAACTTAGAGCGCGGAGGCCGCGAAATTCTCGATTTCGTCACCGCCGCACCAAGTCGACACCGTCCACGCTCCAACCAAGTCACAAGGCAGATATTCTCAAAGGCCTGTTGGTCATCGCGAGCTGCTTTGTTCTCATGCGATTCGACGCTAGTCGCATGTATCATGGCATTCGTGGGCAATCAGCTATCAAGCTCTATGTCATCTACAACGTTCTTGAAGTTTGCGACCGCCTGCTGTCTGCCATGGGTCAGGATGTTCTCGAGTGTTTATTCTCGCGTGAAACCCTTGATCGAAATCCCGACGGCAGAAGCAAAGTCCTTCGTCCACTTGGCATGTTCACACTTGCCCTGGTGTACACTGTAGCCCACGCAACCGCCCTATTCTACCAGGTCATCACGCTGAACGTTGCAGTCAACTCGTACTCGAACGCACTTCTAACACTACTCATGTCCAACCAATTCGTCGAGATCAAAGGCACGGTATTCAAGAAGTTTGAGAAAGAGAACTTATTCCAGATTACTTGCGCAGACATAGTCGAGCGCTTCCAACTATGGCTCATGCTCCTCATCATCGCCATGCGCAACGTTGTCGAAGTAGGCGGTCTCAGCATCCAAAGCAGCGACACGTCCTGGACGGCCATGTTCACAGGCTCTGCAAACACCTCATCAGCAACCGCGTTCAAAGCATCGAGCATCATCCCCATGAGCTTCACCATCTTCCCCAAGTACATTGCCCAAGTGCTCAACCCTTTCTTGCTAGTACTGGGCAGTGAAATGTTTGTCGATTGGCTGAAACACGCGTACATTACCAAGTTCAACCAGTACAAGCCAGAAGTGTATAGCAAGTTCTTCGACGTAC
The DNA here is from genome assembly GCA_004380135.1 of Stemphylium vesicarium. Lineage (NCBI taxonomy): Eukaryota > Fungi > Ascomycota > Dothideomycetes > Pleosporales > Pleosporaceae > Stemphylium > Stemphylium vesicarium. The sequence continues at coordinate 11,810 of QXCR01000041.1, read as the reverse complement.
TAGCAAAAGATTACTATTCAAACGTACGTCTCCATACCCATCCACGTAATAATCAGCTAACAATAGACAACAGGCCTTCGCTGACGCAGATTTGACACGTCGATTAGGTCTACCAGTGATACCACTATCCTGCCTCTTCATCCGCGCAGCAATCCAAACCTACCATATGTTTATCGCGCTCCACATGCCAGCGCCCCTGCACGCAACCTCCACCTCGCTGACATCGGAGAATCCAACGTCCTCGCCCGCCACCACGGCAGCCCTCGCGCACATCGACCACGTTTTCCGGCGCGCCCTAGGCCGCTCCTCGTTCGGCGCAGGCCTCCCCTCAAAAGCATGGTACCACCACCCCTTCTCCTACACGCTCGACGACCTCATCGCCGCATCCACCATGCTCATCGTCTTCCTCGTCATCTACCTTTTTTTCCTCGCTTTCAAACTGCTGCTCGGCATGTTCTTGCTCTCCGTGAGCCGCAAGCGGTACCGCGGTATGCAGGAGCGCGAGAAAATGAATGTTGAAACCGGGGGTAAGCGCATTGGCGGTTGGGGCGTGGTCGATGTGGATGAGGAGAAGAGGAAGGCGATTTATGAGGATGATCCTGAGGCGCTGAAGAGGTTGAGGGAGAGGGATGAGAAGGGGAAGAGGAAGGAGGCGGAGGAGAGGGAGAGGGGGACGAGCTTTGGGCATGTTAGTCGGTATGCTATGGTTGCCAAGAGGATATGGTGATTACCTTTTCTTTGAAGATTGTAGTTTTGTACGTTTGTGGTAGGTTGGACAGTTCGAATCCAATGCCTCTTTTTTCCAAAGATTTGCAGTTCGGTTCGAACAAATATTGTCCAGTGATGCACTTGCAGCTCGACCACCTCTCTTTCCGTCGTCATATCGCATTCCCTTCCTTCTGCGCTTTTGCAATAGCATTCTCGCACCTCTTCACATGTCGCAGATAATTATCTTTCCTCGGATACTCCTTCTCCTGCGTCTTGCACCCCATGTTCGGGCATTTGAAACACTTTATACTGGAACTCTCCTCTGATTGATGAGCGGGACGATGCACGGTATTCTCGTGTCGATGGAGGCCGAATCTCGCTTTGCAGAGTTCACAGCCATAGCGAAGATCGTGCTGGCGGTTTTGATGGTTTCTGGTGTCAGTTCTTATTAGTTTGAAGGGCTTTTGTATTGGCGTTGTGGGATGGGAGTGGTGTGACGATGTACCTTTGTAGCCCGGAGGTGCGGAAGCGGAGGTGAAAGTTCGGGCAGGGAAAGGGTAAGTCGACTTCTTCGGTCTGCTAGCCTGTTGGTGATGTGAGAGTGGGTGTGGTTGCGTGCGTGGTCTGCTCAGAGAAATCGGGTGAGCTCTGTGAAATAGAGGGCGCTGGACTGCTGATTGTGGTGATGTTTGATGCAGGTGGCGAGGCGACTGCGTGATCATTGTCAAAAAATTTCACAGCTTCGTGTTGGTCCTTGGAGTCATGATCCGTAGGTTTGAGTGTTTCAGTTGCCTCTGCACTAGGACCAGCAGATATACGCTCATCTCTAGAGTGCAAAGTGTTGGGAATATTGATCGGCCATCCCAACTCGTCAGAATCTTGTTGAACAGCAAAACCGTCCAGCACGGCAGTCGCCGCACCAAGTTTTAGCGAGTTACAAGATCTGCTAGCCTCGACACTTTCTTCTGCTTGAAAAATACCAAGATCTTCTGACACTGCTCTTGAAGCTACGGTACGGTCAGGGTCACCTTGTGGGTGGAGATTGGGCGTGGACTCTGTGGAGGCGGAGGTTCCGCGATTCAGTAAATGTTGAAAAATCACCGGATTAGGACTGTATTCCACTTTCCACGGATCGACTCCATTAGTAGCCACAGAAGTACATGGTGTAGTTTCGGTTTGGATACCGGAAGTGTTTGGTGTGGCGATGCAATCCAAAGTAGACTACAAGTTGGAATAGTCCAACTGGGGGATGTCATATGACCGAGCTTCGCTCCGTTTTTTCTGGCGTGCTTGCCCAAAGTGAACGCGAAATGTTCTGCCCTCGCCAGTCCTACATTCTTTGTATGCCGATCGATATTTGCGGATATGCGATAAAGTCTTAAGCAGGGGCCTGACCTCTCATTAGCTGTGGATCTTTTCTTCACTATATCTCAGCCTTACTCATACTCGTGTTCGAGTTTGTAGAGCAACAGACCTCTGTATCGTTGCTTGCATCTCTACTTGTGGTATCGGAGCCATGTGTGTCGTCGTAGCCCCCATCTTCTACATGTAAGACTGGTGTAGATGTGCTGTTTCCTTTGATGCGGTAGCGTATCCAAAAGACGACTAAAAGAAGTGATAGTGAAAGGACGAACCCCAAAACGATTCCCGCAATTGCACCTCCACTCAGGCCGTTGCAAGCGCTGGCGCGGGAGTTAAGGCTCTTCGATGCAGTGAGGGTACTTCATAAGACGACCATATTGGATCGTTTGCGATAAACAAAGACGTGAAGCGTAACTCGACTTGATCATTGAGATTGTTACTTTGAAGTGGTGCATTCATATAACACGACAGATCACGGATGCCACTTGGAAAGGAAGTTAGCGTCCATTGCACGACTTACTTTGGGTGACGCACGATACATAGTGCCACACGTGCGTTTGTAGAGCGGAGATTGGAGAAGAAAGTGATATTTCGGGTATCGAGTATGAACGCCATCTTTTCGCCCGGCTCCGGGACGGCTCTCCAAAGTGCAAGACTGAACTCCTCCCAAACTAGTAAGAAAAGGGACATTACAGCACAAGCTTAATGCCTCAATGAGGCTTGATATTGGACCTGGCCAGCCACAATGCAACGCTCTCCTTTGCGACATCGCTACCCCAGACACCATCAGCTCCTCCTCGTCGCCACTCCTCGCCAGAAGCATCTTCTCCACCTCCGCGTGTAGCCTCGCCGAGAAGCACTTCGAGATCCCGCTTTTGACTTGACAGCCAGCGCTTGAAGAAGGCGACTGGGTCCTTGGACATGCTAGTGAAGAAGGCGTGCTTTGCCTTTGATTGGCCAATAGCGCCCATCAGCAGCACAAGCTGCTCATCAATCTTCTGGATTTCCTGAAGGGTCTGAATGCTGTCCGGACGACGCAGAATATCCTGGAACAGTGGCTGCATCGGATCCTCGAGCGCTACCTGCACATCGTATACGGTCGGTTCGGAAGCGGTCTTGCCCGAGTCGGCGGGTGGCGAGATGTAGTCCTTATCGACGCGGATAGTGTACTGCAGTTGGATGGGTGGGAGGGTGGTGAGGTGTTGCTTGATAAGCTGGGGCAAATTGGGGAAGAAGAAGTGATCCTGGCCGCCAAAGAGCGCCTTCAGCCTGGCGTCGCACGCAAACTTGCGCTCATCGTCCTCTTGCTGCAAATTTTGTGATCTGGCATACTCCCAAATGCCCATGAGGACGCCGGCGCGGTCCTCTTCGTCGGTATCGAGCAGCTCGGCGAGAGGCTTGCTTAGGCGAAAGACTTCGGGATTCTGGTACCGCTGCAGGTTGATGGTAATGTTGATATTCTCGTCGCCCTTGCGCTCAAATTCCAACTCGCTGAAGTTGCTCTCCTTGGCCGTAGGATTCTCTGGTCGCTTCCATTCGATTTGCGTGAAGTTGTCGGGTTGTAAGCTCTTGGCGCGGTCGAAATCGATGTTGATGGAGGTGAAGTAATGCGAGAACAGCTTCGGTTTCGCGGCTGGCTTGGACTCGGCGCCGTCTTCGTCCCTAGTAGTTGGTTAGTACTGATTGGGTTGTGGCTAGTGAATGCGCCCATGTCGAAGGGGTATGTGCAAGAGCTTTAGCAGACGTACATGGCATCGGCGTCCTTTTCCTCGTCCTCTTCATCTTCCAGGCCCTCGTCGCTTTCCTCGTCAAGCAGGCGACCCTGGATCTTGACGCGATATGTGGCATTGTTCTCGCTCTCGAAATCAAAAGCATCGGCGTCGATGCCGCTGCTCTGCCAGGGCTGGTTCTCGGCCGTGTTTGATATCCATATGCGCATGGTTCCAAAGCGCGAGGCGCGCGAGTGGTGCTTCGAGTCCATGACGTCCAGCTTCTTGCGCATCATGGTCGCGTCCAGCGTGCGCTCAACCTCGCGCAATTCTTTGTAGCGGGTCACGCCATCGCCGATGCAGACGTCCTCGACGCCCTCGGGGATGTTCTTGTCGGTCGGGTTCTTTGCGATTCGGCGCATCTTTTCGCGGCGCTCGGCTTCGGCGCGCTGTGAGGCCTGGAGGCCGGCGTTGTTGTACTGTGGTTGCGCGGGCGGGTGCGGCGCATGGACGGCTGGGCCTGGGTTGCGGAATAAGTGAGCGAGGTCGTTCCTACTAATCATCGTCCTTTCTACGGCGAATGCGCACAGGCGGTAGGTGCAATGGATCGTGTTGTGGAAGCTGTGGTGGGCAGTCTGTACTTACCTGGTCGGCGGGATGGCGTAGCTGCATTGTGCTGTTGCGGATAATTATATCCCCGTGCCTGATAGTTCGGCTGCATGGTGAAGAGGTTGCGAAAATGGACGGCAGCAAAATTCGCGATGAAAGCGCGTCAGTGGAGATGGAAGGTGGATAGGATGGTAACTTCCTTGGAGACGCGTCAAGGTTTAGGTACGTACTACATGCTGCACGGATAACATTAGCTCCCCCTATAGCCATGCGGGGCAACCACCCCCACCCACTCCTCGATGCGCGCGAGCTTTTGCCTCTGTGTCAAGCCTCATCAAATCTAGATACTCTTGCGTGATATCTGCATCTAGGTGTCTAGGCGTCTCTCTTACGACCATCAGAGACCGTCTTCATTCACTGCCGGTGCATTGATCTTGGCATATTGTACGCCCACTCGGTGAAGCCATCAAAAGCATCCTCCTAGTTCGTCTAAGCGTCATCCCCTCTGGTGCCGTTTTGCATGCTGTCTTTTCCCTCTACCACCCATAGCCCCCCCAGCCTAGAACCCTTCAAATCAATCCAGTCAGGTGCCCGTGCGCAGTGAATAGATGGAAGAGATGCAGACCCAGGAATTGGCCAGATCACTGACAAAGATTGCCAATGTCCGCATACCAGACAAGCCGTCATCATCGCTTTGGGACATCGCCATCAAGGATGGAAAGATAGCCTCCGTGAGCGCCCACGACAAAGCCCCGCCTGACCAGAGCGAAACCACTCTGGATGGAAACAACCGCCTTCTCGCCCCTTCACTCTGTCACGCCCACATCCACCTTGATAAATGCTACCTGCTCCAAGATCCAAAGTTTAGCGACCTGCAAATCGAGAGTGGAGACTTCCAAGAGGCTATGCAGATGACTGGCGAAGCAAAGTCCCGATTCCAAGAGGAAGATCTTTTAAGGAGGGGTACGCGACTCATTGAAGAAAGCATCCAACATGGTGTTACAGCTATGCGAGCATTTGTAGAAGTTGATGGGGTCGTGCACTTGAAGTGTCTACATGCGGGCCTGAAACTGAAGGAAATATTTGGAGATCGTTGTGACGTGCAGATCTGTGCATTCGCTCAGCTCTCTCTATTTTCCGGTCAGGATGACGGTGCAGAAGTCAGGAAGTTGATGGAAACCGCCAGCACATACGAGAAAGTAGACGTACTTGGCAGCACACCGTATGTTGAGGACAATGATAGCAAGGCGAAAGAGAACGTACGATGGATCACGCAGTTAGCCCTGAAGCAGCGCAAACACCTGGACCTACATCTTGACTATTTCCTCGAAGAAGATAAACAGCCCCTAGTCTGGGATACCCTGAATTTAATGAAGGAGCTGGGGTGGAGCACAAAAGGCGGCAGCAAGCAAATCACATTGGGACACTGCACCCGATTGACGAGGTTTCGGAACGACGAGTGGACGCACCTAAGGCAAGAAGTGGGCGATTTACCGGTGTCCTTTGTAGGCCTTCCAACGTCTGACCTGTTCATGATGCGAACTCCGGAGAACGTGCGCGGAACATTGCCAATCGTTGAACTCATCAATGAGCATGGCTTCAATGCCGCAATCGCTATCAACAACGTCGGCAACGCGTTCACACCGTACGGCAACTGCGATCCTTTGGTAAGAAAGCCGTACCACATTAGCATATCGACCGACTGCTGACATCGCATTCCAGTCTGTAGCATCACTAGGAGTCGGTTTGTACCAGGCAGGAACAAAGAGAGATGCGGAGCTGCTATATGTGAGAAACTTGCTCTTTTCCTTACACCATGTCGCTGATCATCTCCGCTCATGCAGGAAACTGTTTCAACCCGCGCAAAGGCCGTTATCGGATGTGAACTGACTGGTTTGACTTTGGAGCCTGGACAGCCTGCCGACTTTGTGATGTTCGATCGAATGGATAGCGGGTGGCACTGCAGAAAAAGCGTGGTGGAGGTGGTATACGACGCTGGATACAGCCGCCAGACAATCTACAAGGGTCGACTGATAGCGTCGAAGGGATGAGCGAGATTCGTGGACCTAACGACGACTCTAAATCACGAAACATATTTCCCTTACTTTTGGTCACCGTCGCGAAACATTACTCACACTCCAACCTGGGCAGTGCCAGATGCCGTCACGTGGACTCGCAAACGCTGGTCGGTGAGAGCTCGAGGTGGTGAGGCTGTTTGCTCTAATCCAAATGTCTGTGCTAGACCTTCAATGCCAGATGCGGAAGTGTGGTGGGTTACATGGTCGTCGTGACTGCCTGTCATTATACAGTGGGGCTAGGTAGACCGTGCTTGTGACACGTTCCGCAAACAATCCGCTCGACCTCACATGCGAGTAACCATTTACGAATTAAGCAACAAAATACATCGCTGCTTTCTTGCGACCGATGAGCGGTGGGTGGAACTACTCACGTGTGCTCCTTATTCACTTCACCGGAGAGCGCGATTCACTGCCGGACTCGCCTATCTAGAGACCAGGCCCCAACACCACAACCTGATCAGAAAGTCTTCATCACTAAACTAACAACACCTAGTTTACGATCAGAGTCAACAGGCCGACCAGCTTGCAATCGCAGCGCCTGGCCTAAATAGCATCATGGACCCTTTAGGTGACCGCGAGCCGTATGCGCCTGTACCCGAATTTCCCACCGGACAGGGCGTGGGACGAAACATGGTGGCCACGAGTGAGCAAGAGCGGATGTACTCTCCACACCAATCGCCTACGATGGACCAGGTGGTTCATACTTTCCTCGACAACGTCACGGTAAGCCATTTCTAACAGCGAACCACATAGTGCAGATTACTGCCTCGGCCTTTGCATTGTCCGCATTTGGCTAATCGTCGCAGCGGCGATTCGGACAAGATTCATTCGAGGTTACCTCGATCTGGAATGCCCTCAATGAATTCCGGCTCGGAAGGCAATCCAAGAACGACACTTTCGTTACCATAAACATAGCACTGAGTAATCATAGTGATCTCAAGCAAGATCTCATGAATGTGCTCTTCCATCAGGAAGCAGACTGGGGCCCAGGCGATTTTGACTTTGAGTCCCCTCGTTCCATTCAACTGCCCAGCCCGCAGTTCTTAGAGCCGGACTATCAGCTGCAACTAGGCCTACCTCCTGTATCATGGGGTAAAGATAGACAGGCTTACCCGTCAAACAGTTCCGAGCGCAACCAGCCTTGGTCTCCCGTCGCACAGAGCCCGGTGCTTGGCAGTAGACAATCTTTCGTGAACAACCGCTCCGACCTCTCCGATCCTTTTTACGAGAGCCACATAACCCAAGCTCCGTCACAGGAGACTGCAGGGTCTTCCAACGCTAGTCCGTCTGTTCTCGGTCTTCCGGTCGCGGTACGTCTTGGCCAGCCCGTCGATAAAATGGCACCCCCTCCAAAGAAGCGTCGTCTGGAGGGCCCTCAAAGCGAAGGTGCGCAAGAGGAGGTAGAGAGAGAGGGTCCTGAAACTGCAGACCAGGAACCTGTATCAGCAACAACTGTGGTCCAACCCCCCGTCCCTCAACCCAAGGGCAAGAAAAAGGCAGAACAATCCCAGGCTAAGAGTGGGTCCGGGCCATACATTCATAGCCTGTGCGGCAAAGGTTTCTCAAGCAGATCCAAAGTCAAGAAGCACCATTGGGGATATGTGCTTGGAGATCCAGAGACAACAACCGGCTGCTGGGCGAAGCACGGGAAGCCGGACGTTAGCTGGAATGAGCATCCAACTTGCAAGGAGGGGGCGATAGTGCCAAAGCAGCCCGCCAACAAGACGCCTCGCGCCAGGTCAAAGAAGGGAAGCCTGCAGCAAAAGGCTCCAATGGCGCCTTCTATGATACCCGCCTTTCAAGACCCTCCGCAGGCCGTCGCATCCGTTTCTGATCTGCCCGAAGGCTATCGGAATTTTCCCCAAGACACAGGACTTTACCATTCGCATCACCTCCCTAACCGGTCCAGTTTCGATAGTCTACTGACTGCAGTGAACGTGGCTTCTCAGATTGATGCACCACGACCGCAAGGGCGCATCGATTCCGCAGTGTCCCTTCTTGATGCTCAGGCTGCTGCTGCTGAGCGCAACAGGCAGTACATAACAGACTGGCAAAACGCTTCCGGTGACCAAGAGGAAGAGGCATTCGCCCACGGTTATCAACATCCATTCACTACGCGCGGACTTGGGGCTCGTTACTCCCTCGGCGGCTACCATGTGCCTTTGGAGGTAGCTTTACCCTCGTACAGTGGAGCTTGGTCGCATACTCCGTCCATGCCTTCTCCTACTGAAGAAAATTGGGTCGATGATCGCGCATTCACATTCGACGACGCACACGGCAGCCGCACACGTGTTGAACCACATTTCTTCCCTGAGCCGAACACGAGGAGCCGGCAGCTCTAATACAGTCGATCGTCACCAGGTACCCGGGTGATGGTTAGGGAGGGCCAGCCAACTTGTGTGAACTGGTCGACTTTTGGAGGAAGGCAGCTACGAAAAGGCTTGTAGCACAGACCTGGGCAAGTATACACGAGATCGTGTGTTAAGGAAATGCGAGCATGTATATCGAACGGTTCGGTTCGCAAAATGTACGATACGGTCAGTAGCGAGCCAAAGCCGAACAAAAGTGCCTGTGGTTGCTCAACAATCCAAAAACCAAAACTTGCAGACTGACCCTCCGGGTAAAAAAGTGTGAATAGTTATGCTAAACTGTGAACGACGCTATGTGTCGATCATGAAGGGTGCAGTAAGCGTGAATATTTGCGGCATTATTCCTGCATGTAGTATACCATCCCGCCACTGACTGCATGCCAGCCATGTGGCGCGGTTCAAGCTTCTGCGCACACGGGTAAGCTCCTCGGCAAGGGTGAGCTGCAAGGCCCGGGGCCCCAACCATTCCCCACAACATTAACCAAGCTATCCCCATGTTCTTCTGCCTGTCAACGCGGCGCGTTTAGTTTTCTCCGCGATTTCCCGCCAATGGAGACTTTTGCCGGTGCCTTTTGCGCTGTTAAATCCCTGTAGAGTGAGATTGCTTAGACGCAGTTCTGGAGCTATGACGACCGAGGCGTTGAGCTTGCGATTGGGCTATACGCGATCCGAAAAGTATTCAGAGGGCTGCTCAACTGTGCCATTGAGAACTCCAGCGACGTATAAGAGCTCTCGTATAAGCTTAGCCGCACGATGAGGGACTTTGCGAAGCTTCTGCAAGCTTGCGCGAGTCGATTTCGTCACATGTCGTCTTCCTAATGGATTGACATGGAGTGACTTCCTGCGGGGAAACGCACGTTCGCTACCATGAAGCGGTGGCCCGCCCTACCCCCAGTGTGACCCCGTTAGCGCCATTACCCAGAGGCTGGAGAAGGTGAGAGAATGCGGGAACGGATCCTGGTCACAAGCCTGTGAACTGGTAATTGCGCCGATGGTCTGTCCCGTTCCTTAGGTAGGTACCTATATAACCATCTACTACCACCCCTCTAGTTTCTCCACACCACATCACATCAGCTCCACTTCTCAACTTACTGGAGATTGTCAAGTCACGATGCGGTTCTCAACAGTTCTTCCTCTCTTTGCCGCTACTACTCTTGCGCAGTACAGTACTCCGTCATCCGACAATTCTAGTTGGACTTCTGGACCTGATGAGGACGGCAAGTACGAGATCTCGTCCGAGGGCATCCGTGCTCGCTTCATCCCGTACGGCGCGTCGATCTCCAACCTCTTCATCGCAGGCAAGGATGGCGTAGAGCGCGACATTGTTCTCGGCTTCGACAACGCGACCGCGTACGAGGGCGAGGTTCATCCTCATCTTGGTGGTGTACCCGGCCGTTACGCCAACCGCATCAAGAACTCGACCTTTACCATTGACGGAGAGGACTTCCACATCGAGCCCAATGAGAATGACGGAGCCAACACCCTGCACGGTGGACCGGATGGATGGGACTACCGCAACTTTACTGTTGTGGCGCACACCGAGGAGTCGATTACCTTCTCTATTGTCGACCCTGACGGCAAGGAGGGTTTCCCCGGTGAGGTCGTGAGCTACGTTACCTACACCATGACCCCACATACCTGGAACATCAAGATTGTGGCGCTTGCGACCACGAAGAAGACTCCCATTATGCTGACCTCGCACGTAAGTAGATGGTGACCACGGCCCAATCGAACTATGCTGATAAAACTAGACCTACTGGAACTTGGACGGTTTTGGCAACCCCGACGACGAGACAACTCTGAACCACACTTTCCACATTCCTTACTCCGGTCAGCGCATCGGTGTGGACGCCATTCTCATTCCCGACGGCAACGTTCTCCCCAACGAAAAGTATTCGATCAACGACTTCTGGTCCTCGCCTAAGCAGATTGGCGCCAACCTTACCGCGCCCGAACTGCTTGGCAACTGCGGTACTAACTGCACTGGCTATGACAACTGCTACCTCGTCAACCGCAACGAGGCTGAGTTTCTCGACTGGCGCAACTCTGGACCTGTTGCCACCTTGGCCAGCGAGTGGTCCGGCATCAAGCTCGACGTCTACTCCGACCAGGCCGCTTACCAGATGTACAGCTGCCCCGGCCAAGATGGTGAGTGAAATTATTGACATTTTGCTTTTTTCCACAAACTAATAAGTTCACAGGCACCCTTCCTATCAAATCTACCCAAGGCACCGATGGCAGCAGCGGATACGTACCCAAGTACGGCTGCGTCGTCATGGAAGTCCAGGACTGGATCGATGCTATCAACCACCCCGAATGGATGCGCGAGAAGGAGCAGATTTTCGGTCCTGGTAGCCCGGCTTACACGCTAGAGGCTCAGTACGTCTTCTCAACTACTGATTAATTGTCTGGAAGGTATTTCGGAAGGATGTAGTGTTATGGACGTAATCTAGAGGAGCTTTGGTTAGAGCGACATGATACCACGAGCGATAATTTAATACGGCCCTTTGGGGATATTATAATGCTAACGAGAGCTCTGTCCTGTATCATCTGTGTGATCTCGTTGTTGCCTTTTGTTGTTGTGACTTGAACTGCCCGTCTTCGCCAAAAAGCAGCCCCGTCAAATTGGTTGCCGGACGTAGAATATGAGGCCTCGGTGAAGTCGTGCACTTTTCGAAGAAAAAATAAGCTCTTAACTTGCACTGATTCAATGTAGTGTTTAAATGCGCGTGTCGTTATTATGAGCCCGGCTTTGCCTTTACCGATGTAACAATCGCATACTACATTCCTCACTCCACGTTGACGCCACGAGCTGCAGTCAGCAATGTTCAAGGTTGAGAAGAGCAGATGAATCACAAGAAACCTACCCAAATAGTATAAAAAAACAGTTTCGATATGTGAGAGATGAAGCATGCCCTACGCAGCCTAGCCTCTCGTGGAACCACCATGAGAGGCTAGGCTGCGTAGGGCATGCT